>CM056557.1:1800000-2302085 GCA_029721515.1 Synanceia verrucosa | reverse complement strand
GACGATGATATGTTAATACTGTGATATCACAGACTCGGGTAGACGTTACTCCTCTGTATCTTTACACAGACAATAGTAGACGATGATATGTTAATACTGTGATATCACAGACTCGGGTAGACGTTACTCCTCTGTATCTTTACATACAGACAATAGTAGACGATGATATGTTAATACTGTGATATCACAGACTCGGGTAGACGTTACTCCTCTGTATCTTTACATGTCAAGTCAAGTCAAGTCAACTTTATTTGTATAGCCCAATATCACAAATTATGAATTTGCCTCATTGGGCTTTACAATCTGTACAGGATATGACACCCTCTGTCCTTTACAAATGACCCTCGCATCGACTAAGGAAAAACTCCCCAAAACAAAACCTTTTAACAGGGAAAAAGAAACGAAAGAAACCTCAGGAAGAGCAACAGAGGAGGGATCCCTCTTCCAGGATGGACAGACGTGCAATAGATGCCATGTGTACAGAATAACAACAATGAAAACACATTAACACTAACATACAAAATGTAAATTGTAAATTGTATGGAAATGTCCAAATCAATATAACAACAGCTAATATACAGTGTGTATATATAGAATTATATGAGAGTGTCCAAGGGGATGAAGAGCATCATCAAGCTATCAGCAAAGGATGAGAAGCATGTCGTCCTCTCCACCACGCCAACCAGAAGAAGCCTGGGCAGCACATCTTCCACTCCACCACACCAAACAGGAGAAACCTCCGCAGGATGACCTCATCACCACCACGTCACTCAGAACCAGAAGATGAAGCCTGACTGGTCTGCACAACCACTACTCCACCAGGTAGACTGGATCCATGGATACCTGTGAGATGAGAACGCACAGGGACTACGAGGCACAAAAATAATCAGCAGCATGTGTTAAAGGGAGGAAGAGTAAACACATCCTCTTCTCCACTACCCTAAAAGATACAACCTGAGCAGCATCGCCTCTTCTCCATCTCACCACCATCAGGACAGACAGAAGCCTGGATGACACCACCTCCTTCTCAACAAGTAGCCTCAGCTCACGGACACCTGGGAGCTGGGAGCACAGGGGGCTCCGGGAAGAAGATGAGTTAGCAAAATGACTTAAAGTAGCCAGAGAAATGAAGAAGAAGAGAAGCTCAGTGTGTCAGAGGAAGTCCAACGGCCGTCTCGACCTATAGCAGCATAACTAAGAATTGATCCACTGCAGCCTCAGTCAACCTTGTCTCAGTCCTAACTATAAGCACTATCAAAAGGAAAGTCTTAAGCCTACTCTTGAATAAGGGGATGGTGTCTGCCTCCCAGGACTGAAAGAGGGAGTTGGTTCCACAGAAGAGGAGCTTGATAACTGAAAGCTCTAGCTCCCATTCTACTTTTATAAACCCTAGGAACCGCTAGTAGTCCTGCATTCTGAGAGCGTAGAGTTCTAGCAGGATTATAAGGCACTATTAGCTCTTTAAGATAAGATGGTGCCTGACCATTCAGTGCCTTGTAGGTGAGGAGGAGGATTTTAAATTCTATTCTAGATTTTACAGGGAGCCAGTGCAGAGAGGCTAACACCGGAGAAATATGGTCTCTTTTCCTGGTTCTGGTCAGAACACGTGCTGCAGCGTTCTGGACCAGCTGGAGAGTCCTGATAGACTTATTAGGGCAGCCTGATAATAACGAGTTACAATAGTCCAGCCTGGAAGTTACAAATGCATGGACTAATTTTTCTGCATCGTTTTGGGAGAGAATATGCCTTATTTTTGCAATGTTGCGCAGATGAAAAAAAGCTGTTCTAGCTGTTTGTTTCATGTGGACGTTGAAGGATATATCTTGGTCAAAAATTACCCCTAGATTCCTTACAGTGGTGTTCGAGGCTGGTACAAAGCCACCTAGAGTAAATAAGTCATTAGATAGGTTATTTCTGAGATTTTCAGGGCCAATTAGAATAACCTCAGTTTTATCTGAATTTAACAACAAGAAATTGTGCGCCATCCAAGTTTTTATATCCTGAAGACATGTTTGGAGTTTAGCTAACTGGCTGGATTCGTCTGACTTAAATGACAAATATAGCTGAGTATCATCTGCATAACAGTGAAAGTTTATGGACTGTTTCCTGATAACATTGCCTAAAGGAAGCATATATAAAGTAAATAGAATAGGCCCAAGCACAGAACCTTGAGGAACTCCATAACTGACTATGGACTGCATGGAGGACTCATCATTAATGTGAACAAACTGTGATCGATCCGATAAGTAGGATTTGAACCAGCTTAAAGCAGTTCCTCTGATGCCAGTTAAATGTTCTAATCTCTGCAACAGGATATGGTGGTCAATAGTATCAAAAGCAGCGCTAAGATCTAACAAGACAAGTACTGAGACGAGTCCATGGTCTGACGCAATTAGCAGGTCATTAGTAATTTTCACCAGAGTGGTCTCGGTGCTATGATATTTTCTAAATCCTGACTGAAAGTCCTCAAATAGATTATTGTTCTGGAGGAAGTCACACAGCTGACTGCACACTGCTTTCTCAAGGATCTTAGAGAGAAAAGGAAGGTTGGATATTGGTCTATAGTTGGCTAAAACCTCTGGATCAAGACCGGGCTTCTTCAGAAGAGGTTTGATTACGGCTACTTTAAATGACTGAGGTACATAGCTTGAGAAGCAAAGATAAGTTGATCATGTTCAGTAAAGAGGTGCTCAGTAACGGTAAAGCTTCTTTAAGCAGTGAAGTTGGGATGGGATCTAAGAGACAGGTAGAAGGCTTAGATGAGGAAATCAATGAAGTCAGTCAGGAGGTCTATGGGAGAAAAGCAGTCCAAGTATACATCAAGTTCTTCAATGGGTTCTAAGCTTCCTGTGTTTAAAGACAAAGCAGTTTCAGTCAAAGGCACAGTGTGACTGATTTTCTCCCTAATAGTTATAATCTTCTCATTAAAGAAGCTCATGAAGTCACTACTACTGAGGGTTATGGGAACAGATGGTTCAATAGAGCTGTGGCTCTCTGCCAGCCTGGCTACAGTGCTGAAAAGAAACCTGGGGTTGTTTTTATTTTCCTCTATTAATGATGAATAATAAGCTGCTCTGGCCTTACGGAGAGCCTTCCTATAAGCTTTCAAACTATCATGCCAGTCCAGGCGAGACGCTTGCAGACCGGTTAAACGCCACTTCCTTTCAAATCTTCTTGCTGCTTGCTTTAAACTGCGGGTGTGAGGGTTATACCATGGAGCCAGCTTTCTATGCTTTACTATCTTCTTTTTTAGAGGAGCAACAGAGTCTAGAGATGCTCGCAGAGAGTCTGCAGCACAATCTACCAAATTATCAATTTGAGTAGGACTGAAGCCTGAGCCCTCAAGTATATTGATATTAGGTATTGAATTAAAAGCTAATGGAATTATATCCTTAAACTTGGCTACAGCACTTTCAGATAAACATCTAGTGTACATGGATTTACCTGATGGAGTGTAGTCCAGAAGAAAAAATTCAAAGGTTAACAAGTAATGGTCTGATAGGAAGGAATTCTGTTGGTGGACTGATAAATGTTCTACTTCAATGCCGTAGGTCAGGACCAGGTCGAGGGTATGGTTAAAACAGTGAGTTGGTTCCTGAACATTCTGTTGAATCTAACAGCGAGATAAAAGCAGTACCAAGGCTGTCACCGTCAATGTCCACATGAATATTAAAGTCACCTACAATAATTACTTTATCAGTTCTCAGGACTAAAGTTGATAAAAACTCAGAGAACTCAGAAATTCAGAATATGGACCTGGAGCACGGTACACTATAACAAATAAAACTGGTTTCTCTGTTTTCCATTTAAGATGAGAAAGACTAAGAACCAGGCTTTCAAAAGACGTATAGTTTAATTTAGGTTTAGGTTTGATCGATAGACTAGAATCAAAAATGGCTGCAACTCCTCCTCCACGACCTGTATCTCTAGGAATATGAGTATTAATATGACTAGGAGGAGTGGATTCATTCAGGCTGACATAATCATCCTGACACAACCAGGTTTCAGTAAGACAAAATAAATCAACCTGGTTATCAGATATTAATTCATTTACTAGTAGAGCTTTAGATGATAATGACCTGATATTTAAAAGTCCACATTTAATTCTCCTGTCCTGATTAACTATTTCAGCAGTGGATTTAATTTTTATTAAGTTATTTTGTTCAACTCCCCTTTTGTTTACTATGGATTTAACTGATTTCAGTGGTCGTGGGACAGACACAGTTTCTATGGGGTTCTGGGTGGGTGACTGCTCTAATGGAAGCACAGAGAAGTGTGTTAAACTACAACTCTGTCTCCTGGTCTCAACCCTGGGTTGTCATGGGTTAGGTCGACTAATAAATGTTTCTAGAAATGAGAGCTGCTCCTTCCAAAGTAGAATGGATGCAGTCTCTCCTCATCAGACCAGGTTTTCCCCAGAAACTGCTCCAATTATCGATGAAGCCCACATCATTAACTGGACACCACCTCGACAGCCAGCGGTGGTAGGATGACATGCGACTAAACATGTCATCAGAGGCCAAGCTAGGGAGGGGACCAGAGAAAACTACGGAGTCCGACATTGTTTTAGCGTAAGCACACACCGATTCCACGTTAATTTTTGTGACCTCCGATTGGCGTAACCGGGTGTCATTAACACCAGCGTGAATAACAATAGTCCCATATTTACGCTTATCCTTAGAAAGCAGTTTCAAATAGGATTCAACGTCGCCCGCTCTGGCCCCCGGAATGCATTTGACTATGGTTGCCGGTGTCGCTAATTTCACGTTTCGAAGAATAGAGCTGCCAATAACCAGGGTTGGTTGTGTCGCTGAGTGGGGAAAACTTGTTAGAAACGTGAAGGGGTCGGTGGTGAGCCGTGGGCTGTTTAACGGACAGTCACCCACTCTCCCGGCTGCTCGGGAGTTGCCGGGGGACGACTAGCAGGAGCTACGCTAGGTCGGCTCGCACCGGCTAGGGGCTGGCTAGCTACGGAAGCATAACTAGGACTTTGGATGATGCGGATCCGGGCTTCTAACTCGCTAAGCCTCGCCTCCAAAACCGCGAACATGCTACACTTATTACACGTACCATTATCACTAAAGGAGGCAGAGGACTAACTGAGCATGAGACACACTGAGCAAGAGAAAGCAGGAGAAGGAAGAGGAGAAGCCATGGCTATACGCTAAGATAGCTGCTAAACTAGGCTATGGAAGCTAGTTGTTAGCCGAAAAAAGCCGCTGGAAAACACCAACGAGTGACAGGGAAAGTCTTGGGAAATTTTAGAGTTCTTGATAAGATTAGTACACTACAAATGTACGGCGGGACGTTAACCACTGTGGATTAAGACAGTAACAAAACTATTTTTGTGGCAGAGCAGCTCAGAGTGCTGTAGAAAACAACAGAGTAGCGGCTGAGAGCGGAAATGATGCAATACGCCTACCGTCAACAGTCAGCCACCTACATACAGACGATAGTAGACGATGATATATTAATACTGTGATATCACAGACTCAGGTAGACGTTACTCCTCTGTATCTTTACATACAGACAATAGTAGATGATGATATATTAATACTGTGATATCACAGACTCAGGTAGACGTTACTCCTCTGTATCTTTACACAGACAATAGTAGATGATGATATATTAATACTGTGATATCACAGACTCGGGTAGACGTTACTCCTCTGTATCTTTACATACAGACAATAGTAGATGATGATATATTAATACTGTGATATCACAGACTCAGGTAGACGTTACTCCTCTGTATCTTTACATACAGACAATAGTAGACGATGATATATTAATACTGCGATATCACAGACTCAGGTAGACGTTACTCCTCTGTATCTTTACATACAGACAATAGTAGACGATGATATATTAATACTGCGATATCACAGACTCAGGTAGACGTTACTCCTCTGTATCTTTACATACAGACAATAGTAGACGATGATATATTAATACTGCGATATCACAGACTCAGGTAGACGTTACTCCTCTGTATCTTTACATACAGACAATAGTAGACGATTATATATTAATACTGCGATGTCACAGACTCAGGTAGACGTTACTCCTCTGTATCTTTACACAGACAATAGTAGATGATGATATATTAATACTGCGATATCACAGACTCAGGTAGACGTTACTCCTCTGTATCTTTAAATACAGACAATAGTAGATGATGATATATTAATACTGTGATATCACAGACTCAGGTAGACGTTACTCCTCTGTATCTTTACACAGACAATAGTAGATGATGATATATTAATACTGTGATATCACAGACTCAGGTAGACGTTACTCCTCTGTATCTTTACATACAGACAATAGTAGATGATGATATATTAATACTGTGATATCACAGACTCAGGTAGACGTTACTCCTCTGTATCTTTACATACAGACAATAGTAGATGATGATATATTAATACTGTGATATCACAGACTCAGGTAGACGTTACTCCTCTGTATCTTTACATACAGACAATAGTAGATGATGATATATTCATACTGTGATATCACAGACTCAGGTAGACGTTACTCCTCTGTATCTTTACATACAGACAATAGTAGATGATTATATATTAACACTGCGATATCACAGACTCAGGTAGACGTTACTCCTCTGTATCTTTACACACAGACAATAGTAGATGATGATATATTAATACTGTGATATCACAGACTCAGGTAGACGTTACTCCTCTGTATCTTTACACAGACAATAGTAGATGATGATATATTAATACTGTGATATCACAGACTCAGGTAGGCATCACTCCTCTGTGTCACAGACCATAGTCGATGCTGAATCATGATTGTGGACAATGGTAAGATTGTGGTTTTGGTTAGTTATGAAAATGTATAATGTCCTCCTTCAGACTTCAGACTCTTCTGTTATAGTTTTGACCTCCCTGTTTAGAGGTGTTGGTAAAGTCAAAGTGAAGGTTGCAGTAAATATTGGTGATGTACTGTGTTGCATTACAGTAAACAGGACAACAAATTGAAGCCAATAAAATCCCAGACCTGCACCTCTCTACTGATGGAGTCAACCCAGTGGATCTGTTTTCATCCTGAACCATTACATGCTGTGACAGCCTTGATAAAACTTTTAATTGCATCCCTCTGAGCTTCTCTCTGATGCCTCAGACAAATTGACTTTGGGCTAAAGTCAGATGGTATCAGACATTTTACTGCAGTCTCCAGCAAATAATCCTTTGTAAATTTGATCTGCACCCAACAAATACCAAATGGAACACATAGAGGAGCAGATATACAGTCCTGTCTGCCTGAAGCGCTTTATTTATACCCATATAACTATATGTTGGTGAGACAGTGCAACACACTGCTCATGCAGAAAAACATGATGGCATTTAGTAAATTTCTGACACAGAGAAACACAATCAAACACACAGACTTTCATACATACAAAGGTTTCAAAATGTGTTGATTCAAGTGAAACATCCAAAACATTGATTTTATTTCTGTTAATTCAATTCAGTTTATTTTTTATATGGCATCAGCTCTTAACAGGACTTTTCATGTAGAGCAGGTCAAGAATGAAATCTTTCACTGACTCCAGGTGACGTGCCAAATTTGAAAAGGTTAGCTCGAGATGATGCTCGGATAGTGTTCACAAGACGGTTCGCTACGGCCTCCAAATTCCAATCAAATTATCTTTGAGTCTAAGTGGATGAACGTGGCAAATTTGATGTAATTCTTGGCGAGAGAATGGGAAAAAAAAGTATATTCCAAAATGAATACATTGTGCCTCTTGGAGCTGTTGCAGACACTGAAGCATAAAGATGCTTCAGCGCTACTGTCTGGGTAGCTTCAAAAAGAAAAACATGGTCAGCACCAACAAGGCTTCATCCATCTCTGCAACAGCAAAAGGCTCATCAGATCTATACTCATCAGGCTTGCATCATATTCGTGCAGATGCTGTACAGATTACATAGCACACATGACGTCTAAAGCGCCATGGTGTTATTACTGCACACAAAATGACGACAAATCTCCATCTTGCATTGGTCTTGACTTGACCTTTCTTCCTGATCATGTTTACAGGCCACATACAGTGTTATTGACCTGTTTTTTTGGGTGTACCAACTTAGATCTGACTTTTTAAAAAGTACTTTATATTAGAAAACAGTTATTATTTGAGAAAAGGTGCACCACTGCATGGAACTTATTGAAGATATTCTGAGTTTGTTGTGAGATAAAACAGTATAGAAACCTATTTATCTTTGTAAAAATACACTTAATGGTGTAATTGTTTTTTTTAACCCATCCAGTTGGATTTAATTTCAGAGTCAGGATTTACACAGATTACAATACTTTGCCGCGAGGACCTACGAATTAAATTACCACTGGATGAAAACAGGTGTGCTATTAGCGACACCTCCACACCACTTCAGTCAACACATTAGACACACGTCATGTCTTTTTGAGCAATGCAAATATCTGAAAGATTTGGATTGGTGATCTGAGATCTCAAAGAAACTCAAGAAGCTTTGGGATGAATGAATGGTAGAGCAGTAAATATAATGATTCAATTAAAGCGAATGGCTTATATTGTTCCTGGAAACGTCCTCCCACTATCCAGTTAAAATAATGATGTTCTCATTTGGCAGGGTCTGACAAGCTGTTGTGACAGTCTATGTCAAATTATACTCTCAAATTACCATGTAGCATTGAATAAAGCTACTCAATTAATCACTGAGCCGACTGACTGGCATTAAACTGGACCCTAAATACAGAGAACGTGCTGTTGCTTTTTTTGGTCTACATATGAATATTAAATCTGACAGCTTCACAGCTGAAACACTCAGACATATTGCTGTTCAAATATTAATTTTTGGCATTCAAGGAAGCACAACAATCTACAACACTGACACATCACCTATAAGGTGGCTATGATGGAGGTCAAACAGGTCAAACTGCTGCCTATTTACAGGATGTATTCCAGCAAACAGTGTCAGCATCCATTAAGTCACCTGATAAATCTAATATTATCTCTCTTTTAGCTCGGTTTAGTCTCTATGGGTTCATCACCACCACCACCTCCCTGGATGACAGGGACATTTCCCTGCTAATATTTTGGGAGGACATGATATATCTCGAATGAACAGACAAATCCACACACACTGAAAACTATATATTAACTTGCCCAAACAAATCTACTTTCCATAATCTATGGGTGTAAAAATCTTTGTATGCACACTTGACAAAAGACCAGATCTACGTATCTATCTATCTATCTATCTATCTATCTAGAGAGAGAGGAAGAGAGCAGAACAAAATGAAATAAAAAGGATCCACCTGAGATAATGAAGAGGATGAGGTGGAGGAGGGGGAGGCCACAGGTGACAGAGGGAGAGTGGAGGCTGGAATGAGGAGATTGCATAGAAAGTAGAGAGGAGGAGGTGTGGTTGTTAAGAACAATGGAAGTGAAGAGAAGTGATGGAACTGATGAACCTTGCAGTGATGCATCAGTGGAAGAGACGTCCAGTGAAGAGCCTCAGAGAAAATGAGACATATGCTGTCTCCCTTTGCTATGCTAATGCCAGCAGGTATTCGTCTCCTGAGATGCAGAGCAGAGGACACCTGGGGTTATCCTGCTGCACTACTAATGCACACAATGCTAATGAGTTGTCTGGCCTATACAATGAAATATTTTACAGGATTAAAAAAAACTGTTGTCTCTCCATGATGAACGTGAAGCATTGAGGTTATAGTCAGAGCTTTCTGTAAAGGCATGTATTAATTATAAAGTTCTGCCTCTAATTTACAAAGCATTACATGGCCCTGCACTTCAAGATATATTAATGATTTATTGATTCAAGAAAAATACACACACTCAACTGACAAGGAGGAGGAATCCTAAATTCAGTAGACCCTGCTTTCTGCCAGTGGGAATCACACACTGGAAAAAGATTCAAGCACCACACAGTCCTGGACTGAGTCTGATCTTGTTGCTTGGAATATGGACAAATGAAATCTGTGTCAAATGTTCCCTGCAGGCACGGTTAGGACCAGTGTTGGGGATAATGTGTTTCGTTTATTAAGTTATCTAATCATATTACAGTTACTAATCAAAGAAATCATGGTGTTTCTTGCATTGCTATTCATCTGACTATTCGTCCTTCAATTGTTTACACAACGGGAGGACAGAAAAACGAATCAAGACTCCCATTTCCTGTGTCTTTGATCAACATTCATCATGACATAACTTTGACTTTATAGTAAATTAGTGGCAGAGAGAACAGGACCTGCTACAGTTCAGTTTACCAAACTAAGTTCTGTGAAAGAAACAGTTAATATGTTGGACCAAACCACATTAATTCAAAAATGTAAAGCCTTTATTGTCATTATATGACAGTGCATACAATGAAATTAGTAGTGCTGCTCCACATGGAGCTTAGTCAAATTTAGAAAAAAAAGTAAAGCTCAAAAAATAAAAATATACTATTTGCAGTAGTAAGATACTATTTATGATAGTAGGCACAGTTATTACTACAAAAATAGTTAAACTTATTGGACATTTTCAGTATTGGAATTATTGCACGTAGAAACGGAATTGAACGTTGAACATCACATGATGTCCGAATTATGTGGGTTACATACAAGTTATAGTGCAAAATTTTTCAAAGTAATTTGTACAAATAGCTGACTCTCACCAGCTGAATGTAGTTCCACTTAGCTCCACACATTCATCTGGACTCTCACCTGATGGGAAGGACTTCAAGGGAGCAAAAAATGACTTGAGGATCACCGGGCGGGATTTTCATAGCTGTGATGTAGCTGTTTTGGTTTTCCCTGCGTCGTCAGCGTCACAGGTTCGTTTTGATGTGAGTGGTTGAAGTAGCATGTCATTAAAGATGACGGATAAGTGGTTTATTCAATCACATGCCCCACCTTCTGAAATACATCTCCAATGGAGCAAACCCAGATGAATGTGTGGAGTTAAGCAGAACTACATTCAGCTGGAGAGAGTCAGGTTAACCACAGAAAATAATATGTATTTATAATATATAAAAAACTGTCTCTGAATCTGCTAGTCCAGGTTTAGTGAGACCTGGAGCTCCTGCCAGAGGGCAGCAGGTTGAACAGTTGGTGATCAGGTGAGAAGAATCTTTGAAAATATTTGGTCCGCTGACATAGAGAGAGCTGCTGATATCTTCCGGGTAGATCAGCGAGCGGTTTTGCAATGTATTAAATGAGGGTGAAATCAGGGTCTTCTCCGCCAGGTGTGTGCTTCACAATTTAAAGAAGAAATCAAAGACGATTTAAAAGGTTTAGACTGATGCCCATCTTCTTGGTTTCCTCTCCACACACCATCACCAGAAAGCCGTTACATTGTTTGCCGCAGCAGTTTTCAGATCAGAGGTCTCAGTTTCAGCACAGACCCATTCAGCTGCTCCTGATCCAAACCTCTCAGAGGCACAGGTAACCACGAATTCTGCAGCATTTTCAGTCCACGGTGTTTCTGTGGAGAAGACTTGAGCAACACAAACAGACGGTCTGAAGGGTTTGACTTTTAAAGTTGCAGCAATCTACCACTCGTGTGATTCATCGTAGCTGTTCTCCCAAGCACATTGCTTCGCTTTGTACTTCACATACTGTCAATGTATTATTCACCAGTTCACACTCTGACTGACACAGAGAGGTCAATGGAGAGATTTATTTCATTTCTTAAATTTCACCTGGGAATTACTTTACTTTTAGCCACAGATTAATAACAATAACCTCAAAGCCTAAAAGGCTGAGCATTTGGTAAGGAGATTTGTATATACATGTGCACACAGAAGCAACACTGCATTCAAACACCGACACTGGATCTAATGAATGCAACCAACTGCAGCTTCACAGTCAAGTGAGAAGCTTCTTTGTGGCTGCACAGCTACCCTCCTACTGACTGACTGAATCAGCCAGGTACCACCACACACACACACACACAAACACTCAGGGTCAGTCGCAGGAAGCAAGTGGGTCCGTCAGCTGGCAGAACCCAGAACCAAGCCGGTGGAGCGGCAGAAGCAGTAGAGCGGCAGCCGCAGGCTGGCAGCGGAAGAGCGGCAGCAAAGCAGTAGCAATATAGCTGTGGCTATATAGTCATAATTAATCAGCGCTCGTCTTACTCAGTTTCAGCATCCAAAAAGTCGGACTAATTAGTGTCCCTTCCAAAGAGGGAGAGGAGTGAAGAGGGTCGGAGTAGTGTGGGGAGACGGCCACCACGCAGCATGCAATCAGCTGACTGTTAGAGGGAGAGGAGCGGAAGGAGAGCGTAGCACCTGACTAACAGCAAGGAACAATCGTAGACTGTAAAATGGACGAAGCACTGGGCTGGGAATCGGGTACCTTCTTGCTATGAGGCGGCAGTGCTAACCACTGCACCACTGTGCTGCCCACAAAACCCCATATTGCCAGAAAAAAAACAGAAAAAATACTAAATAGGCAAGCAAACACGGACACTGCAGTGCCTGTTAACCACAGACCTCTGGGTGTAGCCTAGCCTAACTCAGCTGATGCTTTTGCAAAGAGCTAACTGCCGGTAGCTGTCTGTGAACCTGTCACTCAATGTAACCACGCCCTAATTTATGCAAGATTTTTTAGCCAAAACGGTTGTGGCAAAAAAAAAAAAATCACCCCCCTCAAATTAAAATGTACCAGGCTGTAAATATGTTTTTTAGAGCTGTCAAGTCGGCTATTTTAACATGGTGGTCAATGGAGAATTGCTCACTTCTGGAGCCAGCCCCCAGCGGCCGGACGGGAACTGCAGCTTTTTGAAGGTGGAAGAGACCCCAGTATATCACCTCGGCTGCGACGGAGATGCCCGGCTCTATTAAAGATTTATATTTAAGTTGAAGAAAATGCTCCCGAACATACACAAACAGCACGCTAAGGTGCACCTACCTGTGCTCAGAGGTGAGCAGCAGACACAACGACCCGGAAGTGAGCGGGCCAAAGAGGCAGGAAGCGAGAGATCAGGAGGAGGGGCACGACCTACTTTTATCCCCTCTGCTCAAGCAACGATTGGCCAATACACCAGAGAGGGCATGATGCAGCAGAACATATGTTCAGTGTGGCAGTGGTGCCTCATACCACTACACATATGCCCATATTGTAATGCTGCTCTATCCACTTTGCTGCTGTCACACTGTAAATAGTGGGACTAATAAAGCTTTATCTCATCACTTTTGACAAAAATGTGTTTTAACTATTTACAATTACCTAAGTATTTAATGATTTTATTACAACAAATAATGTAGTCTTCCATACAACATATTGATAAAATTGCACCCTTTCTGAACTGCTACTGAAGGTTCCAGTTTGTGTTTGTGCAAAATTGGCTACCATATATCAAACCTTAAAGGAGCAGCTTGAGAGAGCAAACAGTGGAAACCATTTGAAATTAAACTTCATGTAACAGCTACTCAAGGGACTCATTTGTACACAAGTCCTATGTTGGTTTTGTATGAAGAAACTGTCTTGCTTTGAACGCAGCGTAGCATGACTCATGCCCATCGACTCTCCATCTGAAAGGTTCACATCACAAACCAGTCCATCTGCTCAGATCAGCCAAAGGTCGTGACCTTCAAATTGGTATTTCACTGACTTTCATGCCTCTCTCCTTGAAAGCAATCACTTTGCTTTGCACACAACCACGGTAAATCAGAGAGCTATCTCGCGAGTATCACACCTGTTGCTGCTTTCTGTGTTATTTAAGAAGTGGCTCTAGTGAGGAGGTGATAAGATAAGCAATCCGTGAATATGGGTGCTGTTTCAGTAAACTGCCATGCAAAACTAAACTGTGAAAGGTATGATATGCAGGTATGATCTAACCTGCATGCTGTGTGCCTAAATCATTCAGGTTGTAGCATCTGTATTAAATTATTTTATTATTATTATTATTATTGTTAAATAATTTTATTATTAATATTATTATTAGACAATGGTCTGATAATCGACAGGTAGAGGCTGCTACCAGTTCCTCTTTAGGACCCTGGGGAGTGAGAGTTGAGTTTGCCTCATGGTGTGTTCACTGGAAGTAAGAACTTGGAGCTCAGATCATCTTAACCTCAAAGTTTAATGCTCCCAGCTCTTCCAGTTTACGTCAGTAGCAGCATGAATTCTCTGTCTGGTTGGTGAGATTCATGGGGGTTCTGATTTAAATTCTGATTTGGAGCTTTTTGGTCGGTGCTACAAAAGTATCAAAGTTTGGTACCCAGCCGTAGTTAGGACTGGTTGGAGATATTCTGCCAAATCATAAGCTATTTTTAGGGCCAGGTGACACAGTAATCTTCTGTGGCCTTTTTCATTACATTATGTTATAATTTCTTTTCCCCTTGGTTGGTCTTTTGAGAGCATTGTTGCTGGTGGGGTTGGAGGGCTTTGGAGTAGACAGTGTCTCTGTATCTGGGCCCAAAGTAAAGTTCAAGGAGGAAAGCAGTTGGTGGACCTCCACTGTAACTCAGCCATTCGACCACATATGAACAATCAACCCTGTGATGGAGTGGGTTGTCACATGCCAGAGTGTATTTGAAGCTAACACATTTTATTATAGAATCAGATAAAATAATGAAAGGTAAGTCCAGTTCAAGCCAATACTTCAAGCTTTCATCTAACTTAGGAATGACAATTTGAGATGTGGTAATGGTGAGAGATCTGGTTTCCCCTGCCTATATACAGCACAACTATAATGTCTTAGGGTGAAAGGCAGGGTACACCCTGGAAAAGTCTCCAGTTCATCACAGGACACATAGAGACAGACAACCACTCACACTCACATTCACACCTATGGTCAATTTAAATTAGCCAATTAACCTAATCCCCATGCATGTTTTTGGATGGTGGGAGGAAGCCAGAGTACCAGAGAGAACCCACACAGACACATGCAAACTCCACACAGAAAGGCCCCGGGAATCAAACCCAGTACCTTATTGCTGTGAGGCGACCATTCAATTATTGTCACCTGCTGACATAATATAGTTTCGTTAGCAAAAATAAAACAATGTTCTTGCTTACATACCAATATAGACACTCATCTTACTATCGAAATAATGCGCATGACCCCACCTCATTTTAAGACCACGCGCACATGGACGGACACAAACGCTTTTTCCACTTACACAATGTGGGCACTGGGCGTGAAATTGACTACCGAGTCGAGTCTGAAAATAGCAATGACAGTTGCGTTGCACTTTGTGCTAGGTGTAACAAGACCTACCATCGTATGCATATTTCAATTCATTGTGTCTATTTGCAATTTCTAAAGTGCTTATGCTACACTGTATTGCCAAAAGTATTCGCTTACCCATCCAAATAATCAGAATCAGGTGTTCCAATCACTTCCATAGCCACAGGTGTATAAAATCAAGCACCTAGGCATGCAGACTGCTTTTACAAACATTTGTGAAAGAATGGGTCGCTCTCAGGAGCTCAGTGAATTCCAGCGTGGAACTGTGATAGGATGCCACCTGTGCAACAGATCCATTCGTGAAATTTCCTCGCTCCTAAATTTTCCACAGTCAACTGTCAGCTGTATTATAAGAACGTGGAAGTGTTTGGGAACGACAGCAACTCAGCCACGTGGTAGACCACGTAAACTGATGGAGCGAGGTCAGTGGATGCTGAGGCGCATAGTGTGAAGAGGTCACCAACTTTCTACAGAGTCAATCACTACAGACCTCCAAACTTCATGTGGCCTTCAGATTAGCTCAAGAACAGTGCACAGAGAGCTTCATGGAATGGGTTTCCATGGCCGAGCAGCTGCATCCAAGCCATACATCACCAAGTGCAATGCAAAGCGTCGGATGCAGTGGTGTAAAGCACGCCACCACTGGACTCTAGAGCAGTGGAGACACGTTCTCTGGAGTGACGAATCACACTTCTCCATCTGGCAATCTGATGGACGAGTCTGGGTTTGGCGGTTGCCAGGAGAACGATACTTGTCGGACTGAATTGTGCCAAGTGTAAAGTTTGGTGGAGGGGGATTATGGTGTGGGGTTGTTTTTCAGGAGCTGGGCTTGGCCCCTTAGTTCCAGTGAAAGGAACTCTGAATGCTTCAGCATACCAAGACATTTTGGATAATTCCACGCTCACAACTTTGTGGGAACAGTTTGGAGCTGGCCACTTCCTCTTCCAACATGACTGTGCACCAGTGCAAAAAGCAAGGTCCATAAAGACATGGATGACAGAGTCTGGTGTGGATGATCTTGACTGGCCTGCACAGAGTCCTGACCTCAACCCAACAGAACTCCTTTGGGATGAATTAGAGCAGAGACTGAGAGCCAGGCCTTCTTGTGCAACATCAGTGTGTGACCTCACAAATACACTTCTGGAAGAATGGTCAAAAATTCCCATAAACACACTCCTAAACCTTGTGGACAGCCTTCCCAGAAGAGTTGAAGCTGTTATAGCTGCAAAGGGTGGACCAACATCATATTGAACCCTATGGATTAGGAATGGGATGTCACTGAAGTTCATATGCGAGTCAAGACAGGTGAGCGAATACTTTTGGCAGTATAGTGTATGTCTGATTGAAAAAAGTAGAGACAAGTGGTACAAACTTTCCAGTTTTTCAAGTTAATATGAATGTAATATTGGTAATAATGCATCTAACCCTGCCTCATTTAAGTGCACATGCTGCACACATTACCTAATGTGCTGCACACACATGAATTTACGATATGTAACAATATAACAGTACAGTACAACAATATAGCTCATAGTGAGGAAGCGCCAGGGATGCTCTACTCTCACACTGCACTGGATTAAAAAAAGGGGCAAAAGAAAACCGCTCACCAAAGCGGAAGGGAAAACCAATTACAGAAACTATACTGACAAAAACTTCCATTGCAACACTCCCATGATTGAGAAATTTTGGGCACACAAAGCCAAACAATGAATTTGAGTTGTAACACATGAAATATCACATGAAATCTCAAAGGATTTGCTTTTGTCTGCTGTGTGCCTACATGTTGTTGCACTTGACTGCACATCCTTAGAATTTGTCACCGCTGATGAAACTGAGCAGATCTTAATCACCAATCCTTTTAAAACCTGGTCAATAAGTAGCCGTACCAAAGGCGATCTTTAGTACTCATTTGCATTTTTCTGGTGAAACGTTCGTCCATGGCATGACTACATCAAAATCAGAGGGAAAGGTATGCTGACAGCTGGAATGGCACAGAGACATGTTGCAAGGGACTTGGGCATTCATGTGTTGACCATTTCGCGTCTATGGAACCGGTATAATGAGACAGGGCGCACTAACGACCGACCACGAGCTCCCAGGCCACGTGTCACCACCCCTCGACAGGACCACCATATTCATCTTCAACATCTGAGAAACTGTTTCCTGCCAGCTACAGTGACTGCAGCACAGACCAGAGGTCGACATCAGAACAGAATCAGTGACCAAACAGTACGCAACCGCTTGCGTGAGGCCTGATTGCACAGCCGACGTCCCCGCCATGGTCTGCTGCTGACTCCACCACATCGCCATGTCTGTCTGCAATGGGCAAGAGTGCTATTACACTGCATTTGAATTAAAACTTCATATCTGATACGTGTTGTTAGCATGTCACTTGAATTTGGTACAATATGCATAAACCATGGGAGTGTTGCATTGGAAGTTTTGGTCAGTGTATTTGGAAAACAAATGCTCTTTCTAATAAAGGCTATGAAACTATGAACAGCAATCCCTCGCTAAGGAGGCTATGAGAAATTACAAAATAAAATGCTCACTATGAAAACAAAACTATAAACAAAAGGTGCTCTTAGGGAGGCTGAATAAGGAGAATATAGTAAACAGAAATCAAAGGGTACTCAGAGGCTATCAGAATTATAAAAACAAAACAAATGCATTCATTAACTATGAGGTGGAAGGATACACTAGAAAGAAAACCTGACACACAAACACTAAGAGGCTATCAACATTAATAAACAAAAACATTACTCTAGCTCAAAAGGGAAAAAACTATACTAATAAACACAAAAGCTTCTCACTAGGGAGGTAAAATAACGAGAAAACAAAAGGATCTAACTAAGGCTATAAAACTTAAAAAGAAAGAAACCACTCGGGAGCCATGTGGGAATAAGCTGGAAGCGCGCAGGAGACTGCTAACAGGGATAGCGATCTGGACAAGGATGATCTCACACAGGACAAACAGGAGACAAGACTGTTTACACAAAAGGTGGAACCAATCAGGGCAGGGTTTGACAATCACAGATGAGGAACCACAGGAGGACAGGAAGCAAAGTGGTCTGAAACGAGAGGGAGACAGGGTTATTTCAAAATAAAACAGGAAATGACAAGACAACATATAGGTATGGGACAAAAATGGGTAACGTAACCAAAACAGACAGATGGAGCATGACGGTAAAACTCATTTGGTTTCTCTTACATAACTACAGATATGTATTGCATCCACATCCAATTTATTTCAGCCTTTTTAAAACAAAAATCAATCATGTAATTTCCCATTCAAAAATGGAAAAGAATATACAAAAGAAGTGAAGTTATACTGCAACTGGATTAGCTAGATTTACAAAAAAGAAGAAAAACATACAACTTTCCTGATATACTAGTCCTGAAACAGGACAGTTCTGCCTTTCATTGTCATTGACTGAATGGAATAATGAAATTTAACATCTTTCAATATTTGTTTCATTTTCATTTTATATTTTTCTTGATGTGATTTGGAAAATGCAGACTTTTTGTCCAGCACATTTTTGTCACAACAAATTGCTTAGGTGTAGGAAACAAAACCAGTTAGTTTAGAAACAAAATAGTTAACCTAAAAACTACTGTGTCCTTACCACAACATCATAATATAACATAAGATGATCGCAAACCAGAATCAAATCCAAAGTTATGTTTTGTGCTCTCCAGACGTGAGGACAAACATTACATTAACATGACAAGCATGTGATGGGAATATCTGGGAGGACACCAGTCGAAGAGATAATTGTTCATAATGCCAGAATTTTATCCAGCAAATCTTTTCCATATCCTGTCTAACTCTTTTGAAGGCAAAAACTCATATTATTATTATATATATATTATTATTTTTAATATTATTATTATTATTATTTGTCAAATTGTGTGTAGTTTTCTCATGTAATATTTCCTACGTAATTTGCTTTGCCTTTTCTGCTCAGTTATGGTGGTTGGTGCTGATTGTGATGACTACAGCAAATAACAAAGCCTCTTCCTGCTGTGACTCTCTAGCTATGGCTACTTTCCTCTAGTTCTTCTATTTATTTCCATAAAGGTACTCTGGTCTGCCCTCCTTTGCTCTTCAGTGGAACACATCTCAGGTCTTAATTGAGGCACTAAAATTCATGTTGAATTATCTAGAGTGAAATACAGCTGGAAATAGGCCTGTGATTTTCCTTGAGGGAATGGTACTATGCACAGTTTCCATGGTGCTGATGTCACTTTAATCACTGCTGCCTGCTCTCAGAGCTGCCTGTTATGAGCACCAGGCAGCTCTGAAAGGTCTGTCTCTGGGATGGTCCAGACATCAGCAGGACCACACCAGTTTGCT
Organism: Synanceia verrucosa; assembly: GCA_029721515.1. Taxonomy (NCBI): domain Eukaryota; kingdom Metazoa; phylum Chordata; class Actinopteri; order Perciformes; family Synanceiidae; genus Synanceia; species Synanceia verrucosa. The sequence goes on along the minus strand of CM056557.1, from coordinate 2,282,529 downwards.
TTTATTGTTTATTCCTGGGTGTATGGCAGCATGTGGGTGGGTGAAATGAAGCTTCTGCTCTGGTTTCAGCCAGTTGCAGGTACTATATACTCTTGGGAGACAGAGATTACAGGATCATTGCTGTCACTAGGTGCGATAAGTTGCATTAAATGTCCTTTAGCCTTTAGCATCAGTGGTACTGCAGCAAAAAATAAATAAACAAATAAACCATTCTAGTTGTCTGTCTCTATGTGCCCTGCGATGAGGTGGCGACTTGTCCAGGGTGTACCCTGCCTTCCGCCCTAAGACAGCTAGAATAGGCTCCAGCCCCCCCCACACCACGCGACCCTGTGAGGATAAGCGGTAGATAATGTTTGGATGGATAAACCACTCTCCCCACAGGCCTCTTCATGAAAAACAATATCTGTAAAATAAGGTCAGTTGTGAACGTTTTAACTGTCAAGAGTCATAGACTAAATTCATGAACCAAGGCACTAATATGTGCTAATATAAAGGGGCCCACAAGGCAGAGACAACAGAACAGAGACATTTTGCCTATGGGTGAGCTACTGCATATTCAGTTGTGGTCAAAAGTTTACATACAGTTGTAAAGAACATAATATCATGGCTCTCTTGAGTTCCCAGTTATTTCTACAACTCTGATTTTTCTGTGATAGAGTGATTGGAACAGATACTTCTTTGTCACAAAAACATTCGTGAAGTTTGGTTCTTTTATGACTTTATTATGGGTCAACTGAAAAAGTGACCAAATAAATATAAAAGCTTGTGCTATTTTTCCCTCCCCACGGAACTTGCTTGGAACATTTACTACAGACAGCTAGCGAACTATCTTCCTCGGAAATTTTGAAAAACTCCCACACGTTCTATGCACGCTGTGCCTGTTTGCCGTTTGTGAGTCATTTTCACGATCTTTTTATGCTCATATTTTTGTGGTTTATGTGTAACATACTGTCCAGAAGACATTGATATTGCAACTATCAAAAACATGACCAAGTTTGACCACATGAGGGAGTGTTCGGAATGAATTTTTCCAGTTAGGAAGTTGTTTTTTTCCGTTTATACCAATGCTTGAACGCATCACTCACTGCAGTCCGTCTCATGTAGCAGTGTGAGTGCCTGATTAAAAAGACCACCCACATGGCAGTGCTAACAAAAATATATTTTATGTCTTATCGGACTCATTGGATTGATGTCAAAATTTCCTGATACTGCACAAGTAATTATCTGACCGATAATTATCATGCACCTTTAGCTAATATGATGTCCATGCCAACTGTAATGCAGTCCACATGTTAGTAGCGGATGGAAATGTAGTGTTGCATTCATTGATCTAAAATGGTGTTTCAGTTTGCTAGTGCAGAGTATCTCACTGTGAATCTCTCTCTCTGTCTCTTGTGTCTTGTTGCTTAAATCTTCATTATCATGGCAAGATATTTTACTCGTGTGTGTGTGTGTGTGTGTGTGTGTGTGTGGTAAAGGCTGATACAATGCCCTGCAGTGGGATATGGGGATTTGGTGGAGTAGATGGAGGTCAGCTGGAGGTCAATGATCCTCCTCCTGATTACAAACCTTACTGTATGTGAATACAGCCTGCTGTTAATATGATTTTTATATCTTTATTCAGGAGTGGGCTGTGTTTCTCCAAAGTCAGTTCATTATTACTCATCTACTACACCAGAGGGACAGATGTTCTGTATACTGTAACTGCCTAACCTTGTCTTTTCAGCCATTAAAAACAGTTTGGGGGAAGTGGTTGAACTGTATGTGTAAAACTGCATGTCATATCAATGTCAAAGCTAAGTATAATAACTGAGGTACAGTATCAGCTGAGCTGTTTTATGGTCAGTGGTGGCAGCCTGGTTTATTGAGGTCAATGTTACAGGATACTTCACTGAATTGGAAGAATTTCTGGTCCAACAGAGAGTCCTGGAAAGGGTAGGGACATAAATATGAAGGCAAGAAAGAAAAAAATGTATTAATAGTCTTGTGATTGTGACTAATGACACTGCTGTTCAAAGGTAAATGGCCTGCCTACTGCAAGCTTTGGTGTAATTATATGTAATGTGTGTGTGTGGACAAATTAACTTGTGTGACCAGTTGATTAGCACCATCTTTTATTTTCAGTAATGTTATGAGTAAGTAATGTTAGCTGAGGAGAAATGTACGATATATTTGACACGGTGCTCAGCCAACTTTAGGGATAAGAAGCAATGAAGCAATTTAGCAATTAGATCCATCAAGCTGTCATAATATTAGGAGTCTGCTTGGTTAGGTGTGAAAGGGACCTAAGAGAAAAAATGTTGTTAAGTTGTTTCAAGTTGTGTTGTTGAAACTACAAGAACAGAATGATCTTTATGGTCATTATACCATTGGTCAACAACATTGTAGAGCTTCTCCATTTTCAGTGTACAATAATAAAATAAGTATAAAAATAGAAAAAAGTATGAAAAATAAGTATATAAATTTTAGAATGTAAATACAAAATAAATAATAAACTGTCCAATACACAAATATGAATATGAATTTACAACAAGGATAAATACTGAAAGGGCGGCACGGTGGTGTAGTGGTCAGCACTCTTGTGGTACTGGGTTCGAATCCCGGGGCCAGGGCCTTTCTGTGTGGAGTTTGCATGTTCTCCCCATGTTTGCGTGGGTTCTCTCCGGGTATTCTGGCTTCCTCCCACCATCCAAAAACATACATGGGGATTAGGTTAATTGGTTAATTTAAATTGACCGTAGGTGTAAATGTGAGTTAGTGTTGTGTCGTTCGCGAACGACTCGTTCTAAAGAACGAAAGTTTTGAGTGAACGAACTGAACTGAATCACTTCCTGAACTGATTTGTTCCTTCCTCAGTTCACTTGAGCTCAGTCTCAGCATGGTGGCCAGGAGTTGAACTGCCTCGGTCGTTCGTTCATGACTCGTGAATCTTCAATGAACGGCCCAGCCGGGGAGAGGAGGGGCGACTCACTGAACGAACAAGTGATTCTACCAGGAAGCCGCGTTCTGTTCACTGAACGTTTCATTCACTGGAAGCAAATAATATTAAATTATTACACTACAATTGACAAAAGAAAAAGGAGGTATGGCACTTCCCAATTTGAAAGACTATTATCAGGCAGCACAACTCAGACCAGTAATCAAATGGTGTGATGAAAGTTATACTGCAAAGTGGAAAGACATTGAGAGGAAGGTGGCAGGTATTCCAACCCAGCCCTTGATTAGCAACACAAAATTAATAAAATCACTACAAGACACAATTGACCCAATAACTCTGCACATATTGAATATCTGGTTTGATTTTGTCAAACAACACAAATTAGAGAGAGACCTAAAATTGCTAAGTTGGTTTCCATATGATGACAGTTTCAAGCCAAGCTTAAGTGATCACAACTTCAAGGACTGGGGTACGAAAGGGCTCACAGACATGTGTACATTAACTAAGAATGGGATTATAATGAGTTTTCAGGAGTTAAAAACGAGCTATGGTTTCGAAAACATGACCACTTTAGATATCTACAGTTAAGGGACTACTTCTACTCTATACGTAAAGGAGAAATGGGAGAGGGAACTGAACATCAGCATTAACCTGGAAGAATGGCATGATACTATGTGTAAAACAACACACAACTACAAACTCAAGAATATGGAGGGAATTTGGATGGAAAAGCCTTACCCGTTATTTCATTATACCAAAGCTGAGGAGTAAACAAACTGGTTCCCAACATACATGCTGGCGGTTATGTGGGGAAAGAGAAGCAAACCACACACACATCTTTTGGGAGTGTCATAAACTTAGCTCATTTTGGGAAAATGTGTACAACATACTGAAAGACATCCTGGGATATGTATTACCGAGGGAATGTAAAGTTATGTACCTTGGAAGTTTGAATGTCTGTGTTCCATAAAAGGATAGCGATTTAACCAAAATATTATTGATCACAAAAGCAATAACAAGAAACTGGTGCAAGGTTGCACCACCTACAACAATTCAGTGGCTAGAAATCGTAAGAGAGGTTAACACCATGGAGAAAATGACATATCAGCGTAGAATGAGAGAGGACGTGTTTATGGATAAATGGGAGAAATGGATACAGAATGACATTGAACACATATTTCACATATTTCTTTCTTTTTTATCTTAATTCTATAATGAATGCATAATTAAGTATGTATCTTCTTTGTTCAAATGTAAAACCTCAATAAAAATCTGAGTGACAAAAAAAACAAAACATAAAATCATCTGTACCACAGTCTCTAACAGCATCACTTAAAATGTTTAAAAATGCCATCCTGTCCGCCGCGTTGGTGGGAGCATAAACATTTAAAAACACCAGCTTCACCTTCTCAAATTCAGCTGTGACCTTCAATAAAACACCAAGAATCATTTCCTCAGTCACATAAGAAACAGGTAAAAACCCTCTGGAGAATAAAACACCCACCCCAAAAACAGCGGCTCTTTTAAAATCAGACCTGGCCCCGTTCAGGTTTAAAGAGCTGATGTTAAAACCACACATGGATAAAAAAGAGACAACAATAAGACCAGTCAGTAAGAAATAAAAGCATAAATTAACAGTCATATTCATCTAAAACGTATGCTTTTACTCTCACTAACATTTTCTTCAGTCTGTATATTTCTTGGTCTGATAAAACATTGTCAGATGACCTCACAGACTTCCTGATCAGGGGTCTGGCTGACCGGATAAAACGTTTGAGGTCAGAGAAGTGATCTCCGACCAACCTGGTCCCTTTAGTTCTCTCTAAGAAGCTTTTTATTTTAGCAGGAGGGTAAAGATCCTCATCCTGAGTCAGACAGAAGTCACTGTCCAGATCACAGAGGAAACTGGAGCCTCCAGAACCTCCGGTACCAGGGCCGGCACAGGGACTCACGCTCCCGGAGGGGTCAGAGCGGCTGAGGCCGGCACCAGCACGTCGGCTTCCATGTCTGGAAGCACCGGAGCTCCTTAGTCAACTCTTCATTTTTAACGAAGAGAGGGCATAAGAAATAATCACCTTTGTGGTTGGGCTGATGGAGCACCGAAGTGCCGGCTGCTGGAGGAGAGACAATCCTGGCCACTCAGGGGCAAAAATCACCAAAACCTCATCGTATATTTGGTTTTCTAAATGTTATCTATCATTATGACAGTACAGGCTTGTGCAGAATAGATGTACATATACACACATACACAATGGTGCAATAATGCAAATTTTAAAGCGTAAAATAGCATGGGCTATGTGTTGACATTGTCGTGCCCGAGCAAATACCCTGATTTCAGTTTTGTTGCCAGTATATTTGCAGCTTGAGGGTGTGAGTTATTGAGTATCAGAATCATGTCTCAGTGATAAAGCAGACAGCTGGGTTGGTGGGTTAGAGGCTATAACTCAACACTCATCCCATGGTGCCCTTTTGGCTCCCGCAGAGGATCAGGCAGGGCGGGAGATTGCCCTTTGGAGGCTCAGTCTGAGGCAAATTGTCAGAGGGAGCAGCCACCTTTTCTATCAATTTACAGACCTTTTGTGTGCAGGCAGCTCTGCTCTCATTACCACAGCTCTCGGTTCACACGCAATCTTTTAGATTCAATTAGCTCAGATGCACAGCAAAATATCGAAGGGCATTTTGCTCGAGCAAATCCTCAAGGAAACTGGAAAAGGTCACGTCTCTGACTTCCTCTCTGAGAGGTATGGACTGGTAGACGGAAAAAAAATGTCACATTGGTTCGGGATAAAATGGCATTTGAGTCTGTGCACTACTCCACAGTGACCAGCCTTCATTTCCCTTCTGAAAATATGCTGCCTGGAGCATCCAACTCTTTCAGTTTAATACTTTATTTAGAATAGTGGGCTTTTAATCTCATGTATATTGTTCAAAGTTTAACACTTATTTAATGTTAAAACTGTTAAAGCTCCTAGCCATTTTTCAGTGCAATGATAAAGGCTGTAAAACCACAAACCAGGAGGTGTCGCTCTGTGAAAACCTCTACAGTGTATGGAAGACAGCCAGCTGTGCCATGGAACCTGAAGCTGCTTTTTTCCTGAAGACAGTGTCCCCTTTTGATAAGACATTTAACATAGAAATGGTGTATTATGCATGCAGATCAGGCAGCCCTCTTGTTCCGTGAGCAGGGTCTTATTGAGGATGACCTTGGTGGACGACAGGTGTTGGAGGGGGAATAATACGCCTCCTGTCACCTGCAGGTGACATAAAATTCCCAATTAAACTTTAAGATGTCTGGATTCATGAGAGCTAAACAAAACGTGCATGGCATCAGGGATAGGGATGACTTTTATTTTTCATGTAAATCACGGAGGGTAATGAAGTCTCACTGTATTACAGGAAATATCTGAGGGTGTGAAGAACACAATGTTGAACTGTTAATCACGAGCTAGAGGATCGGTAATATTTAAACACAGGATTTGATCAGTGCAGATCACATCACTGTTGTTTCATAATTGTTTTGGACCTCAATTCTGGGGAGCTCCTCTGAGAACTACATACATCCAAGGACATTTTTGTTTGTTGTTCAGTCAATTGGAAGACGTGACATAAGCTGGCAGGAGTCCGCTATGAGCATGAATACTTTTAATAAATGCATAAATATGTCTCTGAAATTTGAGTTTGACAGATATTTGATTATTTTAACCACATAATAAAACAGACAATTAAACATCATATACGTTATTTTACATAATGTCTGTCACTAAGCCAAGGTTTTCAGAGACATGCCTTCAAAGTTTGCAGTACATTTAGAGGGTCCTCATCGTGGACTGAGGGCGTTGCAGGTTTCAAGGCTATTTGTCAATGAAGTGGAGTTGGCCCCAACAGGTACCCTCAAACAATGTACACCAGTCAGATGAACCCAGTGGTCATTATGGGCGGTCGCCATCAACAATCTCGCTAGGGGAATCCACTGATTCTGTAGTTTAGACTAACTAAATTTTTGTCATTGTTTTTCTCGGGTGATTGTGAGGGAAAGTCACACAGAAGAAATTTGGTGAGTTAGGTGATGAGAAGTGAATATTCTGACAGCTACTGATCTGGATCCTGACTTGTGAGCTTTTCATTGATAATTTCACAGAGGCAAAGGGATGGGGCATGGTGCTGAGTGGGATCACAGCATGATTGACCCAGCCTCTGCCTATTCCTATTATCATACCTGAACAAGCTTCAAAATTATATTTATAGTCTGAAATTGGTGATAACAGTTTCATATTAATTCTAATAGTCTCTGTTGGTTTAAAATCAGACAAAGCCCCCAAAATGGAAAAATGGGATGTGGACATAATTAGTGTTGTTCGCGAACGATTCGTTCGAAAGAACAAATCTTTTGAGTGAACAAACTGAACTGAACTACTTTGTGAACTGATTCGTTCCTTTCTCAGTTCGCTTGAGCTCAGTCTCAGTGTGGTGGCCAGGAGTTGAACTGCCTCGTTCGTTAGTTCATGACTCGTGAATCGTCGATGAACGACCCAGCCAGCGAGGACGAACGAACGAGTGATTCTAGCAGGAAGCTGCCGCGATCTGTTCACTGAATGAACTAGTTCACTGAATGAACGAACGAGTGCAGGGCTTCCTTGGAGGAGGATGTTGAGAATCACTCAGTCATTCCCACGAGGAGGAACTCGAAGCGGGAGATAAGCTCTCATGGCGCTGACATGTTTCTCTGAGCTAATAGCAAATGCTAAGTGAGGCCACATTCAAACAAAGGCACACACATCACAGTGCTCATATTAACAGACTGAAGAGCAGAGGAGAGGAGATTGAATGGTGCACGCAGGGTGCATTTACATTGATATTTCATTCTTAATTTATTAATAATTAATAGTTTATGATTGTCATTTTACTTGTTAATGATTATTTCCCACTTTGATTGTTTTTTGCTTTCATTTCAGTGCAATAACAATATTTAACAACCTGACATTTAATCACATACACTATATTTGTTTATTTAAAAGGCTTGAAATGCATATAGGTTTATTTTTAATCTCCCCAGCTTTCCCAGTTTACAACATTTAGTCAGTAAACTTCGCAATAACAGAAAGAGGACTGACGTTCATGTGTGGTGAACGTCCTGCTTGCTGCAGTATCATGAGGGGGAACGATTCGTACAGATTCAGTTCAGTCAAAAGAACCGTTTTGCCCATCAATAGACATAATATGCAAATTATTTGTTAGGATTAAACCATGTTAGGCTTTTGGTTTTTCTGTAGATCCCAAAGCAGTACAGATGTGACAAAAACATCAATGAATAATGGAGAATAAGACGAGTCACAAGGCAGTCGTCTCAGTGAACTGTAAAGAAATAAAAACAGGAAATAAAATGAAGTCTCTGGATCCACAGTTGATTATCAAGGCAATATAATTGAAATGACATGGACATTTTCTTTATCCCACTAGTTTAATAAATGGTGTTCTTCAATAAACTTTGTGGAAAAAGAAAAGCTCCTGTCAGCCTCAGAGCCGTTTCAGCGATCACTGTAAAAACTAAAAAACAAACGACAGCAGCTCATTTATTAAGCAGGAATTAACGAGAGACGGCTGACTGGACAGCAGTGAGGCAGTCGGACATGTCTGCTGAACAGAGAGTCCTGTAGTTTGAACACCTCGTAACTCTGACCAGAGAGGAGAGAGTCACGTAGTGTTAACAGCACGGCAAGTTGTCGACTCCGACAGTAGTGTAGTGTGAACAAGGCATAAGACCACTATGATACAACTGAATTCAAAATAGGCTGCGTTGCGAGCAATGTTTATTAACATGTTTATTATTATTAATGTTTATTATGTTTATTTATTTCGCATGCAGCTTTGCCGTGCCGCCCAGCACCACCCTGATGTCAGCAGAAAATGAGGAGGCCGAGTGAGCCGAGGTCGTAGCCGTAACTTTAGGTTCAGGTGTGGCTGCCGGTGGTAGTGTGACGGCACCATGCTGTGGTGGTGCACAGAACGCAGCAATGGAGAGCTGTCGCTCTCGGCGGGGAGCAGCTTTGTGGCTAGCGGAACCTTAATGCATTAATTCTCAAAGACACAATGTTAATCCTCTTCTTGCACATTCTACAATATGCTTCCTTGGTATTCTCCTCCACTGGCTGCAGCCATTCTTTTAAGTCCAGCATGTGTCCGGCATGTCAAGCCAGGACTCCACAAACTTGCACTTCCCCATGACCATTCACCAAGCCTTCTCCTCTGTTTTTTTGTGCTGAGGGTGTCATGTCACATAAGGTGCATTCATAAGAAGCACTGGGAGCGCCAGAGCGTACTTTGTGAATTTCCAAGTGCACTCTGGCGGTCTGAGACAATTTACGAACGCACCCACAATAACGTATTTTTTTATGTACCGGTTCATCTTTTTTAATGAAACAAATTCTCACATATTTATGATGTTTTTAGGACTCGTAGACAGCAAATTAAAAAAAATACCTTCAAAATTTAAGACCCAAAATTGATTTATCATCTTTTAATACTTTTTAAGACACCGTGGATACCTTGATATTATCTTATATAAGCTGCTAAAATCAGAGCTCTAATAAGCACTGTGTTCATTAAAAGGACGTCTCTTTCTCATTTCCTTTTCATCTATTTCACACGACAAATTAATATACTAACGATGATCTTTGGTGGATTATTTGTTTGCTGAATGCCAGGAGAAAATTGGACAGATTCAGAAAAGATGGTTAATCTAATTCATCAGCATGTTTGATTATTAGTTATGACTGCATTAGTTTCGTTGATTTTTTTGAACGGAGTTCTGCTTCATGACCTGCCAGCACCTCTCAGTCGGTCCGCTATCCTCTGCCAGCCTTGCTCTGCTTTTTAATTATTGCAGCTGCTGTCCTTTTTTCTTTTATTTTGTCATAGCCTTCTACACTCAGCTGTTGTTTGGCCTCGGAAAAGTGAGCCATACACGTGTATGGCATGTTAGTTACGACTGCGTTTTCAGTTTCCTTGATTTTTTTGAATGGAGCTCTACTTCATGACCTGGCAGGTTGTCCAGCTAGAGTTACCGTTGTGCATGCCACCGAGTCAATTCGCTACTTTTGACAGAGCTATAAAAAATACAACAAAACTTTGCTCACTCCACAAAATGTGAGCCTCCGCACAGCGCATCACCAGCGCATGATGTCAGCGCACAGCATAGAATTTCACTGAATAGACCTGCCCCTATGGATCAGGCCCTTTGTCACCCATATCGATCTAAAATTTTCTTCAATATCGGCACTGATACCAATACCAATATCCAATAATATTGGATCAGTGCATCTCTACTGGGGGCGGCAGTAGCTCGGTCTGTAGTGACATGGGCTGGGAATCGGAGGGTCGCCATTTCAAGTTCAGGTCGGACCATGTGTGGAGTGTTGACTGGTAGCTGGAGAGGTGCCCGTTCTTCCTCCTGGGCACTGCCGAGGTGCCGTTGAGCAAGGCACCGAACCCCCAGCTGCTCGGGGCGCCTGGATATGGGACAGCCCCCTCACTCTGACACCTCTCCTCTAGTGCATGTGCCTGTGTGTTTCATAACTTGTGTGTAATGTGCAATTGAAAATAAAAAATACTAACAGAGTGTAAACTGAAATTTCCCTCATTGAGGGACTAATAAAGGAATTCTTCTTCTTCTTCAAATAACTTACAGATACAATAACTTACAGATAACTTGCAATAATAATAGCTTCCTGACTTACCAAAGATTCACTGGACAGAAAAATACCAAAAAAAAAAAAAAAGCCACAACAAAGGTCTGTGACCCATCTCTCATCAAGAGCAGGAAACCCACCAAATTTAAAGGTCACCTATTATGCAAAATTCACTTGATAAAAGTGTTCTAACAGTAGTATGTGTCCCCATAGCCTGTGAATGAGGCACCAGGAGTGGAAAAAGTCTGTCACCTCCTTCCCCTGCCTGCTCCTCTTCTTTGCCGATGTGTGCTGAAACAGGTGCATCTAAAATCTCCCCTTTATCTATGCAGATAAGGGGAATGCCCCTCACTCCTGCGAGCCCTGCTCTAAAGTTATGGAGAGGCCACCATTGTTTCTCCTTGCTAACTTTTGCAAACAAACCTGACAAAGTGAGAAGCAAAGCACGGCAGCTGCTCTGTGTGTTGGCTGCTTCAACGACCACAGGAGGCTATTTTTACTGTGTTCATCCTCTGAAGACCCAGTGGATCGATTTATTTTAGCTGGAAATGTAGCAAGAGAGCTTCCCAAAGTTTAGCATGTGTGCGCTCATCATCTCACAAAGCAGGCTTCACTAACCAGCTGAAGATGAAGCATGGATCTGCACCAACTGTTTGGGACACAGCTACAAACATGGAGCTGTAAATTATTTCATTTTGTGTTGCTTTACTGTGTAGCTCTACTTAGCATGATGGCCTGTAAACATGTCACCATAGCGTTAGCACTGCAGCTACCGGAGGGTAGCCGGAGGGCTATATAAAATTACTGAAAAAGTATATAATAAGGGACCTTTAAGATCCAACTTCTCTATGACTCTTAGCAACTCTCTATCAGTGGTAGGCTACATGTGCTCTTGTCTGCAGTGCAGTGCAAGGAAAAAACAAGAACCAAAGGAATCCAAAGAAACCAAGAGAGCTACTGCATTCCCTGTTACCCTGCTGGCATAACAGAGAACTACGCAGCACAACAACAACAACAACAACTGAGTGTATAACTCACAGGTGGTATAAATGTATTGTTTATCTTGCTGTCACAGTTATATTAATGTCCTTGAAGCTAACATTCTACAGAGTTAACATACAAGTCAACACCAATTCAGCTGTGAAGTCATCATAACTAAGCAGTGAAATTAAATGAATGTCTTGTTTTCTGTTGCCAAGGAAAATATTCATGAAGGCAACATTTGTCAAAGTGAGGAGGAGGAAGTCCAGCATGCTGAAACAGGAGGTGAAAGGTTTAGCCTACCAAAAGCTCCTCACTGCTGGTCTTCAGCCATTCATTCACCTTCGTCTCGCTCTCCTTATCTCACCTTTTAATATGTGGTAATGAGTCAGGCAGGGGGGCTGTGCTCTGTGAAGTGGCTGCTAGGAAACCTTGATATTATCCAATCCTTTCTTCACATGTAGATGTGGAGAAAAAGCAATAGGATACAGATAAATGTGCTACATTTGATATCCAGATCATTGATACACCAGCAAACTGTATATATAGTGGAGTATCTGTGTGTTTCAGTCAGAGCTTCCCCTGCTTTGCTGATATAACCAGGCTCAAGTGTACTTTCAATGCATGTTGGTGCCACTGCCCTGTTCTGCTCTCATATGGCAGTATGATCATATATGTAGATACTGTATGTTAGACCTCCCCTCCCTACTATCTCAGTGTTCATTGTTGCTTTACACTGTCGTTAATGGAACGTGACAAAGCCTCTGTATTTGGTCAAATCAGGGAGACATGCATGCTGCTCCACAGCAGCTGTGAGAGGGGTAGTCGAGGAGTTAGGTGGTAGGGAGGGAGGACTGAAAAAAGGTCTTGTAAAAAAGGGCACTTATCTAGTCAGACGTGCAGCTAGGGATCTGTGCATGTTCTTGGTTAACAGAATCATTTTAACTGTTTTTGTGATAACTCAATTGTCAGTGGAAGTCTGTGAGTCTGAACTTGATTAGCATCTATTAAATGATCAAAGCAACACTTTATACCAGGCATATGGGAAGACTCCATCCTTTTGTCATTCATGTATATTCATGATTCCTTGCTTAGTGGCCTCTTTTTCAAGCAGTGATTGTCAGAGTGACTCATTCCAAATGGGTGTGAAGAAAGAGTGGCACATTCAAGAGCTGTAATGGGTTTTCCAACTGTAAATGTGGGTGAACTAATTAAACTGATTGTATCCATGTGCATAAAAGAGTTCAGTTTGTCTGAATGCTGTAAAGGGTAGAAAACTCTGTCAGATATATTAAGAACTTCTTGTGGAGGCTGCAGCACTGAGTCACTGAGCTCTATGTGAGCCCTTTTTACAGGTGGTGTGGCTCACCATATTTCATTTCATGAACACCTTTACATATGTTTTTTTATGATATATAAGTCCTTTACCAGAGTGTGTAGAATGACAGCAGAGTTCAATGCCATGGTGTTTGGAAGGTATAGGTATTTTTTTTTTCTGTCTAGACACATTCATTTGTTTGAGACTTTGAGTTAAAATATATTGGAGGAAAAGACCCAAGCCACAACTTGAATTTACATTGCTTAACAAATATATTATCCCTCCACCCAGTGCCAGCTGCCCTAAATTAACATTAGAGTTGATTACCAAAATATTTTTTTTATATTTCTGTAATGGTTAATCCATCAGTATGTGCAAGCTCTTTAATCAAAATTATATCTGTAATGCTAATATATAATTATTGTTATCCATGAATTTTCAAATTTACTATTTTACAAAAAGGAAAGTGTTTTAGTGGTTGTTTGCTATTCTGGATTCATTTTTGACTTCTCAGTGAATTCCAGTGTTCTGACTCAAATTTGGGTCTGAAAAGGTGAATTCATAATATAGCAGTATGGGACTGTAATTGTGCAGTGCCTTAATTAGTGCTGCAGTATCAACCTATCTCGGCTGGGAGTGCACTCTATAAAGGTGGGTGGTTGTGTGCTGGGAGCCCTTTTGCCTCGAAGCTCCTGGATGTCCCTCCTCCTTGGGTCATCACACTGGTCGCCTCACCTGATTGCGTCACGCCGTGGTTGCTTGGCTCGCCGCCCCCGGCTTCTGGACTTAGGTCTGCCCTCTCCCTCATCGGAGTCAGTCGCGGGACTTTCAGTGTTTCTCCCTCGTTACGTGTGCAGCTAATCTCTGCCTTGCTGGCGATCGTGCCGTTGGGCTGTGGAGTGCTTCTCCTCCTCACTTCCTTGATTTTCATTCAACACCAACGGGTTAACGTGTGTGCAGTTTGCTTTTGCGCACTAATCTTCCTTCATCCTGCACAATTTTAATTGTAACATTTTCTTGTGTTTAATCTAATGTTGGGTTGTACATTGGGGTTCATTATCTTTGACAGTTATTATTTTGCTATATGTTGTTGGTTTAATTACTTGTAGTTAGTTATTTCTTTTTGTTTGCAGTTTGGCATGCTTTTTGGGTTTATCCCAAAGCCAGTTTTATTTGTTACTTGCTGTGGGTTGTTTCCTTTTGCTTGAATTTGTGTGCTTTCTGTTTAATTAGTCTAACCCTGATTTAAGACCCCAGTTGGAGTGTGTGTGTGTGTGTGTGTGTGTAGATTATTTTATTGAAAAACTGTTTTTAAAAGAATAAGATGTTTAATAAACTAAATTGAATTTGTATGTTGGACCCACTCTCCAGTGTTCATTAGTAAGCCAAAGCTGTGTGCCTTAACCACTTCAAAAAAATGGGTTAACATTATTCTCCAGGTGAAATTCCTGGGGTGGTGTTGGCAACAAGAACGCTGTCTTTCTCATTGGCTTCCCTTTTTTCATCCTACTGTGTGCTACCTCCTACCTCCGTTCTGTGTGGAGTTTCCATGTTCTCCATGTGTCTGTGTGGGTTTTCTCCAAAAACTTGCATGGGGATTAGCTTAACTGGCTAATTTAAATAGCCTGTAGGTGTGAATGTGAGTGTGAATGGTTGTCTCTCTCTAAGGCTACGTTTACACATGGCAGGGTATTTTGATAAACGAATATTTCCTTCCCTCCGTTTTCCAAAATAACATCATGCACACATCGTAGTTTTCAAAAAAGTTTCTGTTTCCATTAACCCGCATAAATATGCTGTCAAGAGCCATCATAACTATGCCGTCAAGAGCCATAACTATGCCAAGCCTATGGGTAGCAGTGTAGGAAGAAGGAGAAAGCCATGCAAGCCAATCAGAAGCCTCATCGACAACAACGACTAACAAGAGCGACTTCCTGTTCCTCCAAGCCCTACTACGTCCCTGCTCCTGTACATACAGTAATAGAGGAGCTGTATTTGCAAAACACTTACACAGTGCTTGCACCAGCAGAAATGCTACTGATACCCGGAATGCTTGACTGCTCATAGACTACCCATGTAACACAAAAAATATTGCACTTTTGGTGCATAGATTTCCTAAAACTCTGTTTTTCTCCGTTTACATTCCTAAATCTCCACTTTTTGCCGGAGTTTTTAGAAAGAATTGTATTCAGAAGACAAATCATTGTTTGTGTGTAAATGAAAGGCACAAACGAAGGGAAAAGTCTCCATTTTTACAAATACTCATGTACTGTGTATGTAAACGGGCCCTTAATGTCCTGTGATAAACTGAAGACTTGTCCAGGGTATACCCTGCCATTCACCCTAAGACAGCTGGGATAGGCTCCAGTTTGACTCTACAAACTTGGAACATTGTTACTAATCCCCTGCAGCTGAATAATACTTCCTGGAGTGACACACAGTTGACTGAGCCAATCCCTGAAGCCAGTTCGTTATGTGATGCTTTGCACTTCCCAGGAAGTGGAGGTGTTGCTGATCCTTCTTAGCTGCAGAGGTGGTGTTGGAAGACCATGTGAAGGAAGGAGAAGGAAGGAAGTATTATGAGAATAAAGGTTTGTGTGGTGTTCGCTTGGACAGCTCATCTAGGCTTGTTTAATATTCATTACTATGTATAATGAGGGCAAAGAACACTTTTTTTGTTCCATAGTACCCCAGATCATTATTTGAGTTGAAGTCCTTAAATGACCCTCCTGTAGTGTCACACATCTATATCACATCTGAAAAATAGCCAGCAGAAATGATTAGACCTGGATGCAGGAAGCAGCTCACTGGGACAGCAGCATTTCCCTGTTGGCAGTCACAACTCATTTTAAAGTAATCCATTCAAAAAAAAAAAAAAAAAAGAACAATACAAATTGTGAAACTTTTAACGCCCAAACTAAAATGAGTGGAGCCAGAGTGCTTGTTTGGTACAGATACATTTTATTGTTTGAAAATGTCATGGTAAGTGTAAAAGGAAATGTGCAAAGGCGGAAAGCTGCTGGTCAAATAGCTCTTAAAGGTTAGGATATATTAAGCATCAAGTTTTTCATACAAAGGTTAAAAACTTGCATTATATGGTAAGATGAGCCTCAATGATCGTACACTGATGTTAAAATGTCCACAGAGAAATTAAACAACTTTTAAAGTTCCTGCAAAATAGCCATGAACTCATTTCTTGTGTGGTATTCATGATAAAAAAACATGAAAACTGTGTCTAAATGCTAACTTTGCCTACTTTTTCTTGTCTAAGTACTGTACGTGTTTTGTTAAAACAACCACTGTCTGTTCTTTGGGAAGTTTTCCTTCATTTGAAAAAGTGTGGGTGTGGTTATGTGGGTGATGATTTACTGTATCTTACAGTGACAGTTGTCCTTTTCACATTATAATCAACAAACCACATTGACAATAGACTGAGTTTAACAGTGTGTGAAGTAAGAAATATACTCTTTAAATTTGCCCCATTTCGCTGGGTGTTCTGATCTGGGTCATTGGATCTGTTCACCATGGATATGTTGGACTTTTCAGACTCTCTGTCAGAACCAGACTGCTTACATGTGGTAGTTGTGGTAATGGTGGTAATAGGGAGAGGACAGTGAGCCTCATCACAGAAGGGATGGAAATTTGAATTATGGTTGATACTTTTTAACCCGGCCCTTCCACAATGTATCAATATAATACAGCTTTACCCCTCATGATCAGTAAAATCCCTACCATTTGCAGTCAAGCTCCTCAAAGTTGGCTTAGCTTGAGTTTTTTGATCGGTGGGAGGTCAGAGCGGATCCAAATGATGATGTGGCCAGGAACAGAAAACGTCTCTCAGCCAAAGCCTAGGGTACCCCCTTTTCTTCTCCAGCTGTCACGTGTAACGTGAATTTCAAGATTAAAATGTCATTTTTTAAAGATAATTTCTGCATTAAAATACATTTTGATGACAGCTCTAGCGAGAATTATGCATTTTTTCATAACATCTGTTCAGTGAGTGTATGTGATGTCTAGTTTACTACTTATTACAAAGCATTTTTCAGGTGTCGCAACAAAATTGTGGGAACACTTGTTTTGTCATCGTTGTGAGTGAAGTTGGCTGGTAACGTTTCCTAAAACGTCTATATTCAACATTATTTTTTCGTTCCTAAGCTCGGCCACACGCATCTTGTTATTTTTTTCTGTAATACTCCGGGATGAGAGGTGACTGAGAGCAGTAATATTGCGGATAGGTCTATGAGATTACGCAAGATTGTGTCCATAATTTAATTGTGTTTTTTTTTTTTTCAGGGAAGCAGGCCTGCCCATTTCATCATGACCGTCATTGTTATGTGGAAAAAAAAAACGCTACGACCAGGGGAATCCAGAGTGATTTTGAGTGAATAAATATGGTATGCATCTTTTCTGACGCACTGCTTAGTGCGGAAGTGACAACTCACCTCTACTGGCAATCTGCAATATTGATACATCTAATAAAAATAATCTAATAATACATCCTTGATATGTTATTATATAATAACCGCCATTGTCCATTGTGTTGTTACCGCTGCATTGCATTGTGGGACATTTTTTGCCGACGTAGTGTCCAGTGCTTGCATACTGTAATATTTATCGGAAATAGTATGCACCTCACATACTGTTTGGGTTCATACTAAGGTTTCGGACATACTAAAAAAATCTCACATACTCTTTTGGCATACTCAGTTGCATGCTAGTATGGAATTTCAGACGCTACATGCCTTTTCGTGTTTGCAGTCTTCCTGTTCTTCTGCTACTGTGTTGTTGTCATCTCGCTTCTGTTGTCTCATCACTTTCAGAAGGGGGAGTGCCGCTAGTCAATAGCAGTTGGGCTAACGGTGGTTTGCATATTTTTTTCAAAATAACAAGAATGATGACAAACTCACACAAAACACATCACCATTCCACATTTCAAAGTAATTCACATCTCCTATGACAAACCAAATCAAACTGAAGGAATTCTAACAATGAGGTATATCAGAATTTCAAAACAGAGATACATGTTTAAAAGAAAGGAAAGAATGGGCAAAGGGCAAAATAAAAAGATAAATAAATGAAAATAATAAAATAAATAAAAATAAATCATATAGACAAGTAAATACTAAATAATTACATACAAAGGGTTTAGAAAAGGTTAAACTCTGCTGTAAATGTGTACATGTGTTTATTTGCATGGGGACTGTTTATTTGTTTCAGCGATTTCTGTAACAGGGAGAACTGTGGTTTGCATATACTAACTGAAAAGCTTGATTTAGAACTGCATTATCTGGCACGAACAGTCCAATTATAAAACTCCAGTTCGGTTCCACTACAGTCTGACTAAGGTGTATATATGGCTTTAAAACTTCAATGTTAGCTGGACTAAGGCCATAAGTCAAAATTCTCTAAGTGCATGTACAGAATGGCCAGGAATCGACCTTTTACCTTCTTTCTGTGAGGCGACAGTGCTAACCACTGCAACACCATGCCACCTCTTCATGTAAAATGTGTGTGTGTATTTCTGCCCGAGCTGCCAGGTCCTTCAGCAGTCCAACAGGAAAACTTGCAGCTCTTGCTTTGCTGCTCTCCCGAACAAGCGGTTGCAAGCAAAAGAAAGTCATCAAGAATAAAAATTCATTGAGAGATGGTGGCTTCTGCCCAAATTGCAGTAAGTAACATTGCTCATGTTACATTAATTGAGTGGTAATCTGTATATATATATATATATATATATATATATATATATATATATATATATATATATGCCCATACGTTTCTGTTATGTTGGTCATGTCAAGTTAAGTTTTTTGATTCAGTTTTGTCATATTGTCCTGTCATTTCCTGTTTTATTTTGTATTAATTGTCTTCCCTTGTGTTTCAGCTTCTCGTTTCCTGCCCCTGTGTTTCCTGCATCTGTTGATTGTCTGCCCCGCCCTGATTGTTTCCAGCTGTTACCCATTACCTCGTGTATTTATGTCTGCGTCTCCCCCAGTCGTGTGCCTGTACGTCTTGTGAATTCTCCAAGCTACCAGCCATTAAATCAAGTTGTTTCGCCATCAGGTTGTGTCATATCAGTTTCTGTCATTGTGTCGAGTTCCGTCCAGTCTAGCTTTAGTGTTTTGTCTGTTTCAAGCATCTGTGTAATCATCCAGTCTAGTATTAGTGTTTTGTCTATTTTGTAGCATCTGTGTAGTCATCCAGTTTTGAGCCCTTTTCCTCACTGTTAGTGAGCGTTTTATGTTTTGTTTTTTTCTCTAAGTTATAGTTTTCCTCATTGTGTGAGCGCCTTTAGTTTAGCATTTTTCCTAGTGTCCTAAGTTTGATTCATGAACAGCCTAGTGTGTTTTCAATTTGAGAGTTTTTAGTTTCATCTCGATTTAGCATCATTGCCTGAGTTGTTTTGTTAATCTGGTCTGTGAACTTTATTTGTAATAAAATCCCTTTAACTTACTTCTGTCGTGTCGAGTCGTGCATTTTGGTTCGGTCATTTCGTGCCATGTTCTAACAGAACGTACTGGCCATAACATGAACCCAGCCGACTCTAGCCAGTTAAAGGAGCTGGTAAGCTCGCACAATGACAGAATCTTGAGGCAGGAGGAGCAGGCAGTTGCCTTGGGTCGAGACTTAGCCACGTTATCGTCTCGCCAGGATGAGTTTAGGCGATCCATGACTGCACAGGTTGACTCGTTAGCTCATCACATGCAGGACCTGCTAGCTTACCTGCATAAGCAGTCATCCGCTTCTCCCACGGTTCCTGAAGGCAGCAGCTCCAGCCAGCTGGTGGTGACACAGACTATGTTCGTTCCTGCGCCACCACGTCTTGCTCCCCCTGATAAGTTTGCCGGCCAGTCAGAGTTATGTCGCCCTTTTTTAGTGCAATATGAATTGCATTTCCGCATGAACCCTACCGCGTTTCCCACTCCTCAATCTCGAGTGGCATTTATTACCTCTCATCTGAGGGGTAGAGCGGCGGCATGGGCTACTGCTGAATGGTCGAGGGACTCCCCAATATGTTCATCCCCGGAGAACTTTGTGACTGAGCTCCGTCGGGTTTTTGATCAGTCTCGGCCGGGCCGGCAGGCAGCTCGCATGTTAAAGAGACTTTGTCAAGGCAACCGCTCGGTAGCTGATTACGCCATCGAGTTTCGGCCGTTGGCCAGGGACAGTGGTTTAGGAGAACCAGCGTTAGTTGATGCCTTTTTGGACGGCTTAAGTGACACTATTCATGACCAGATGGGTCCACAGGAGTTGCCCGACAGTTTGGAGGCGGTCATCGAGGTGGCTATCCGCACCGATCTCTGGGTTCGGGATCGTGGTTCCGGAGGAACCGGGAAAAGGAGGCGAGGCGACCAGAGGACCAGAGATGGCTCCAGTGGCTGAGGGATCCGTGGACGAAGGGCTCTCCGGCGCAAGGAGGAACCCATGCAGGTCGGCAGGGCGAGGATTTCCCCCGAGGAGCGCCAGCGGCGATTACAGCAGGGGTTATGTTTCTACTGCGGAGGAGCAGGACATCGCCTCGTCACCTGCCCATTAAAAGAGCAGGCTCATCAGAAGACTGGGGAGGTCTGGTGAGCCAGTTCGCTGCTGCAGAAACCCCCCCGAGACATCTGACACAGGTAACTTGTACTGTCAATAACTTTGAGAGAACTTATGAAGTACTAATTGACTCAGGAGCAGACGGAAGTCTAATGGACTGGAAGGTGGTTCGGGAGTTGGGACTTCAGATGGAGCCTTTATCTCAGCCTCTGGCTGCCAGGGCTCTGAACGGTAGGGAAAAGATCACTCACCACACCGAACCAGTGACAATAACCATAGGAAAGCACATCGAGAGACTCAGTTTCCAGGTTTATGAGTCTGTACATCATGTCATTGTTTTAGGTTTTCCATGGTTATGTAAACATTGTCCAAGTATTAATTGGGGAACAGGGGAGATTGAGGGATGGTCTGAGGACTGTTCAGGGAGGTGTTTTGAGAGGGAGGAACTGGTAACCATGGGAGGGTTGAGAGCTGATCCAGATCAACCAGATATTTCTTCTTCTCTGCACCAGATTGACTTGTCCTCGGTACCTCAATGCTATCATGACCTAGCTTTGGTTTTTAGCAAAGCTAAAGCAACCTCCTTGCCCCCTCACAGAGATTATGACTGTGCCATTGAGCTGAGAGAGGGAGCGCCCCTGCCCAGAAAGGCAGGCGATGGACAATTATACACAGTCTTCTCTTGAAGCAGGTATCATCCGGCCGTCATCATCACCCCTTGGAGCAGGATTCTTCTTTGTGGACAAGAAGGATGGCTCTCTGAGATCATGTATCGACTATGCACCACTGAATGAGATAACCATAAAAAACAGGTACCCCCTCCCTCTCATGACATCAGCTTTTGAGCTATTGCAGGATGCACAAGTATTTACCAAGCTGGACTTACGCAATGCATACCATTTGGTTCGAATAAGGGAGGGGGATGAATGGAAGACGGGGTTTAATACTCCGTCGGGACATTATGAATACCTTGTCATGCCGTTTGGACTGTCTAATGCACCAGGTGTTTTCCAGAATTTAGTCAATGATGTGCTCAGGGAATACTTAAACAGATTTGTCTTTGTATACATTGATGATATTCTGATTTTCTCTCCCAGTCTTGAAAGTCATGTGTGTCATGTGCGTCAAGTATTAACCAAGTTGCTGGAAAACCAGCTTTTTGTGAAAGCGGAGAAATGTGAATTTCATGCCAGATCCGTGTCTTTCCTGGGCTTTATCATGGCCTGGAGTCGATACAGATGGATCGGCTAAAGTGAAAGCGGTTGCAGAGTGGCCAGTTCGAATAACAGCAAGAAAGTGCAGCAATTCCCTTGGGTTTGCTAACTTTACCCACGGTTCATTCGAACTATGGCGCAATTAGCGCCTCTGCATACATTAACCTCTGCCAAGTCTCATTTTCAGTGGAGCCCACTTGTGGACGCTGCGTTCAAGCAGCTCAAGCAGAGGTTCACCACAGCTCCCATTCTCGTCATGCCCGACCCAACCAAGCAGTTCCTGGTGGAAGTAGGTGCTTCGGACATAGGCATAGGAGCAGTGCTCTCCCAGAGATCGTCTACGGACGGCAAGATGCATCCCTGTGCCTTTTTGTCCAGGAAACTGTCTAAGGCGGAAAGAAATTACGACATGGGCAACAGGGAGCTGCTGGCGGTAAAGGTGGCCTTAGAGGAGTGGCGTCACTGGTTGGAAGGGGCTCAAGAGCCTTTTGTGGTTTGGACAGATCATAAAAATTTGGAGTATATTCGTCACGCCAAACGTTTGAATTCACGTCAAGCCCGCTGGTCTTTGTTTTTTAACCGGTTCAGCTTTACTCTCTGTTACAGGCCTGGTTCACAGAATGTGAAGCTGGACGCCCTCTCGCGGCTATATGATCCAGAGCCTGTGACCAGGGAACCAGAGCCCATCCTGCCATGTGATGCTGTGGTAGGAGCGGTAACCTGGCCAATAGTAAACAGGGTTAAACCCGCCACCTAAAGGCTGTCCGCCCAATCGGCTGTTTGTGCCGGAGGGTTTGAGGTCTCAGGTGGTACATTGGGCTCACACATCTCGCCTAACCTGTCATCCTGGAGTAAAACGCACCTTGTTCTTTTTACGCCAACAGTTCTGGTGGCCCGCTATGGACTCGATGGTCAAGGAATACGTGGAAGCCTGCCCTGTGTGTGCCCGCAATAAAACATCGGTGCAGGCTAAGGCTGGACTCCTTCAGCCCCTCCCTATTCCCAGCCGGCCATGGGCGAAAATAGCGCTGGACTTCGTCACGGGTCTGCCTACGTCATGTGGTAATACTACTGTATTAACTGTGGTGGATTGATTCTCTAAAATGACACATTTTATTGCGTTACCAAAGCTGCCCTCCGCTAAGGAGACAGCGGAGGTCATGTTCAGTCAAGTCTTCTGTATTCATGGATTTCCAAAGGACATTGTTTCAGATCATGGACCACAGTTTGTATCCAGGTTTTGGCGAGAGCTTTGTGAGCTGATTGGGGCCACGGTGAGCCTGTCATCAGGATACCATCCACAGTCCAATGGCCAAACCGAGCGACTAAACCAAGTGTTGGGGACCTGTCTGCGGTGTCTAATCACACAAAATCCATCCTCATGGAGCAGACTACTTCCATGGGTTGAGTACGCGTACAACTCCCTTCCATCTGCGGCCACTGGACTCTCCCCGTTTCATAATGTATATGGTTATCAGCCCCCCGTCTTTCCGGATGTGGAAAGAGAGGTCCGGGTCCCGTCAGCTCACGCCCTGGTTCGGAGAGCCCACAAGGTCTGGGAGGCCACCCGTCATGTTCTCCAGCGTAGTGTGGCGCGGATGAAGAAAACGGCTCATCGACGCCGCCGTCCAGCACCCGAATACCAGACGGGTCAACGTGTGTGGCTGTCGACACAGGATCTTCCCCTGCGGGCCACGGCTAAGAAGCTTGCTCCTCGTTTTATTGGACCTTACCCCATCTCCAAGGTGGTGAATCCAGCAGCAGTGCGTCTACGCCTGCCTCGCTCCCTCAAGGTCCACCCAACTTTCCATGTCAGCAAAATAAAGCCAGAAAGGGTCAGCCCATTGGTTCCCGCTTCCCGACCCCCACCTCCCCCCCGTATCATTGATGGGGGACCAGCATATACTGTCCGTAGGCTCCTGGCGGTACGGAATAGGGGGCGAGGAAGACAGTTTTTGGTGGACTGGGAGGGGTATGGTCCTGAAGAGAGGGAATGGATTCCTGCATCCTACATTCTAGACAAGAATCTCATCCAGCATTTTTACCGTCGCCACCCTGAGATCCCTGGGCCGTCAGGAGACGACCCTTAAGGAGGGGGTACTGTTATGTTGGTCATGTCAAGTTAAGTTTTTTGGTTCAGTTTTGTCATATTGTCCTGTCATTTCCTGTTTTATTTTGTATTAATTGTCTTCCCTTGAGTTTCAGCTTCTCGTTTCCTGCCCCTGTGTTTCCTGCGTCTGTTGATTGTCTGCCCCGCCCTGATTGTTTCCAGCTGTTACCCATTATCTAATGTATTTATGTCTGCGTCTCCCCCAGTCGTGTGCCAGTACGTCTTGTGAATTCTCCAAGCTACCAGCCATTAAGTCAAGTTGTTTCGCCATCAGGTTGTGTCATATCAGTTTCTGTCATTGTGTCGAGTTCCGTCCAGTCTAGCTTTAGTGTTTTGTCTGTTTCAAGCATCTGTGTAATCATCCAGTCTAGTATTAGTGTTTTGTCTGTTTTGTAGCATCTGTGTAGTCATCCAGTTTTGAGCCTTTTTCTTCACTGTTAGTGAGCGTTTTATGTTTTGTTTTTTTCTCTAAGTTATAGTTTTCCTCATTGTGTGAGTGCCTTTAGTTTAGCATTTTTCCTAGTGTCCTAAGTTTGATTCATGAACAGCCTAGTGTGTTTTCAGTTTGAGAGTTTTTAGTTTCATCTCGATTTAGCATCATTGCCTGAATTGTTTTGTTAATCTGGTCTGTGAACTTTATTTGTAATAAAATCCCTTTAACTTACTTCTGTCGTGTCAAGTCGTGCATTTGGGTTCAGTCATTTCGTGCCACGTTCTAACAGTTTCATCAGCCGGAGGCACAAGGTCACAAATTGACATCAGATGTCATAACTCATCTGCTTTCAACACAAAAAACAAAAGATTTATATCAAGCATGATGAAGGCATATACCGTCACTACTGGTAAGATATGTTTTATGTTTGTTATCCATTGATTTTTCTGACAAAGTGTGCAAAATTAAAATTATTTGCTAACTTCACAACAGTTGTCCCCCAGACAAAGACACAAGACCAGCACCTCCCTCAGGACCAGCACCTTTCCCAGGACCAGCATCTCCTCCAAGACCAGCACCTCCCCCAGGACCAGCACCTTCCCCAGGACCAGCATCTCCTCCAAGACCAGCACCTCACCCAGGACCAACACCTCCCCCAGGACCAGCACCTGCCCCTAGAGCTTCACCTCCCCCAAGTCCAGCGCAACACCCCAGACCAGCAAATAATTATTCTTGACCTATATCCCGATGACCCTTAGCCAAGTCAAAGTATGTAATGTTGCCTTACACCCCATTTTAATATTGGGTCCCTTTTATCAATGCACAATACAAAACAATTTTTAATTTTTATTTTAATTACTTTAATTTTTAGTTTTTAATTGCACCCCAGGTACATCATGCAACTCTGATCCACCATCCACCCCAAGTCCACCATCTACCCCAGGACAATCATCCATCCCAGGGCCACCATCCACCTCAGGCCAAGGCAGACAAGCAGCATTAAGGAAAAGACAAAGTAAGTAATCTTTATTCAATAAGGTCACTCCCCCAAGACACTGAATATATAATTCTTAACCTTTTCCCTTGTACCCTTACCCCCAGCTGGAAGCACAGGATCTACACCAGGAAACAAGAAGGAGAAAACAAAAGGTCGATAAGATTATATATTCCTTGTACCCCATGTGTTGATTTGTTTCTTTTCTTTGCAGCCCATGTGTACATTAGCAGCCATGTGATTGGTGTAACGGTGTTTCCACATGTCCCCAGACCCCTTTTATTGAAGAACACTCAGGGTGTAATCACCCTTAATCTCTTTCAGCCCTCAAATTGAACTAGTAACAATATACTCTTAAAGGTTAATGTCTGAGATTAGGTCTTGATTCTGCCTGAATAACTCTTGATCTGGTATGCGTGTCATGATGTCATTCACAAAAAAATTCTGTACACTGCCCCCCTCACCCCCATCTCCAAGCGTCTTATTAGCTCTTTCCCCCATATGAGCCAGTAGAACTCTGTCACCCACTTCAACGAGTTGCCCCCAAGTTCTCTGCCTGTACTCCCGTTCACCAGCATTTGACTGCACCGCTGCGCCTGGGAAAACACCAGGATCACCATATGTACTGCAATATATTGATCTGAACTTTCTTTTGCCTTTCTCATTTAAGGTTGCAAATGCAGTCAACAGAAAATGTATCTGTATGAAAAAATATTGGATCGTCGGATGAATGGGATAAGATGCTGAAATCCTCATGTGATGAAATAGTAACATAGGAGCCAGTAGATGTCAACACTTTTTAAGCATCAAACCTCTCACAGTTTCTACAAACACAAAAACAATGACTGACTTTTTTGAAGCTTACAAACAAAATATTTACAATCTGATCAATTAAATGTTTCAGATAAGAATGCCACTGTAATATCATTACATCACAGTAAAATCATAACAGTAACTGACTGTGTGTGTGTGTGTGTGTGTGTGTTTCTGCAGGGGAAGGCAGCAGAAGTCAAAGTGCGCTGGCTGCCTTGCTCCTCTTGGTAAGAGATAGCTTATTCTCTATATGTATTTATTCTTTCATCCATTCATAATATTTACATACTTCCTTTTCCATCGACATTTCTATTGTTATTGCATCCATAGCCATACAAACAGTCTTAGTGTCATAAAACTTGGTCCCCTTTAGCGTTCAAAGTTGAGTACTGGTTCAGAATTTTTGGGCACAAGCAACACTCCAAGCATGCTCAGACCCCTTTTAAAGTGAACTGAACTGAGACTGATGTGCACACCAGCCTACAAGTAGTCAGCGAAGTGGACTCTTTGTGTTCACATTATGAGTTCACTTAAAGAGGACACAGATCACTTTAGATCTTAAGGACAATTCATGGTTGTAGATGTGATGCAGACACCTTTTTGGTGCTATTGCATTTTAGTTGACCCCCTCCTGTGCCTGATATAGAGGCATTGCACAACGTCAGAGGGTTCACTCAGGTGACAGTGTCAAAGAAACTGAGTGGCCAGATCTCTGCTGCATGGGTCCAGTATATTTCTCTTGGAACAAAATGACTGTTATTTGACAAACACCATGTAGAATAAACCAAATACAATTACATTATCTTTCAACTTTAGCCAGAGGAGTAGGTGTGAACTGTAGGTTGTACTGTATATGCTGTGTGTAAGATGATGTGTGTACTATTTGCAGTGGCAAAGTCTGGGAGGACACCTGGGAGCCGGCCAGCAGATTCACCTAAACTATTCTACTTCTTGTTCTGTATATTTGTTCTGTTATTTATTTTGCACAGTTCTACTATTTTTTGTGTATTTGTTTCTGAATTACATTGAATTATTACATGTGTTTGTCTGTCAATCGCCGACTACACTGTGTAATAAATGTGTCATAATTTTGTGCTGTATTTGGTAGGAAAAGTGCAATAGTAGAAGTTGCATGTAGTGTTAGAACAAATACCCCCCAGCCCACATGACGCCGTCCACCACCACCCACAGACTGATGCACACATTAAACATATCAAGGATTGTACATTAACATATGTTATTGTACAGATTGTGGTTAGAACCATACTGAAATTAACCAGATAACTTGCAAAGGCTATAAATAGAAAATAAATAGTACTATTGACTATAAAACAAGCACACAGCATGAGGGCTGGGTATCATTCAAAATGTTTTCATACGATTTCAATACCTTTTTTTAATACCTCAATAAATTATTTTTGTGTAATTTGGGCTTTAATCATGGTCATCATCAATATACTAATGTGTTTGTGTTTTGTGTAATTTGGGCTTTATCGTGGTAGACATACAGGAGTTGGACAATGAAAGTGAAACACTGGCCAATTTAGTGTTGGAGGTTTCATGGCTAAATTTGACCAGCCTGGTCAATCTTCACTGATTGTACGTTGCACCAGTTAGAGCAGAGTGTGAAGGTTCAATTAGCAGAGTAACAGCACAGTTTTGCTTAAAATATTGCAATGCACACAACAGTATGGGTGACATATCAGAGTTCAAAAGAGGACAAATTGTTGGTGCACGTCTTGCTGGCGCATCTGTGACCAAGACAGCAAGTCTTTGTGGTGTATCAAAAGCCACGGTATCCAGGGTAATGTCAGCATACCACCAAGAAGGACGAACCACATCCAACAGGAGTAACTGTGGCTGCAAGAGGAAGCTGTCTGAAAGGGATGTCCAAGTGCTAACCCGGATTGTATCCAAAAAAACATAAAACCACAGCTGCCCAACTCACTGCAGAATTAGATGTGCACCTCAACTCTCCTGTTTCCACCAAAAATGCCTGTCTGGAGCTCCACAGGGTCAATATCCACGGCCGGGCTGCTACAGCCAAACCTTTGGTCACTCGTGCCAGTGCCAAACGTCGGTTTCAGAGGTGCTGGCAGCGAAAATCTTGAGCTGTGGACAATGTGAAACATGTATTTTTCTCTGATGAGTCCACCTTTACTGTTGTAGCATAAATAGTGTAGAGCAGATTGGTGAATCATTAATTAATATCAAATTATGTAATTATGAACAATATCTTTAAGTTATTGATCATAAACCATTAAATTACCTTTAATAGTGGAAATTATCAGGGCACCACCCAGTTTTGCTAAAACAGGGAAAACTTGTGAATTTGACATTTATTAATAGAGTCTCTTAATCTCAGGGTGCTACGGAGTTCTTGACCTAGTGTACAGTGATTCAATTACTTTATATACACACACAAATTGAATAACCAAGTTCTTTATAAATGAGATGTTTATTTGACAAACTATAACCAGACTACTACTCTAGCAGAAAATAACTAATAATAAACGATTAGTTTGACAAACTACATGACCAGGCTACTAACAGAAACAATAAAATAGAAAAATAAAACTAGAATAAAGGAAGATTGATGGTGAAAACATGGGATTGACTCATCGTGACCAAAATGGAATGAATGATTACACAAAAGCTTAAAGGATGAACGATTAATTGATTCAATGTGACCAGTTTAATTCAGTGGTGGTTATCTAGACCAAATTAAGAATTCGGCTGTTACCAAAATTTGGTTTAGGTTTGGTGCCGTTCAGCAGTTGAGAGTTTGAGAGGCATCAGAGAAGATTGTGAGTAATTTACTACTCAGAATTGGTTTAGCATTTTATTGAAATCTTACTAAATATTATTAAGTTTTCGGGATTAAGCCCTAAATACAGGCCATTTAATTTAGCGTCTAATCATCAAACTCTTTAACATCTGTAAGATGTATATGCAGTATATCACTGTTCCTGGATGGATGGGAGTGAGGAATGACTGCAGGTTCTGTCTGGATCTGCTGGATCTCTGCAGGCGACTTCGGCTTGAACTTCACCAGTGGCTCTTTCGGGCATCGGTGGACATCTCTGGACATCTCTGGGGAGTTCTGGAAACCTTTGGTCATCTCTGGACAGTTCTGGACAGCTCTGGACATCTTTGGTCGTCTCTGAACATCTCTGGACATCTCTGGGGAGTTCTGGAAACCTTTGGTCATCTCTGGACAGTTCTGGACAGCTCTGGACATCTTTGGTCGTCTCTGAACATCTCTGGTTGACATGGTTCCATCTCAGTCTCTCTCTGTCTGTCGCTCCTCTTCACAGCATGGTCTCTGTGCCCTTGCTTCAATTCTTCCCCCCCTCTTTGTTGGTGGGGGAGGTCGGCTGGATTCACACCAATGTGTCGACCGACAGTCTTTTCTTCTTTTAAGTTTCTTCATGATGGCTGGAGTCATTTTCTGCAGCCTGTGTCTGAGCAGAGGAGCTGGCTCACATTTTCAGGGCAAAGGAGTAGACAGAGGAGACAAGATGGTCTTGAGGCAGGATGCAGAGTTGGAAGGTTCTGGATAGGCTGTTCTTCATGCCATGAGGTGCTGGGTCTGCGGTGGGACAGCATGTCTCTGTCTCTGTGTCATCATTGTTTCCCTCCCCCTCCCAGCATGTGGAAGAGGGAGAACAGAGATGCAGTGGAGAGGATGAAGACCAGAACTTGACTGACTGAAGGACTGAAGAAGAGTAGTGAGAGTGCTCAGACCAGCTGAGGCTTTTTATGATCTTTGTTGAAGGTCCAGTGGGGGTGTGACCACTGGTCCCTCCCCATCCACCAAGTTAACTGAGATGCTATTCTTTTAACTTATTTAATGTTAATACTGCTGTGTGTTACTTTATTAAAGTTTCTCTATGTGAAAGCTCTCTCTCAGCTGCAGATCAACACCAAACACCCTATAGTAGGAAACCACAGAAGAAAACTTGACCAATTGAATCGAAATTAATCAACAAATTAACCAACACAGATGAACCATGATATCAGAGCATGTAGGAAGGTGTACTACAACAGGCAGATCTATGCGGAGACTGATGTTTGGCATTGTAACAGTGATACTTATATGACAGTAGTATGATAGTTAACCATTAGAATCTTCATGTAATGTTCTGTTCCAGGCAGGGAGAAAGGAAGAGGCCACATTAAGCTTTGGATGTGTCTGGCAGGATTAAAGCAGGAATGTGGGCAATAAAACTCCTCCTCTTGGTGTATGTCCTTTAGTTAAGCCTTAAGCACCTAGGTGCCACATAGTGTCAGATGGATTTCCTGGGGAGAGACTCAGAAATGAGAAGAGATAAGTTCATTATTTTATGCTCATTGATATGCTACACTGTCTTTCCCACATTTGGGAGATTTATGGTGTGGAGAAGCCCCAAAGAAGCGTACCACCCAGACTGTTGCATGGGGCATGAAGCATGGGGGTGGATCGGTGATGGTTTGGGCTGCAATATTATGACATTCCTTAGGCCCAATACTTGTGCTAGACTGGCACGTCACTGCCAAGGACTACCGAACCATTCTGGAGGACCATGTGCACCTTCCTAATTTCGTTGTTTGCACCGTCATATAATGACAATAAAGGCTTTTGATTTGATTTGATTCTTGCTGTGTGTCCACCGTGCCACCCACTAACCAATATTATTATAGTTATTTCAAATGGTGTTGAGAACAAAACTAGCCTATATGAAAAATGCATAACTGAAATTTGACAGCATCTGAAGGGCCACTCAGAAGGCCATTTTTTTCTGGGAACCATCGCTTATGGTGGAGAGGTTTGTGTGTCTTAACCCTCACCCTAACCTGGGAGCTGGGATGTTGTGAGGAGCCATGTGTTCCTGGTTGGGTCAACGAAGGCAAACTGGTTTCAGATGAGGGGCCAGACTAAGTGTGGTTCACAAGACACCATGGACAAGAGAGGAGGGAGGAACGTGACCCTGCCCATGGAGAGTCTCGGGTCCACGTCGTGGAGCCAGGCCCTGACAGAGGGGCTCGTCGGCGAGTGTCTGGTGGTCAGGTCAGGCTGCATGGCTGGACACAGCCTCAAGAAGCCACATGGCACTTAATTCCCCATCCAGTGGGCCCACCTCCTGCTGGAGGGGCCGATGGGGTGCGCTGCCACACCGGTGGCAGCAAAAGTTGGGAGCCTCAATGGCCCAGACATGGGTGACAGAGGCAGACTCTGGGGGCGTGGAACGTCACCTTAACCATGCTGAGACACTTCTGGAAGACTGTCCTCCACCTCAGGAGGGGGGAAACTGGGAAACATGCCTGTGAACAGCAGGGTTTTCCTTTTAATGTAAAAAAAAACCCAGCTTGTTGCTGCTACCTTTTTACCTGTGTTTGATTATGGAAATCTTTTATATATGAATGCTTCTGCTAAATGTTGACATGGTCTAGGTTATGTATAAGAACAAGGTTCCCCCCCAGGGAAGGCCCTGGAGAAGTTGGAGAGCCTATATCCCCACTCTATATTTTCCCCTCTCCCAGGCCAGAGTCAAGCCAACATACTGATACTTTTTATGGTTATGCTATGTAAATGTATCTTTAATAAATAACATTCAGCTACAGCCTAAACATGAATTATACTCTACATAGATGAGGGTGAAATTATTGACAGACAGGTCAGGTCATTTAGTAATCCACTTCATAATTTATTATGTCAAATTTATAGAATTGCGGTGAGATGCAAGGTATAATATATTCACAGTCTGCATAGCACCACCACACTTGTATATCTTGGTTTTCACTCACATGACTTTGTTTATCAAAATATCATAAGTAATACAAATTACAGCTCTACACAGCTAGAAGTACAAAACTAGAAGTCAAACAGAAGACTCAAACTGAAAGCAAGAGAGAGTGAGGGAATCCACTGATTAATCTTGGTCAGAGTCACTCTGGTACTCTGAATTACTTTCAAAGTTCACTTCTGCTCCTGTCAGAACTTGTATATAGCAGTTCTTCGCCTGCTTTAGCCTTCTGCTGTTTTCCTCCATGTGCCTCATGGCTAGGCTCTGCAGACCTTGGACACCATCTTTGCTCAGGCCCCACATCTCATCTTATACAAAAGTCTTCATTAGAACAGAAGTAATGTATGGCAACTTGGCAAGTAACACTTAAATACATACTGCTGCCCCACTGGAAAGCTGGGATGACCTCTCTTTCAGGCTGTGTACACGGCTGCAAAGCGATTTCCAGTGTTTGTCCATCTCTGTGACAAGAATCACCTTCTCCTTCTCCAGTCTCCTTAGTGCCATCACCATGTCAAACGCCCTCCTCTTCATCCTCAGTTCATCGGAGTCTGGAATACATAGATGAAATATCCATCCATCCATCAATCCATTATCTACCGCTTATCCTCATAGGGTCATGGGGGGCTGGAGCCTATCCCAGCTGTCTTAGGGTGAAAGGCAGGGTACACCCTGGACAAGTCACCACCTCATCGCAGGGCACATAGAGACAGACAACCACTCACTCTCACATTCACACCTACGGTCAATTTAAATTAGCCAATTAACCTAATCCCCATGCATGTTTTTGGATGGTGGGAGGAAGTCTGAGTACCCAGAGAGAACCCATGCAGACAGGGGGAGAACATGCAAACTCCACACAGAAAGGCCCCGGGCCCGGGATTCAAACCCAGTACCTTCTTGCTGTGAGGCGACAGTGCTAACCACTACACCACCGTGCCACCTTAGGACCCTCACATTGAACTTAATTAATAAATTACATGGAAAAACTTCATGTAATTAAAATACATAAAGTCACTGTTTTTGCTTCAATTATTTTTTGAGTGCATGGGGATTAGGTTAATTGGTTAATTTAAATTGCCCGTAGGTGTGAATGTGAGTGTGAGTGGTTGTCCGTCTCTATGTATCCTGTGACGAACTGGCAACTAGAAAATGGATGGATGGCTGTTGCAACATAGAAAACTACTGTCTTTACATCATGATATCGGCGGGCAAGGGTGCAAGCCTTCTTTCCAGTAGCAGTAGAAGAAAATGTGTTAGTGGGTATATATCACAGGGTAGTGTAGAAACAACATGAAGGTGGTACAGGACAGTCCCAGGCAAATGGCACTGAGCATTATTATGTAAATACTACTCTGACGTACGAACAGTAGGCAAGTATTTTTCGATACTTCCCCCCTTTATATCCTCACTTCAAATATAATAGGATGATTATAATCATTCCATCATTTGTGTTGAACATTCTAAACTTATTCTGAGCTTTATATTTTCAAAGTCAGCATGCATGAGCATGAGCTCAACATGGCTCACCATCATTGGGATCAAATGTACTGGTTACCTTACCTGCTTTTGACATGTGCTTGGTGGTCACAGCAATCCTTAAGAGGAAGGCGTTGCACTGCTCCACCTCCTCCCCAAGAGTCGAACCAGCCCTATCCTGATATGTTCCACTCCATTTTACCTTTAAAGAACAAATTATAAAAAATGTAAGTGATAATCTCGTATAGGTTTCCAGGGAAAGAAAATCTCAATGATAATAAATTCTTCTTACCTCACACTTGAAGTCATGAGCTTTAGAAATGGCCTCATGTTAAGCAGATCTTGAAGCTCAGGGGGTTTTTCTGTCACTCTCCAGAGGTAAGGCCAGTACTTGTATGCCACATCCATCTCTTAATATATTTCACTGGCCTACAGGCAAGTTGTTTTTGCAGGTACATGGGGTAGGCAAAAATCTCCCCTCTGAATATATTGAGGGCACAAAGGAGAACTCCATGATGGCATACAGCAAGTTCCAGGCCCTCCACATCTGTTTTTCCGGAGGACTTTCGAGCTGTTTTGTGTGCTGCTGACCACTGCCCCCCTACAGACACCTCTTCCAGAGACCTAAAACAAAGAAGATGGTGAACAGTCATAACTTGTTCCAACAATGTCCTCTGTAGGACATCATGCTTCTCAGGAAAATATAGTAAGGTTTTGCAAACTTACATGACTGGTGGAGGAATGATATGGTTGACAAATCTACCCACATCATCATTCGCGATGAAGACGCCATAAAAAATTGCTTGTTCCTCCGATCTAAACAAGAGATCCATGTTAACTGCAATATTCTAATTTTAAATTCACAGTAGTTATCTTGATAAATCGCCAATCCACACGCAGGATTTTGGAAGTACCTTGCTGCACTTCAGAATCTGTAGTGCTTACAGTTTCCATCAACGGATACTGCAAGCATGTCTGGGCTGCACGCTGGACAGTCGAAGTGGTCCTCCTTGCATATTTTGTCCACTTCAAATCAGACAGCCTCCCACTCCAAAAAGTGTCTGCTGTGATGTTTCCAGTCTGTTTTAAAAGGGTGCAGTAAAAAAGAATAGAAAAACAGATCAAAATAGAGATGGAATTCACAGAAACTGCGAGGATAAGAGTTGTGGAACTTTTGGGTCATCCTGTTTAACAATACTGTGAACTGAGAATTTAAAACAGAAAAGGAAAGCAGGAAGGGAAAGAGTTACACTGGAATCAGAAGGATTAGTCAGTCCACAAAAGGTGTGAGGCGTAAAACTGGGGACACACTACAATTCTTTTGGCTAACTTTTACCAAAGATAAGCAGTTGGAACTAATCTGCACCAGTTAGCTCTAGTAGGAGACTGTTGTCAAGTGGCAATTTGGCGCAGAATCTTGAAGTGTCTGATGTGGTAGAGACTGGAGTCAATAAGTGTGTGAGGTGAACAACCTTCGCCTGACTCTAATGAAAGAACATTTCAAAATGACATGTTTTCTTCAGAAATGTCTCAGTGCAAACATGTCTGATAATACAACATGAGGTTATGGTTGTTTATAGTATTGTAGTATTGATGAGAATTTAGAAAAACATATTTCTTTACTGGTAGCTATTTTAAAGCAGCTTCATTGACCTATCAGATCACAGTATTTCATTTTCCAGGAGATAAATTAACAAGTGAATTTCAATAACTACAACTTACCACACTGGGTGAGAGTCCTCTCCAGAACACAAATTGTGGGAGGCAGTGGATTAAAAAATCCATGTGCCATTGAATCACTGTTGGGGAACACTTGACCTTGGTGGACCCTGACATCACACTGGTCACAGAAGAACAAGCGTGGTCTACAGTCACGGATAATGGCTTGACCGTTTCCGCAATGTTAGCAGATCCTAGTTGCAGCATACTGTCGAGCCACCACAGTGTTGACAAGCCGGGGTCTCTCTTTCACTGACCACCCTAATATGAGGCTCTGTCGGCTAAACCAGTCTGCTGAGGCTTGTGGTGCTGTTTCATCCTGTGTATGTCTTCACCCAGTGAGCGTTTAAGCTCTTGAAGGAAGGACAATCAAAACAATGCAAAATATTGAACAAACAGTTCATTATAAGTAAAGAGAATTGCATTGAACATATAATCAATGAACATTGTGTTTTGAACCAGTGCAGTTAAAATAAATAACACACCCTCAGTAATTGATGGAAAGTCGTTGGTCACTTCCCCATCGGTTTCTGGAGTGCTGGCAAGGGAGACACCAGTCCTCTGACTCCGGCGGCGACTGGGACCTGCTGTAGCAGAAAAAGCTTTTGCCTTTTACACTCAATGTCACAAACTTTTCCTGGCACGGCTATGTAATAACAACTGCAGATTATTGTATGTTCCAATTCAGAACCATGAGTTATGATTAGAATTCATGTTAAGTATGTACAACATTTTAATTAACATGAATTAACATGAATGTAAAAAAAAAAAAAAATCTAACCTGCTTGTTTTCTGGATGATCTGGGCCTGCTGGAAATAATGTTCCTATCACTGTTCCTCTTAATCCACCTGACATCTCTCTGGATGTTTGATGGCTGGCTGGTGTAAGACTGACTAGTGGATGGTTCTGTCTGCTGTTGCATTATCTGCTCAAGGTTTTGTAGGTGAGCCTGATGTTCAGCATCATTCACAAGGTCATTCAGCTCCTTCAGGAGACGGTCACTCTCATGATGCGCCATTGCATGTAAACACAGGAACATACAAAAGACAAGACAGACGAACCACAACACCACTTGGATGTATGGGGAGGGGACGGGAAGGAAGGGAGGAATAGGGACAGAGAGAAAGAAAAGAAATAACACTGAACAATACAATTAAGATAATGAACAAGACATTGACAGAGGATTAGAGACGTGCCAAGAAAGAGAGGAACAAATCAAAAGAGAATATACCAAGTTCCATATTACAAAATAAATAACTAGGCCTAGAAGTAAGAGGGCCAAGTACTATCAACTTAACCTTGAATGATATAAAAATGTTTAATATGCATACACACACGTTAACTAATCCAGCTAGCAGAGGCTCTGGCTAACATTTCATTTTTATGCAACAAACAGTTGTTTGATGTCAGTCTCTCTCTAATACAACTCTTACAGTGGGGTTTGTTATTTCATCAGGAAATCTTAAGCAATAGGCATTTATGGAGTATGAAATTGAAAGCAAAGATGTTTTTCATACCTGAAAGCGGGCATTGGATTTGGTGGAAAAAACTTATGAAGAGGTTGGTGGAAAAATATAATGACATCTGGCGTGCTCGCCGGAATTGTAAAAATAAAACACATGAATAAAAATCAGAATAAGCTGTCATTAATAAAGGAGTCCTAATTTCACCACTGTATTTCACCACCGACTGTGACACAACGTTTGGGTCAAGAGTTACAGTAGTAGACACAAAATGACCAAAGAGACAAAGGCAAGCGACATACCTCATGTAACCCACACTCTTATTTTTATGAATGGTTTGCGTATTTGGGGCAGCAGGTGGAAGCTATGTCACTCGGGATTCCCCTGGTCGTAGCGTTTTTTTTGTTTTTTTTCCACATAACAATGACAGGAGCAAAACGTTAGTGTAGTTTTAAAATACATAGGAATTATAAATAAATACATTAGCCCAATTAAAATGTGCAGGCCTACTTCCCTGAAAAAAAACACAATTAAAATATGGTCACAATCCCATGTAACCTCATAAACCTATCCGCAATATCACTGCTCTCAGTCACCTCTCACTCCGGAGTATTACAGAAAAAAATAATAAGATGCGTGTGGCCGAGCTTAGGAATGTAAAAATAATGTTGAATATAGACGCTTAGGAAAACGTTACCAGCCAACTTCATTCACAGCAATGACAAAACAAGTGTTCCCACAATTTTGTTGCAACAGCTGAAAAATGCTTTGTAATAAGTAGTAAACTAGACATCGCATACATCCACTGAACGGAGGTTATGAAAAAAATGCATATTTCTCGCTTGAGCTGTCATCAAAACATATTTTAATGCAGAAATTATCTTTAAAAAATGACGTTTTAATCTTACAGTCACATGACATGGGGACGGGGACATGGGGAAATCCGAAGACAAGGGGTTTGCATTCAAATCTATGGATGACCCTCTTCATCAGCTGGAGAAGAAAAGGAGGTACCCTAGGCTTCGGCTGATGGACGTCACGGGGCAATGACCTAACGGCAGTATGTGACGATATGGGATGAGACTGTGTTGAAGGAGGAGCTGGGTGTTGAAAGATCTGAGTGTACGTGAGGTGGTGTGTTGGTGGAGCAGGTCAGTGCGGCAGAAGAGCGGCCTGGTGGCAGGGCTTTGTGGGTGAGGAGGAGGATCTCAAAGTGAATGTGCTGTTTGATGGGAGGACAGTGGAGGTTCTGAAGGATGGGGATGATGTGGGTGAGCAGGCAGGCAGCACAGTTCTGGACATACATACTGTAGATGAACCACAGAAAATGCATGTTGGCTGTTCCATGCAGTTACATGAAGCACAGAGCTCTACTGTGCCATTTTCAAAAGCTGAGTCAGCAAAAACGTCCACCGATATAATAGAACACAGGGTCACACAGCATGGTTACTGCTTTGAACTTTTGGCTACAGATATAAAGGGTTTATTAGGTCCTATAGCACCTCCATCATATCTCTAAATTGGTATCAAACACCCACAAATAACAGTGACACTGTGAACTAGATGTAGTGGTCGTGGATGTGCAGGTCAGCTGGAGACTGCAGATCTCATCTCCATATGAGCTGTGACTACCGTCTTGCTTAACTCCTGCAGAAAGATGATTTTCTTTCGATGCTTTTCACAATGACAGTCTAGGTTTAGTGCTGACCTAAGGTCAACCTGAGGTTTTCCTTTGTTATCTGTCCCAGGATCTGCGCTACACACTAATCATCATGATTATGTGATAATTTTGCCCTTTGTATGATGTATGGTGAATACTGGCAATAGTGCATAATTGATTTGAAATTATATCATTGATCAAAAAGTGCAAAAAAAGAGTCAACTGGACTTGCTTGAATCTTTCAGATTATAATGCTGAAATATTATTATGGCATTTTTGCCCAGTAATAATTGCCCAAACCTCTTATGCCTATAGCCACAAAGTAAAGTATGGCTTTGTTTGTTTGTTGGTTTTGTTCAAATGAATGGACTTGCTGCTGTTTCCAAGGCCAAAACTGAACTGTTGCTCAATTTATTGTACTTTTCCAGAAAGTATACTGATTACAATCATATGTCAAGGTTTAAATCCTGATCAGCTTCACCGAAGTATGGATTATTCGTCATGTGAATTTTAATGTAAAGAACTAGGATTCTGGTCATTTCTGTATTTGTGCTGTTTTTTTCTTTTTGATGTTTTCACAGCAAACTGTGAATATAAGCACTACAAATTATTTGGTAAACTGTATTGTTGACTATTTACCCTATATTACGCTTCAATGAAAGACATTAAAGGCATTTACACAAATGTACACATCCATCCATCCATTTTCTACCACTTATCCTCATAGGGTCACGGGGGGGCTGGAGTCTATCCCAGCTGTCTTAGGGTGAAAGGCAGGGTACACCTGGACAAGTCTCCAGTTCATCACAGGACACATAGAGACAGACAACCACTCACACTCACATTCACACCTACGGTCAATTTAAATTAACCAATTAACCTAATCCCCATGCATGTTTTTGGATGGTGGGAGGAAGCCAGAGTACCAGAGAGAACCCACACAGACACAGGGAGAACATGCAAACTCCACACAGAAAGACCCCGGGCCGGGAATCGAACCAGGCAAGTGCTAACCACCAAATATAAACAAATCCATCAAATTGTGATTTAGTGCTCAGCTTTTTCAGTATGCCTGCAGATATGGGTCTGCTGTTTCCCTCCTGTTAGTGCACCAGAACTCAACACACACCGTTTGCTGAAAGCTGAGGGGTCACACCAGTCATCAGGAAAACAAATCACCAATTTCACGAGGTCTGACTTGTCTTAGTGGGAGAGACAGGCGGTATAGGCTGTCCTTAGCTTTTGTCTTCTGCTCTCTGGTTCATCTTTGATGGTGAGGAGGAAAATGTGTGGCTTTCAAGCTGCCATCAGGGGACTGAGAAAAATCCATGATGGGTCAGCCTGTCAGAGGTAACCTATTGGGATTTCAGATGTGCTGCAGTAGACTGAAGCCCCCCCTCCCCCCACTTGG
This sequence comes from Synanceia verrucosa, assembly GCA_029721515.1. Classification (NCBI taxonomy): domain Eukaryota; kingdom Metazoa; phylum Chordata; class Actinopteri; order Perciformes; family Synanceiidae; genus Synanceia; species Synanceia verrucosa. Next base: position 2,242,988 of record CM056557.1, on the reverse strand, counting down.
GAGAAGAAAAGACAACCAGTGACACAGTGAAAAAGCTTTCATGGTGGTGAGCAGCACAGCGTCTCAGTCATTGTTAAAATGATCTGGACTGCTGCACACCAGGTGGCCCAAAGGAAGGACAAGCAAACACATACCAAGCAGCCTGGTCTCACCAAATGTCATAAGAATTTGTATTTTTTTGGGCAATAACAACATCTTTATGTTTGTGTCATGTATGCCAGCTGTGTAAAGATGTGCCGCTCAGAGCTTGTGATGTTGAATAAAAAGTGAGAGACTGCTGATGGTGGGTCAGGAACAGAAGTGGATGAATCCAGCATAGTAACTCAAAAACATAGGACCATGTACACGCATGGTTGACAGCCCAACCACAAGGTTTCTCCTAAATATAGCCAGGACCATTTCACAGTAGCAATGTGACGTTTAATGATGCAGAAAGCCTGTCATGTGGGAGGAGGACACATGTACACATGAAGCTTGTCTCAGTCCATGCTGACAATGTCCGATTGGACTGAAATCCCATTTGTAGGTTTACTCATTATGGCCATTATTTTCAAGGACCCACAGAAATAACAAAACAAACACACGTGCAGCGCATGGCTAATTATTCTGCAGGATGATGTCACACTTTTTTTTCCTATAGCAAAGACATAACCCTACTCAGCCTCTGGTTGGTTTACCCCAGACTAATCTACCTCCTCATGCCTAAACCTAACCAACCCAACCAAAATAATGGACTTATCTTATAATGAAGACATTGTCTAATTTTGTCATAAAGTGTTGTTTCCAGGACCCTGACACTACATGGCACCTAAGTGCTAAAGGGTTAAGTTTATGACTGTCCCCAGAGAGGACCATCCCAACACACATGGAGGGTGGGAGGTTTTATTGCTCCTACATTCCTGAATTCATCCTGACACACACATCCAAAGCCTCTTCCTTTCTCCCTGCTTGGAACAGAACATTACAGTAAGATTTTAATAGTCAACTATGCTTTAATTCTTCAGCTACTGTCATATAAGTATCACTGTTACAACGTCAAAGGTCAGTCTCCAGATAGATCCTCTTCCTTTTCCTCCTTCTGATAAGAACTAAACGTGACACATGTAAGATTAATTGTGAAACAAGTGTACATATACAGCTATACATAGACCTGCCTGTTGTAGAACACCCAACTACATGCTATGGTTTATGCTTCACCTGTGTTGGTTAATCTGTGGATTAATTTCAATTCAGTTGAGTAGTTTGTTCTGTGGTTTTCTAACATATCATGTGTTTGAAATCATTCAACAGACGAGAGAGAGAAGCTTTCAAATAGAGAAGGATTGATAAAGTAAAACACATTAACATTAAAGGAAGTTAAGGAAAGAATTTCATTTCAGTTAACACATTTGGAAGGGGAGTGACCAGTAGTCACACCCACCCAACAAAGACCATAAAACAGCATGTTCCAGCAGACTGAAGCGGGTCTTGTTCTGGTCTTCCTCCTCTCCACTGCTTCTCTGTCCACCCTTTCCCACATGCTGGGAGGGGGAGGAGAAGTGAATCCACTGAGAGAGAGGCCACCATGACCTCCTCAGGGCCCAGCGCCTCACGCCATGGAACAACCTCTCCAGAACCTTCAACATGCTCCAAATATGACTTAAGGCTCTGAATCCTGCTTTGAGTCAAATAAAGCAAGGACAGAGACTACGCTGTAAAGAAAAGAGAGAGACAGAGAGAGAGACTGAGATGGAAACAATGTCAGCCGAGCGATGTCAACCCAAGATGTCCAGAGCTGTCCAAAGATGCCCAAAAGAGCCCCTGGTGATGACGTGAGTCCAGCAGAGATCCAGCAGATCCAGACAGAACCTGCTGCCACTCCTCACTCCCATCTATCCAGGAACGGTGATATAAGGCATATACATCTACAGATATTAAAGAGTTTGATGATTAGACACTAAATTAAATAGCCTGAATTTAGAGTTTCATCTAGAAAATTTATACTAAAATACTAAAATTTAAATTCAGAATTGTAAATTGCTCCACAGTCTTCTCTGATGCCTCTCAAACTCTCAACTGCTGAACGGTACACCAAACCTAAACCAAATTTAATTAACAACAGTACAACTCTTGATTTGCTCTAGATAACCACCACTGAATCTAACTGGTCACATTGAATTAATTAATCAGATATTCATCCTTTGAACTTTCTGTTATTCTATTATTTCCTATTTTCGGTTAGTAATCTGGTCATTTAGTTTGTCAAATTAATCATTTATTATTAGTTATTTTCTGTTACAGTAGTAGTCTGGTTATAGTTTGTTAAATAAACATCTCATTTATAAAGAACATGGTTATTTGATTTGTGTGTGTATATAAAGTAATTGAATCACTGTACACTAGGTCAAGAACTCCGTAGCACCATGAGACTAAGAGACTCTATTAATTAATGTCAAATTCACAAGTTTTCCCTGTTTTAGCAAAACTGGGTGGTGCCCTGATAATTTCTACTATTAAAAGTAACAGTGAATTTTACCTGAAGCTGAGTGTCATCACTGTTCTTCACATTTTATGATCATTCATGGTTAATTATCAATAACTTATTGTTATTGTTGTTATAAAAGTTATTGTTTATAAATACATAATTTGATATTAACTAACGATTGACTAATCTGCTCTAGACTATTCATGCTACACAAGTACTAACCAGACTGTGACAGTCATGAGATTGAGAATAGTTTGATCCACGTCAGGAAGTAAATAATATAGAGCATTTAATTAAACAGGATGTTTTGCTTCAGAAATGAAAGAAGCAAGTCATTCCAGGCTGAAATGATTTTTAGAGGTATCTGTAATGGAATTTATATAATGCTGTTGCAATGATTTTATTTCTTTCAGCGAGAGGAAGCCGTGACTTTTTTATTGTTTGTTACATTGATTCAGGTGTGTCTGCGTCAGGCATTAGCAGCATTGTGCAGAAACTTTAGTTTTGGACCGTAATTATCTCATCTGCATTCATTTACAAACTATGAAAAGAGACAGATTGAATCCATTGCAATTTGCTTCACTCTGCTCATCTCGTAGTGGATGGGCAGCAGACCTTCACCCAATCAGAATTTAAATTAGCTTCTTGAACAAAATGCTATCAACAGTTTTGGAAGCATAAAAAGGATTTTATTTGCTGGGGGGATTTGTTGAGAACAATCAAAAAAGTAATTTACCCTGTATTTGCTGACCATATATGTTATATATAATTTTAATAGTCAGGATGGATATGAAGTGGTGTATTTCTCCATTTGTGGAAAAAATAAAGCTGTAATTCACATCTGTTTTCATTCAAGTGACTACAATTCAGTTTCTGAATGCCTTTATTACACATCATAATCAACAGCATTGTTTCGGTGCTATTTTAATCCCTGTAATATGGACTAAGGCAGCCACGGATTAGAGACATTTACTTGTCCAGGTCTGAGCAAGCTGCTGTCAGGGAGCAGAGCACAGCAGAGCCCACAGACTGCTGCATCAGCTCTCCAACGCACTTGTTTTAATAGAAAAAGATAACAGCTGCCCTGCAACTATTGCTGTAGTGAAACTGTTTTAGATGGCATAAGCGATGCTAAATTCTACTGCAGCCCATAACTTTTCAGAGTATTGTGAGGATGATGTATTTACCATTTCAAGCATGGCCTTTTGTTGCACAGGTCTGGAATTGCCAGGATACATTTTTCACTTTGAAAGAACAATGAGATCATTCAAGTCTCTTTCACGTTTCTGCAAAAAAGAACTGTAAAATGTCTCTGTTTATTATTTGGTGTTTCAGGCAGATTGAAACCGCAATTGTAGTGAATCTAAATTCTGGAAAATATAATAAACTTCATTGCTATTAATAATAAATAAACAATGTTGAGTAGAATCCATTGCATCTTGATACATGACTGTTGACGGAAATTAAAGCGATGGCACACCTGATTCTCACACCCTGGTCTCAACCAGATCCTTGCCAGATAAGTCTGTCCAGTACAACAGAGAAACCCATGTTTACGTGTCGTCTCCTACCTTTTCATGATTAAATCCAGATTTCTCTGTGCCTTACCTGATATTTACCTCCTGTTTCCTCGGACTACCAGATCCCTCGTGGACCTCATGGTCCATGGTCTAGTTCACTTCTTGTCATCCTTCATGTTCACCATCCCTACCTCAACTGTCTTCCTGCCTCCACTGCCCGCACTTTAGTTTCCTTATTTTTTGTTTCATAAACTTTACTAATATTTGACTCCTGTGTCTGCTTTTAGGACCACAAATGTCAACATTTGCATCAATCAACAATCTCAAATTTTTGAAGACGTATAAGAAAGGGAGACACAGGGAACTAGAAAAGCACTCAGAGAGCAATTTTTTTATTTAAAGTTATCGCCGCCAAGGAGGTTATATTTTCACCAGGGCTTGTTTGTTTGTTTGTTGGTTTGTCAGTTTGCAAAGTAACTCAAAAAGTTATGGACGTTTTTTGATGAAATTTTCAGGATTGGCCGGAAGTGGCCTAACTTAAAACTGATTATTTTTTGGTAGTGCTGTAGAATCGGATCTGATCATCACCAAAATTTAGGCCACTTCTGACCAACCCTGAAAATTTAGTCAAAATCCGTCCACAACTTTTTGAATTATTTTTCAAACCAACAAATAAACAAACCCTGGTGAAAACATAACCTCCTTGGCAGAGTTAATGACCGTTAAAACTTAATGTTAATGCTGTAATTCAATTCATACCAAACCAAAATGCAACAAAAACACCAAGGTTTGTACTACTTTTGTTTCATTGCTTCAGTTAACAACCCTGACACCAACAACAGGCTCCTGAAATTTCTATGTTGGACTTTTATTAGAAACATATTTACGGAGGTGAACAGTGAAATAAACCACACTTGAGCAGATCTGAGAGCTCAACTAAATCAATGTGGAAATCCATTGGGTTGAAATAAATGCTCTGGTGTCTGTTAAGACTGCAACATGTCAGATCACACTAGGATATGCCTGGTTGAGGTCATCTGTTATCCTCATACATCTATGCTGAATTGAGAGACAGTTAGAAATGTGAGTACCACACTTTGACAAAGCCTTGTCAGGAAAAGTGTGCATAAAGTGAAAGTTGTGACCGATCCCAGACAGTGGAGAAATTCAGACAAGAGCAGGTGACAACTTTGCTAACTAGACCAGTCATGGGCATCCCGCGAAACTTGTCCAAATTATATTATCAAATTCAATTATATTATATTTAAGGCTGCCGCCGCATCAGTACAATCCACAGCAGCATGCACGACAATAAGTCTAATTGGACAAACTGCCTGAAATGCATAACAGCTAAAGAAGATTAGGCAGGTCATGAAGCAGAATTCCATTAAAAATCAAGGAAACTAACAACACAGTCATAACTAATGATCAAACATGCTGATAAAATTAGACTAACCATCTTTTCTGAATCTGTCCAAGCTTCTCCTGTAATTTGGCAAACAAATATCCACCAAAGAGCATTGTTAAAGTATTAATTTGTCACGTGAAATGAAACCATTGTGGCCTGCGAGTCATAAAGTTTGCCCACCCCTGAACTAGACTGTACTACATAGAACATTGTGCTTTATTAAGTGCAGTAGTGAGGACGGTGAAGGTCCACATTTGAAGCTGTTTGCCAAAGCCAGAAGTGATGTGATGTTTCTGCAAGTTGAAAAGTAAAAGGTAACAAACACCAGCAGTATCACTGGTGTCAAAACACCATCACCTTTGTGTTGTGTTAGCACAGACACTGCCTGAGTCTTCACAGAGTACCACTGCAGGTTGATGTGATGCACAATGTGTGACATTTTTTATGTGATCATTAATCTTCTCAATCTTCTGATTTAAAAATAGAGGGATCGATAGTGCTAACTTTTTTTTTAAGTTTCTCTAAACTCTGGACTGTAGTTTCACTTCACTGCTCTGGTTGCATGTGCATCAGCTCCGTCTCCTCACAGCTTGAAAAGACAAATGTCTGTCTATTCATACTGCAAGAAATGATTCGGTTTCATGTAGTTGTAATATTCAGAGTGGTGTAACTCACTAAGGAAAATCATCTGGATATAAAACAAACATAACAAAGCAGGTCCTGACAGTTGCAGTTAACTAATTCGTTTGCCTCATGTCATGGTTTCTCCATTTACAATTTGTTAGTGGTGATACTAATTGATTTTCAATCATCCATGGTCATCCCTCGCTCTTTCCTCTCTACCTTCTGACCTTCAGTCACTCACCTCTTGTCAGACCCACAACTGACAACCAACCTGTCCATTAATTGCCTCATATTTTCAATTCCCCTTAATGAAAATGACTATTCTACACAATGGCAGCAAATTACATTTGATCAATGGATGACTGGCTCTTTGGCCCCGTCAGCCCTTCCCTGATTCCCCCTGACCCTCTCCACCACCAGCCACCCTCCACAAAGCCTCTAATGGAACATCTGTAGCTAAAGATGGATTCAGCTTCAATGATCATTTTCCAAATTAAGCCACACAATATTTAATTGAGAGCCAGTGTAGTTTAATTGTAGAGATTCTTCTTCCTACTCGCTCGCTCAGAGTACTGCAGCCCAGAGAAAGCTCATCTGCTGAAATGAGGGAATATATTTGTCATGAATGTTGACCTAATGGTATTACTGCTTTGTCCTGCTACAGAGGGCTGCCACAGTGTGCTCCAGGAAATTAACGTCACCCTGGTTCCCTCTATAAGCCAATGTCTTTTTTTCCATTGGGTTGGAGATTATTGTAGAAAATTAGCTCTGTATAAGCTCTGTAGCTAACAAATGTTTACAACAGTTGCTTGTGTTGTTCTTGACAATCTTCACAAATGAACGCCACTTTATAAATTTTGACCCTATGTGAGGATAAGCGGTAGAAAATGAATGGATGAATGGACTAGCTTTAGGACTCGTTCTTCTGAGTTCTATTTTTTCTCAGAAATTGCTGCTCTGATGAAAAAAACATCAATCAGGCACAGTTGAGTTTTCTCCAGTCAAGCTTTCGTTTCTAAATAGAATGAACAATGTGAAACTTTGGTAAATTGTAGTGAAATGACATATTCTGGGGCGGCACGGTGGTGTAGTGGTTAGCACTGTCACCTCACAGCAAGAAGGTATTGGGTTTGATTCCTGGCCCGGGGTCTTTCTGTGTGGAGTTTGCATGTTCTCCCCATGTCTGTGTGGGTTCTCTCTGGTACTCCGGCTTCCTCCCACTATCCAAAAACATGCATGGGGATTAGGTTAACTGGTTAATTTAAATTGACTGTAGGTGTGAATGTGAGTGGTTGTCTGTCTCTATGTGTCCTGTGATGAACTGGAGACTTGTCCAGGGTGTACCCTGCCTTTCACCCTAAGACAGCTGGGATAGGCTCCAGCCCCCCACGACCCTATGAGAGGATAAGTGGTAGAAAATGGATGGATGGATGAAATATTCTGTGACATATCAGAATAAGACCAGTATACTACAAGCTGCCAGAGAGCCAATAACCATCTCAGTAAGTGAACACTGGTTTCCTGAGGCCATGTGACTATTTGTTAATGAGTCCATGAAGCAGCTATCGATGGTAATGAAATGGTGTTGCTGAGAGATATTGATCTTGGCAAGAGTCTTAGACTTGAGAGCAGAGAGCTCTGTTGTCAACACTGTTCACAATGAGTGTTTATAGCTTTGGTTATAACCTTACCAGCAGTATGGATAAAAAATAAATTAAAAAAAAAAATCAGGTTTAATTCCCTCGTGGGCATGAGTGTGATCAGAAAGCTCATGGCATGGTTGATAGATTATGAGATGTACAAATGTGACCTTTTTGGGTCAGTGGGTGCATAATTTCAGGGGGTCAACAATCAGGACTCATCACTTAATCAAGATCCATAATGTCCATCAATACAAGGCTATAAGCTAGGACACCACTATTTATCTCTTATGTTTGTTGGTGTCCCCTGTTCAATGTTCATGTCATTTTCAGGACACAAACAACAAAAAAAAGTTTTAGGCTCAATTATGTAGTTCTTTCCAAAACTACATACTATGGACCCTTCCCACCTCCATGTGACCTTGGAAAAAAATCTCATCTCTTTACCGCCAAGGTTTGTTTACATTTTTATTTTAAGTAGATCATCAGGATAAACAACATGTTTTCAACAACTTCTTTTTGTACAGGAGGCTGGTGTGTGACTAGTTTGGTTTAGGACAGGATAGCATAGGATAGCAAACAAAAAACAAACAAACCATAAGCAATTGTATAGGGTGCTAACTAGTGTTACACACTGGCTCAGGCCTGTAACAAGAGAGGAAGCTCACACAAACCTTTGCTTAACCTGTTTATTGTTCCCAAGGTCAGCTGAACACCAATAACAACCAAAAGTATGGAAATCAGTCAGGTCAGTAATGTCATGAGTGTATGGATGAGTGTAAAGTGAATTTTTTTCAGGTGAATGAAATGTGGTATAGAATACAACTCGAAAAATAAACAATGTCTTGCAAAATTTAACACAAGAACCACTTTTTCACATTTTTAACTATGTTGGGGGAATCCTCATGAGCTGAGGCACGCTACCACACACAAACTCTCTGGTTCAAGTGGAGAAGATGAACTTGCGGTTCATCCTCAGCAGAAGCTGATTTTCAAAAGTGTTTGCAGCTAGCCGTGCTCTTTTTGGGCTGAAGAAGAGACCTGCTATGCTGAACAGCCTTTTGCAAGCTGCAGAAGCAGGCAGAGGTGTGTTGAGTTTGACTGACAACTTGAGAACCACAGGAAACGTCGTCTATTGAGTAGGCCAGGTACGAATCAGGCTGCTTGGTGGCGCTTGGTGTTTTGTGGGAACTTTTCAGGATCCTCATCAGATGAGCCAGATCCAGCACTGCTGAAATGGAAGGATCCTCCAACTGCTCCCTGATGTAGTCCAACCCTGAAACACAAGGAGGGTGACACTAGCATTAGTACAGTCACATTTTTATTGGACAAATTTAATTACATTTATGACATTTTCCATAATTCTAAAGGAATAAATAATATTACATTGACTAACAACACTATCAGAAACAAAAGGCCAAAATTAGTACACAAAAAATAAATAAAATAGAGACAAATTGTGAAAATAATACATCTACAACCAAGGCAGTGTGAGCTTGCAGTTTGCCTACTTTCACAAATTCAGGGAATACATAAGGAGAGAAACACAAATTTAAAGTCTTGACTCTGACAATTAGACATCTTAGATATTGACTCAACTGCTATTCGAAATTAGACTGATGTATGAAATGAGTAATAAAAATAACATAAATGTAGTTAGCGTACATTAAATTTGTAATTTAATGAATATTTTCTCCATGTTGTCTTACCGATTTTCAGTGTAGCATCATCTTGGATCCACGCCATTTTGAATTTTGGGATGAGAATCGCTGCAGCAACCAATTCAGGGTCTCTTAACATTTCACCAAAACGGTTCTGGATGCCCACTTGAATGGCTTCAACCAACAGCTTGCAGTGCTTCAGTACAATCTTTATTTTTTCCAGTTTGCTGCTCAGCAGGGAAATAGTCGGACGAAGCCATCCCATCTGGACTTCCACTCCTCCTTGGAGGATGTTGATGGACTGGGCGACAGGGCTCGTGGTGGTGTAGTACTTTTTAAGGAAAGTGAGCTCAACTGGATGGAACCTGTTGGGGAGAAAACAAACCACTGTTTTCCAATTACGCATGAATATTGCACCCAAAAATAAAAAAATAAATAAATACATAATTCAAACTTACATTGGAACCTTCAATTCTGCACAGATCTCTCTCAAAGCTGGCTCTCCCTTCTCTCTCAGAATCTTGAGGAGCCTTTCCACAGCCATAAACATGGAGTTCCACCTGGTGGCGTTTGGTCATAACAGCTGGAGGGAGCAGGCATCTTCCACAGCTTCAGCTGCTTGGCAGGATCTTCCACACTTATTCCACAGCCCATAACACTTGCTGAATGTTGAGCATTGCATTTTTTTTATCCATCGCTGCCTGTTGCTTTTTCAGCATCAACTGTAGACACTAAGTTGAGGAGATGACAAGCACGTTGGAAGCTCAAACTCAAAGCCATCATTCTCATCTAGGACCAAAGTCACGTCAGTGCGGCGGCCAAAACATCAAAGGTGTGAGAACCTCTTAGCTGTCTGCAAGCTAGGGCTGCTGATCGTCTAGTTAGGTCTGTAGGGTTCACCCAATGGGCAGTCACACCAAGGAAGCTCCTTCTCCTAACTGACCAGCAGTTTGTAGTGGTGGGGATATAATCCACTTTACTCATCTCCTCAGTTAACACGTTGCTAAATCTTCAATCCTTGATTTCAGGGTAACCTGTGTGATGACTTTGGCAGTAAGAAGGAGATCTGTGAGAAGCTCTCTGAAGGCTTCATTTTCAACAGCTGACAATGGCTGGAGACCATTGACAACATACTGGCCCTGTCAACTGCACTCTGAGATATGGATTGGGTATCCAGCAAGGTGGTCTGTTTGATGGTGGAGGTCCGAGCTTCCGAAGCCCTCTTTCTTTTCTATGAAGTCAGCTGCTCATATTTTTTTAGATGGTGTGGATGTGCTCTCTACATGAAAAACACAAAAGTAAAAGAAATAACTATTAGTTTAAATGATACTCAAGACATCATTCAACAGTTACCACAATGATAGGTCTGGATTGTTCTAACCACTTTCACCCTGGTGTCCCATTTGTGGGCATGTCCAACATTGCTAAAAAAAAAAATATTGGTCAACTGTCAACTATATTTTATCTTTCAAAAATACCAAATTGTTTAAAGCTAAAACATAATACAGCACACTGAGCTTGGACATGTAATTGCTGTCCAACAAATACAATTTAAAAAACAAAAACAAAGCTATTTTAATGAACGGCAAACAAACAACAACAAACAATAACCTAATGCTTAACTTCAAGTTACTGATCTTGTATGATTTGTTTGTGTATTTTTCATAAAATGGTGACGCACTTGATATTAAAAATGTATCATGCAGGAGGAAAACTGCCCTGTTTGAGTAAGTTAAGATGCTAACCTTATTTTATTGACACCCCTGCAGAACAATTTTCCGCAAGATATTATCTACGGGCAAGTTGCTTATGTTATTAGCACATAGCGTTAGCAACTTGCTTCTTACTAGCACGTAATGTTGGCTAACGAAAAGGCCAAAATGTTGACTAAAACTATGTAAAACTATTAGCACATATTTATTAGTGCTGGGCTTTTAAGGGCGTCCTTAACGCTCGTTAACGGCCCATCACTAATATTTATACTCCTCCTGCCACATGACATGACATTGGCAGCGATTAACTTACTTAATTCACTTACCTCAATGTGTTTCTTAAGGTTGAATGGAGAGTTGTTAAACGCCTTTATCTCGTGGCACTTTGGCAGGCACAACATGCACTTCGTTCGGTAGGTTTTGGGATTTTCCCCCATCCCGAGGTAGCTGAACATTGTTGCCAGGTATGACCACGGGTGACCGTCGTCTTCTGCCGAAGCTATACCGTCTTCTGTCTCCCCTGTGTTGTCGACATGCTCTTTGGCTGCCATGTTTATTGTTTACAATGCTGCAGATTTCTGCCGCCCCGTGCGTCCCGTCCTTCACCTTAATCTTTGTGAGAGTACCGTACGTGGTTCTTCTCGTCCTCTCGGACCCGCGCATTCCAGATATCTCTTTGATTATTTTAATTTGTAACGAGTAACGAGGTGGCAAATGTCAAAGTAACGAAGTAAAAGTATATTTTTTTGCTTTTAAATGTAGTAATGTAAAAGTAAAAGTCCTGATTAAAAAAAAAAAACTCAAGTAAAGTACAAATCCTAATAAAAACTACTTAGTGTAACAAAGTACATCTACTTCATTACTATACACCTCTGCCACTGTGTGACAAAAATTCAGAGAGCTATAAGCCAAAGAGTCCCGTTCAAGCCTGTTGAATCACACACATCATGGCTGCACTTTCGGGTCACGTGACGCTATGACATCATGTGGTCAATAGTGGTTTTGTTGCCTAAATGGGTGTGACAAAGCAGTAGTATGAATTATCACAATCACCAAACAATTAGTCCTGGATTTGATTTATATTTCACGTACGCTGTTATCTTCTCCATTTTCTAAATGTCCATTGTAATGTCAATAGCTTCATGTTGGGCTTTCTTGTAGTAACCATTTCTTTGTCAGACAATTTTATGAAATGACAGTACAGTCGAGTGAGGCGCTAATGTTCGTTGTCATACAAAGTCAAAGGTACTGCAAAGAAAAAAAGTAGAGTTTTTTGCTTTTTATTCTCTGTAGAGCATACATGTTCTCATTAAATATAATTTTGTCAATTTATAGCGTTTGGTCTGTCTTCCTAATTTCTTGACAGCCGTCCATTTGATCCACTTAATACTTGGTGGGTGTATTGTTCAGCAGCAAAAATAAGTGCACCGTTGAGAGTGAAGTTGTTGGAATGAAACTTTCTCAAGAAAAAATTAACCTGTTAAAGACAGGGTCCCCCAATTGGGGGAGGGTTAGGGGTTAGTTTTAGTTTCAAAACCTGTCCTGTTGTGTGTGTGTTTAACTGATGATCTGCTCCAACCCCCTACATTGCGCAATTACATGTGAATCTTGTGAGTCAGCGAGATCTCGTTCTCATGATTCCAGCTGTCTGGCAGAGCTGCAGCAGGGGGATCTGGTGGGTATTGGCGGCCGACGGCCGATGGAGATCGATGAAGATGGACATTGGTATTGTTCCACATCCAGTGGAAATTAGGGATTAGTGGTAGGGATGGAACCACTCTACCTGCTCTCCCACTGAGCCCCAGCCAACCCAACAGCTGAAGACATTAGCATAAATGCTGCAGTATAATTGCATTAGATATGTCAGAACTGTATTTATCCATGGAAAGAGGAGGAAAATATAGCACTAAAGGCTTTTTTTGATCCGTTTTCTTTTTCTCTCATCATATGCTTGTTGTAACAAGATGAGTTGTTCGCTGAATACAAATACATCCAATGCTTCCGTTCTGTCAGTTTTTTGTCTCTTTCTCCTGATATAAACATACATGTCTGGATGTGGAACAACGCCATCCTCTGTCAATACACACCAGATCCGCCTGCTGCGGGTCTGCCAGGCAGCTGGAATTGTGAGAACAAGATCTCGCTGACTAACCGGATCTCGCGAATTCACGCATTATTGCGCGATATATGGTGGTTGTAGTGGAGAGTCACTAAAAGAAAAGCACCCTGTGTCCACTGAGTAGAAGGAAAGATTATCCGATCTGCCACAAACACTGATTATTTTATTTTGAAAATAAACCAGTTGTTTTATTGTGTGTCTGTACTTGACTTCCTGTCCCACACCATCTGTTCTGTGCTGATGAATAGAAGCTCTGTCGATTTGTTTCGGCAGACGTCAGCACGTCGGCAGTGTTCCGCAGTCAGTGGACATTTGGGGTGAGGCTGCTCAGTGGTCCACTGTTTTCATCAGGTAGTCTGTAACTGTGTCTGCTGTTTGCTGCAGAGCTGGAAGTGTTTCGCAGAGTTGAAAACAACTGCATTCTGCTACTGCAAAAAGAGTTAATTAGACTGAAGCTTTTGGTCTGCAAAAAACAATGAGCTAAAATAGGCTAAAAGGATTAGTACACTCACATTACACATAGTTGCTGGATTAACCTGTAATCACCAGTCCAACTGCTGCAGACAGCTTTGGGAATTAATTACCATGTCCCACATGATGAAGCATGATGATTTTTTTCAAAAGCAGCCTATGAAGCTGGGTGATAGCATTTCAAGGCTACATCCACTGCAAACCATGGTGGGCATCAAACAAACCAACAACACTGTTGTTTGGTGACCATCTGTACCCAGAATTCTCTAGATCTTGTTATCTGAAAGCGCCTCTACCACAGCTTTAAGCAGTCGTCACGTAATGGACGTGCAAATCAGCGCTCCCACACATACTTCCTCCTGTGCAGAGAGAAGTAGCTGCACCACACCAGCACACAGAGATATGAAGTTAATTAAACTGCCAGTCCCTGTGAGGACCTTGACAGCGAGAGCAGACCTGTGGCTGGTACAGAACAGAGGAGCTGAGCAGGGAGGGGGTGGGGTGTTGGGGGAGGGGTGAACCATTCTGCAAGAGGTCATTAATTTACAACATATATATATATATATATATATATATATATATATATATATATATTTTGAAAGACGTTGACCATTTTATGTTTTGCCAGGTTTCTGCTGGAGTATGTGAATCACAGCTTGTCTATGTCTGTAACAGTATCAACTGAGAGGTACTTCATGATGTGGGAAGAAGGGGAGGTTCTAGTTCAGATAGGCTGACTAAAGCCTGCTATACCTGCATTAGTCGTCCTTTTGATAAGCTTTGAACTATACGGTGTCATTCAGACTGATAAAACATGGTGCTTTTCTCACTGACCCTAAAGGGAGCGCGGGGAATTGGCCAGAGGGCTAGAAAAATCAATGTTGGTATAAGGAAATGGTGAGTGAAAACTGGCCAGCAAATAACACCAGTCTATCAAATTGTCATTGTAGAAACAATGAAACGAGTGCTTTCATTGCACATATTGACAAATGCAGTCAGACGTGTGGCCAAAAACGTGATAGAGCAGTGCTGGTATTAGCTGGAGAAATGTCCTCTGGAGGCTCATTCAGTGGCAATGACACAAGAAAAATATGCCAGATTACAAGGCAACAGGGAATATCCATTTTCACACCCAAATGTGAACTGCTTTTGATGAAATGAAATCAGTGTGATCGTTCTGTTTCTTAACATAAATGAATGATTTCTCACTGTTAGGTCATGGAGTATTCTTCAGCTCCATTCTGTCACTGGTGTGTGTTTTCAATCTCTGCCATGATAAAAACAGCCCTCTGCTCTGACTTTCTGTGCTTTTCATCAAGAAAAGCAATGTGGACAAAGTTACCCTGAGGGCCTGAAGACTGAAGATAGGAAACTACTTCTCATTCTCTCGTTGGAGAACTCAAACAAGCGTTACACTATATTGCCAAAAGTATTCGCTCACCCATCCAAATAGTCAAAATCAGGTGTTCCAATCACTTCCAAGCACATAGGCATGCAAACTGCTTTTACAAACATTTGTGAAAGAATGGGTCGCTCTCAGGAGCTCAGTGAATTCCAGGGTGGAACTGTGATAGGATGCCACCTGTGCAACAAATCCAGTCGTGAAATTTCCTCACTCCTAAATATTCCACAGTCAACTGTCAGCTGTATTATAAGAACGTGGAAGTGTTTGGAAACGACAGCAACTCAGCCACAAAGTGGTAGACCACGTAAACTGAGGCGCATAGTGCGAAGAGGTCGCCAACTTTCTGCAATCACTACAGACCTCCAAACTTCATGTGGCCTTCAGATTAGCTCAAGAACAGTGCACAGAGAGCTTCATGGAATGGGTTTCCATGACCGAGCAGCTGCATCCTAGCCATACATCACCAAGTGCAATGCAAAGCGTCGGATGCAGTGGTGTAAAGCATGCCACCACTGGACTCTAGAGCAGTGGAGACGCATTCTCTGGCGTGACGAATCACGCTTCTTCATCTGGCAATCTGATGGACGAGTCTGGGTTTGGTGGTTGCCAGGCAACGATACTTGTCGGACTGCATTGTGCCAAGTGTAAAGTTTGGTGGAGGGGGGATTATGGTGTGGGGTTGTTTTTCAGGAGCTGGGCTTGGCCCCTTAGTTCCAGTGAAAGGAACTCTGAATGCTTCAGCATACCAAGACATTTTGGACAATTCCATGCTCGCAACTTTGTGGGAACAGTTTGGAGCCGGCCCTATTCCTCTTCCAACATGACTGTGCACCAGTGCACAAAGCAAGGTCCATAAAGACATAGATGACAGAGTCTGGTGTGGATGAACTTGACTGGCCTGCACAGAGTCCAGACCTCAACCCGATAGAACACCTTTGGGATGAATTAGAGCAGAGACTGAGAGCCAGGCCTTCTCGTCCAACATCAGTGTGTGACCTCACAAATACACTTCTGGAAGAATGGTCAAAAATTCCCATAAACACACTCCTAAACCTTGTGGACATTTGAGTCACAGCAGGCGGATCTGGTGCGTATCGACGTATGACTGACATCGGTCTTTGACAGACGTAGTGTCATTCTGCATCCAGTGGAAATTAGGGGTGAGAGTTTAAGAGGCATCATATAATAGGCATTTATATTCCAAGTATTAAGTCTGAGTATTAATGTGGACTCTAATATTATCTCTAGAAAATGTACATATATAATATCATCACTGTGAATAGATGAGAGGTGTTGCATAAGGGGTGGAGGTCATGTCAATAAACCAATAATCAGTGGCATGTTGTGCTCTTTACTTAGCTATAGATTTATGGGTATGGAGGATCATAAAACACAGATATACTGTTTGTTATATCGTGGGA
Organism: Synanceia verrucosa; assembly: GCA_029721515.1. NCBI lineage: Eukaryota > Metazoa > Chordata > Actinopteri > Perciformes > Synanceiidae > Synanceia > Synanceia verrucosa. Next base: position 2,226,543 of record CM056557.1, on the reverse strand, counting down.
AACGCAGGATCCAGTGCTCTTCGAGACACGTCAGGGACTAAGTCAAGGTGTCATTCTGTCAGTTGCTGCAGTATTGTCCATTCTTTTCTGAATGTCTGTCTCAAGTCATAAATGTTATGTTCATAGTGCAGCTCAGAAGTGGGTTAGAGTGAACATTTAGCTTCAACACAGAAACATTTTCCAACACTGCATCTCTTGTCTTTATGTAAATGTAGTTCATAGTGATCAATTCATAGCGCTGTGTTACAACCCGCGCAGGTTTAATTTATGCAACTATAAAGAAGCAAGTGCAAGAAATATTGATTAGTATCTGTAAAAGCCTGTACTGGAGTAAAGTTTACTAAACTGTTTGAAAGTGTTGGCCCTGGCCTGTTCTCATGTGGAACATGGCCTGGCTGTTACTTCTAATAGTTATTATTTTAAACTCTACATTAAAGTTTATTTCCCTGAACCAAACTCATCCATGAAAAAAGCATAAATGTTCTTTTTAAAGTGTGAATACAGCAGTATGCTAATCAACTCCCACTGCTGTACCCCCCACCACCATGTCCCTCCTTTGTCTGACTGTCTCTACCAATCTGTTTCCATGTCTTCAAGGCTTCATGAAAGGAAGCACACAGCTGCCCCCTCCTCAACTTCCTACATATTCAACTCGTCTTCCCTCTTCCCTCCTAAAACATAATAGGATTTAGAGCCATGGGGAGCAGGTTCTACAAAGGTAAGGCGTTTGAGGGTGATGTACAGTACGTGGTCTCCCTCAGACTCAGAGGCTGCATGTTCAAATCCCTGTAGCTGAAATCATAATTCAGCCGCATGCTGACGTTGTTCAATACATCAAAGTAAAATGGATACTGGATAATTCATTGAGCTGCTGCATATTTTGTAGGAAATGTTGTCAAAGCAGTAACAACAAAAGTAATGATGTTGAGAGCAATGGATTTCTCCTACTTTTCTCATTGTCAATAAATAAATCTAATGTGTCCTGTGATGAACTGGAGACTTACCCTGCCTTTCACCCTAAGACAGCTGGGATAGGCTCCAGCCTATGTATGCTACATTTTTTTGAATAAAAAGTGAGAGATAGATAGATAAAGAGGGGTCAAACAGTACTGAACCAATGTTTGTGTCTCAAACTATTGTTGTGTATATGTATTTTCAATATTTATTTTGTATATTTTACTTCTTCCTACCCTTCACCGTAAGACATTAAAGCTGCAATCCATCATTGTGTTTAGAAGCACTTTTTGTTCTACTGGGTGAAATGGTCCTTCCATCCTGAGAACAGTCAATACATGATGTGTTCAGAGAAAGGAAGGAAAACAATCAGACCTCTGTGGAAGTGACAGGGAACAATGTTAGAGAAAATGCAGCCAAAAATAAAATATACAAAAATATAAAAGGAGGAGTTATAATTTTCATGAAATATGTAATGTTTGCTAACTTAGCTACTTTTGGAGCACGTAGTAGCCCGATGCTAAAGTTAGCTTCTCTGTGGGTGTAAGCTGGACGTAGGTGTGGCTTGTATTGAAGAGTTTATAGGATATTACATTTTGACCATATTGCACAGTCATAGTCATAGCTCCCATAGTGGAGCGCTCTGCCACTAGTTTTCCTGTGAAATATCTGTGAAGATCCACATCATTTAATGCGGGTCAATGTGAAGAATAGGTGCCGAGCAGTGTTTTGTGTGACAACAGTGTGGAGCAGAAGTCGGAAAATTTGAGCTTTGCGCACTCCGTGTCAGTTCGGCCGAGTATGTTTGCCTTTAGCCCAGTTCTAACTTATCATGCTAGCTCATCTGTGCTTGTAAACTGGTCATCGATGCCGCTTGTATTGAAGAGGTTATAGGATATAACATTTTAGCCATAGTAGTTAATGTCTGCATTATAAAGGTGACAAAATGACGTTGATATATTGGCTTTGAACAGGATGTTTTTGTAGCATATCATCTCTCCTCTCCCTGCTGAATGCTACTGTTCAGTTTGAGGGGGTGGAGCTTTGGACGGAGCACTGATGGGAGGGGGAGGAGAGGGTGGAGCTTAGAGGAGGCTGAGAGGAGGTGCTACTTTCAAATCTTGTTAGCTCTCTCCCACCATGGACTCCAGCTTTAAGTGTCACATGAACAAAACAGTTTAACAGCGTTAACCCTGCGGAGTAAAATGAAGTCAAAAAACCTAAATATGGTATCATGATATACATTATGTCCTAAAAATGTTGCACAGTTAAATTTAAGCTTCCCAATGAGATGAGGCTTGCAGATGTGCAATGATGTCCATCCATCCATTATCTACCGCTTATGCTCACATAGGGTCATAGGTCACATAGGTCTGGAGCCTATCCCAGCTGTCTTAGGGTAAAAGGTGGGTACACCCTGGACAAGTCTTCAGTTCATCACAGTGTGCAACAATGTTTAGCAGGTATATTAATGTTTACCATCCTGCTATGCATGAATAGAATACAATAGAATATTTTATTGTTTGAGCGAAATTCACTTGTACAGCAGCATAAACAAGTTATTAGAAAAAAAATAAACAACGATAGTGATACAATAGAAAAAGTGCAAATTATACTAAGTGCTACTGTCCTAAGTAAATGAAAAAATAAAAAACATTACATGGAACTCAGTGAAAATGCAATATATAGACTATGGAGATGGCATAGTCTAACATATATCTGCTAATTTATGGCAGAAATTAGAATAACCCTGAGAGGAACATGAATGTGTGATATGTGGTGGGTGGCAGCCGAAGGTGGGGACCTTGTTGTGGGTCGTGGTTGACACATCTCTGCAACATCGTGTGGACATCAGGGACAGTGCCTCTGGACTGGCAGACCGGGGTGGTGGTTCCCCTTTTAAGAAGGTGAACTGAAGGGTGTGCTCACAACTACAGGGGGATCACACTCCTCAGCCTCCCTGGTAAGGTCTATTCTGGAGAGGAGGGTCCGTCGGGAAGTGAAATCTCAGATTCAGGAGGAGCAGTGTGTTTTTTTTCCCGGCCGTGCAACAGTGGACCATCTCTACACCCTCAGCAGGATCCTGGAGGGTGCATGGGAGTTCGCCTAACCAGTCTACATGTGCTTTGTGGACCCGGAGAAGGCATTCGAACGTGTCCCTCGGGGAGTCCTGGGGGGGGTTCTCCGGGATTATGGGGTACCAGACCCCGTGGTACAGGGGGTATATTGGTCCTTGTTTGACCGATCCCGGAGTTTGGTCCGCATTGCCGGCAGGAGGTTAGATTTGTTTCCAGTGAGAGTTGGACTCTGCTCAGGCTGCCCTTTGTCATTCAATCTGTTCATAACTTTTATGGCCAGAATTTCTAGGCACAGCCGAGGCGTTGAGGGGGTCTGGTTTGGTGACCTGCGTCGCTGCTTTTTGCAGATGGTGTGGTTCTGTTGGCTTCATCAAGTCGTGATCTTCAACTTTCACTGGAGCAGTTTGCAGCCGAGTGTGACGCGGCCTCCAAAGTCTGAGGCCATGGTCCTCTGTCAGAAAAGGGTGGAGTTTAAGTATCTGGGGTTCTTGTTCACGAGTGAGGGCAGAAGGGAGAGGGAGATCGACAGGCAAATAGGTGCAGCTTCTGCAGCGATGCGGACGTGGTCATCTGTCGTGGTGAAGACAGAGTTGAGCCGAAAGGCGAAGCTCTCAATTTACCAGTCAATCTACCTCAAACAGGACACGCTAGAGAGCCTATGTCTCCTGTTTGGCCTGGGAGTGCCTCGGGATCCCTCCAGAAGAGCTGGACGAAGTGGCCGTTGAGAGGGAAGTCTGGGCTTCCCTGCTCAAGCTACTGCCCCCGCGACCCGACCCTGGATAAGCAGAAGAGAACGGATGGATGGATGGATTTTAATTCAACACTTCTGTGCTTTATAAGGATTCATAAAGATGACTGCATCAGCGGAAAGACATATTGACAATGATTTGATTGTTCACAAATGCTCTTGTGGTACCTTCACAAAGCCTATCCATAGCACACTGAGAGTGTGTGACGTGTTTGGCAGCACCCACTCCTTGTTAGTCATTCTATCTGAAAGGAAAAATGCTCAATGGCATTTTAAAAATGTGAATGTTTTAATGACTCAACTAACCTTGCTGTAAAAGTAATGCTTTAGTAATTGTTGAACTGTAATCATAAAAGGTACAAGCAGTTTAATTCCAGCCTTGAGCACCATATTACCACTATCAAACCTTGAGTCACGTTTTGGTTTGTGTAAGGGCTGAATTAAGAAATGACATCCGTCTTATCGCCCAAAAATACCTCAAATCATCAATGTGAAACAATTTAAAATTAACAAAAAGTCACAAAACCATGCATCAACATGTTCAGTTTGAGTGAAACTTGATGTAAAGCTGGTAGAATAAATAAAACATATAATTTATCTAAAAGCTCAGTAAATGACCCATCTGACTAAGATATATTTTCATCAATTACCACTATTCCATATTAACTCTTGCCAAGGACGTATGTTTACGTTCTTTGAAATAAAACGTTTGGGTGCCATGAACATATTTATACAGCTTTTTTCGGCAGCAGGAATAAGAGGGCGCTCTCACACAGCCTGTGAGTAATTGTGGGGTGTCTGGGATTTGAGCATAAAAAGACACTATACACCACAGAGATGAAAGCAGGAAGTGGAGGCAGTCAAGATTAGAGAGCAAAAACAAACAAAGAATCAAAGAAACAAAGAAAAAAAAAGTGGTGATTTTGGTGAAACTAGCCTCTACCTCTGATAAAACAATCAGAGCTGTTCAGTGTTTTCAGAGACATGGTACAAATAGTCTGTTTCTTGCAATATGACTCAAAATGGCCAAAAACAAACAAAAAAAATGGCTGGAACAAGACACTTTCGTTTTTAAAAGGGCTGGCACTCAGTGAGTTAATATGTTTGTTCTCTCCATTCTGGACCAGAACAGGAGGCCCAAGAGGGTTATGGGTTTAAGGCCAGACCATGAGTGGTTTGTAACGGTTTTGGATGACCCAGACTGGCATCAGATCAGAAAACACATCTGTGGTGCTCCATTTAGAGGCATGGCCTCTAAATAATATAGTAGTATAATTAATGTAATATTTTCTTGTCACTCTGTCATATCTGCAGAAAAATCCAGTGTTAACATTTTACTGAAGGGCCTGAGCTATGATTTCAGTCAGTGAAGGAAGTGACATATGGACACTGGCTGCTGTCCAGCTGAGTTCTTCAGCTCTTTCAAGCCTCACTGACTTTTGTCAATAATACAAACACAACTCCCTCGCGTGAATTCTGCCAATGATTTCATCACCCTCTGGGAAGCTTGGAAATATAAATTGCAGTTTGAATACAAAGAAGAAGAAGGGGAATCAATTAATTTGTCCCACAATGGGAACATTTTAAGTGTTTTCACTGTTCTTTTTTCTTCCTTCCTTATTGCACACACATGCAGTACCCACGAGGAGGAACTGGCACCAGTCCATACTTCATAGAGGACTTGACTGACAAGCCTTAAGTTCCTGACCCAAGTCCTTGCTACTGTCCTTGTCTGTACAGGATATGACACCCTCTGTCCTTTACAAATGACCCTCACATCGACTAAGGAAAACTCCCCCAAACGAACCCTTTTAACAGGGCAAAAGAAATGGAAGAAACCTCAGGAAGAGCAACAGAGAAGGGATCCCTCTTCAGGATGGACAGACATGCAATAGATGCCATGTGTACAGAATAACAACAATGAAAACACATTAACACTACATATAAAATTGTACGAAAATGTCCAACTCAGTATAACAACAGCTAATATACAGTGTATATATAGAATTGTATGAGAGTGTCCAAGGGGATGAAGAGCATCATCAAGCTATCAGCAAAGGATGAGAAGCACATCTTCCTCTCCACCACACCAACCAGAAGAAGCCTGGGCAGCACGTCCTCCTCTCCACCACACCAACCAGAAGAAACCTGGGCAGCACGTCTTCCGCTTTCCACCATGCCAACCAGAAGAAGCCTGGGCAGCACGTCCTCCTCTCCACCACACCAACCAGAAGAAACCTGGGCAGCACGTCTTCCGCTTTCCACCATGCCAACCAGAAGAAGCCTGGGCAGCACGTCCTCCTCTCCACCACACCAACCAGAAGAAACCTGGGCACCACGTCTTCCGCTTTCCACCATGCCAACCAGAAGAAGCCTGGGCAGCACGTCCTCCTCTCCACCACACCAACCAGAAGAAACCTGGGCAGCACGTCCTCCTCTCCACCACACCAACCAGAAGAAGCCTGGGCAGCACGTCTTCCGCGTTCCACCATGCCAACCAGAAGAAGCCTCCGCAAGAGTGGCTGTACAACTGCAGAACCACTGAGCTTGTGGAGTGAATTGAGGAATGACAACTGAGTTTTGGGATGAATATGTACACATCACAGTTGGGAATGATATTAATGACAGGAATAGAATATGACAGCTATTTACATCATACAAAAACAGATGTGCAAACAGCATTGAGTGCGATCAGATGGGTGTGGCAGAAAGTGAATCGGTCGGCAAGCATGAATGTCTGTAAGTGGAGGAAGTGTGGTCCTGATGACTCACTCTGCTGCCCTCACCACCAGCTTGAGGTGAGGGAGGAGTGACTGTTTTAGATTCCTGAGGAAGTAAAGTCTTTGTTGGGCTTACCCTACTTGACGAAAGGTGTGTGTGGACCAGGTGAGGGCAGCTGAGATGTGGACTCAGCTGCCCAAGCCCGTAACAACGAATTTAAATTTTGTAAATATCATCTCTGATTTCACAGGTTATATAGTAGGAGCTGAAGCAATGTCTCAATATATTCAACTGACACAAAAAACTTTAAGCGAAACATACTTGACACGTTTGAACATATGAACTGTATAACTATGGTTGAAATTTAATTCACAGTTGGAAAGAATCAGGATGGATAACAACAATAATTATATTTTAGCATTAAAGATATCACTAACCAAAAGTCTAATATACCAGCTGGCTCCGCTGGTAGCGTCACATTGTCCGTTGCTCTGATGGGTCATAGCACTGGTCATAGCACTGGTCTATTACTGGCCTGTTCACTCTGTACACATCAGACTTCAAATACGACTCTGAGTCATGTGCAGAAATACTCTGAAGACACTGCAATCATGGGGTGTATCAGGGATGGCTGGTCTCCATTGAGGGTAAAGATGTGGAGGTAGTCAGGAGCTACAAATACCTGGAACTGCAGCTGCAAAACAGACTATCCATCTCTCTCATAAATTTGTTAAGCACTGTGTATATACCCTTTATGAGTCGGAGCAGAGTGGCTATAAAAACACGTTGTCAGGAGTGGCTTTATTGTCGCCTGGTGAGCCTTCCTTCCTGGTGATGCTGGAATAGAGGGGGTTAAGGATAGTCCCCCGACCTCCTCCTCTCTATTGAAAGCAGTCTTCCTCCTTCAATAAGCCTTGTGTCCATCTCTTTGACGAAAATCCTCTAAATCTCAGCAGTGTCACAGCTGCTTGGATACAGCCAGCTGGAGAGGCCGAGGCTTTGGCAAAGAATCAGACTAGGGAAGGTTGGGTTAAAAAGACACTATGACCACACAGTCAGTCCTATTTGTTGTGTTAGTTAATGTGTGTGTGTGTGTGTGTGTGTGTGTGTGTTGGAGCATGGGTTCCTCTGTATATACGTGCATGCATGTGGAGTTGCAGGAGGATGGTGTATTTTCCTGTGGCATCCTGCCCATGCAGCTCCAGAAGCACATGACTGCCACCAGTTGTCAGTGAGCTGCTACTGCAGAGAGGGAGATGAGTTTGTTCATCCTGCACACATCACAGACTTTCCCTCCACTCAGAGAACTCCACAGGGACTCTGTGCTGTTAGTAATCGCATGACTCAGGGTTCAAATCTAATGTTCACTTTATTTCACTCTGGGGTTGAATCACTGTGGGTTCATGTAAGGTTTTTGATTGAAGCAAGCTATTATTTTGTGCTGGCACCGGATTTCTTCTTTAATGTCACAGCATGTACAACTAATTTAATTATACATTATGATCATATTATTGTTGACAGCATAGAAGGACTTTCTTTAGATGTGTTTTTAGAGAGGAGAGAACAGGAATGATATTGAAAATCACAAAGGTCCTGCTGGAATCCAACAGAGAATGCTGAGGTGTGTCTATGGCTGTACTAGTAGTTTGGAATAATATGGATGGTAGCATTAATCAATGCAAACAGCAGCTATTTAATTGACAAAAAAATCACAACACCTGGTCCATACTCTTGATGTTCAACCACAAGTTACTGTTCTCTTCAATGATGAGCTCAAGCTTAAACCAGTAAGGAACACTGGGACATTTGGTTCAATCTCTGTAAATTGATCTTGACGTTTACAAGATAAATAATGATCATTCACCCTGAATAAATGTGTACTCAATTAACAGAATCAAAATTTATTCAAATTATTTAAAGTACAACAATAAAGGTGTTATATCAGAGCTACACAATTTACTATGATACAACTAGATTGTAAAGGAAGTGCATGGGGAGAAGGTTAAGGAATGGATGTAACACTAGAGGACTGGTTAAGAGTATCTACCAAAGCTCACAATCTGTCATATAACTGGACTTGGAACCTGCTTGTTAGAAGGTAATGGTGTATTTGGAAGACGTTTTTGACCAGGTCCCAACCGTCCATCAGTTCTGTATGTTGGCCTGGCTGCAGTGACATGGCTGTAGCTGGGTTTTGGCCAGAAATAGTATTCTACCAAACATTTTTCAGCTAAACCAGAATATCAAGTTTGTTTGTTTTTGTTTTGTCCATTTCACAGTTCCCGCCAAAAGGGAAGTGAAACTGGCTGATTTATTGGTTTGCTTTAATAACTCCAAAGTGATTTTAACAGTGATTTTAACAGAAACCCCATCCATCACATAATTCATAAAGATATCCTAATACATTTAACAAAAACCTAATACCACACTCAAACCATTGTCATACACATAGCCATATTGACGTGATGCCAGCATGCTGATAAGATAGACAAGATAGACAAGATAAAGTCCACACAGCTCAGGAGGGCTCAGGCCATGTTTCTCATCACTGACCATATCACTTTGTCATCTTGGGTTCAAAAATAATATCAATGTTTGTTCTATAAACAATAATAAAATCAAGTGTAAGATGTAACATGACATGAAAAGAAAGCTCTCCAAAAGTTGTATTATGCTTCTTGTTACATAATGGTCACCATAGTGTCTTTTCATTCTATTTGCATGACTTGCATGAAAAGGTGAACATTATACATGCTCTCTGACGCTATCATAGCATGGATTAAGATGATCTAGTATTAATATTCTAAAGCATGAACATGTTTTTTTGTGTATTAAGAAGCACATGCAGTCTGAAAGACAGACAGATGTTAAGTGCAGCCTGTTGAATAGTGATACACTGTATTTGTCTATATGGTATCTATATGCCCATACTCTGCATTCTACAGTTTGACTCTGACTTATGTTCACAGCACAGACTGGTGCAAGACAGTTTGGATGAAAAACTTAGTCCATCGGATGGATTGGTTTAACCTGGATTTAAAGTTAAGCCTGAAAATCAGCTGTGTGACATTCCTTGATGTTCCTTGTAACTGAGGGCAAATTAAAACCTGTTGGGTAACATGTTACAAAATAGCACGTTGATGCAGTAATGTCATCAAATAATTATGTTGGTACTTGCATTACTTTATGTCCATAAGGGGGAAAAAAATCAAACGTCTCTTTTCCTGTTTGATTAACATTCATCATGACTTTGACTTTAGAGCTGGAGCTCATGGACGAGGAGATGGAACAGCCGGTTAAGATGTCTGTAAACAGAGAGAACCAGAGAAAACCAAGAGAGAACCATAGAAAAACAGAGAGAACCAAGAGAAAAACAGAGAAAACCAGAGAAAAACAGAGAAAACCAAAAGAGAATGAAGAGAAAAAACAGAACCAAGAGAGAACCATAGAAAAACAGAGAGAACCAAGAGAGAACCATAGAAAAACAGAGAGAACCAAGAGAGAACCATAGAAAAACAGAGAGAACCAAGAGAGAACCATAGAAAAACAGAGAGAACCAAGAGAAAACCAGAGAAAACCAAAAGAGAATGAAGAGAAAAACAGAGAGAACCAAGACAGAAACAGAGAGCCAGAGAGAACCCAGGTTACTGTGAGGTAACACTAACCACCACAGCACCATGTCACCCTAAACAATGTGTAATTCAGTTGTAATGTTCAGTATGACAAAGTTCCATACAGTGAATGCATTTGCTGCCCTCTGGACGTGTGTGAAGTGTGTGTAGTGTAGCTCTGTTACTGTGTGTTGCTTCACAGCGACGCTGCTCTGCCCTCTGTGTGTGTGACGTAGCTGTCTGTCTGCGCAAAGCTCTGACTGACTGATCTGAGCTTCCTGAAGCACACAGCGCTTTGATCACAACATTCAACCCAAGGCTGCCTGTTTGCTTCTCTGAGCTGAGCCTCCCGCTCAAAGAGAAAGAAAGAGCATTATGAGAGAACACGAACACGGGAGCAGACGAGACGGGGAGATGATAAAAGTTAAACCTTTACACTCCCATGGAGGTAGCTGTACTGTATTTTCATATGGTTTCTCATCTTTTACACACATAGAAAACATTTATATGACTTTATGAATGTATTTAGTGTGGGGGTTTGTGCTGAAGTGAGTTCAGAATAACTTTTGATTCCATTACAAAGTGTTGCTTCATTGAAACAACATGATATGAGAGCTTGAGAGCTCAATGAGACTGGATTTATGTGAGCTCTGACAGCAAAATATCACTCTTCCACTTCTGCCGTTGCCAGTTTGTGCTTAAAATTTATTTTTTTCTTGTTTTGTGCTATTGAACAATATAGTCTAATTCAAATAAAATACAAAACAAAAAAATGCAACAAAAACACAATCGAGTTTGATTTTTGATAAAAAGACGACCCTGCCTTCTCCCTATGTGGACTCCCACAGACTATCACTACAAATATGATGGTGGTACATAAATACGTAGAAATGTAATTGACAATGCAGTTTTGTTGTATGGGAAAATTTTTGTAAAAGTAATAGGTTTCCAACATACTGTTGAATACCACTGTGAAAGCAGTCTCTGTTCTTGGCCGAATTTATGCCGTAAAGTAATAGCGTGCCATTATTGGCCATGTTTTCAGAGCACTACACATGCCTTTTAACCAAAGAGTGTGTGTGGTAGTGTGACATTGTTCATACTGATATTTGCTTTTAGCTCATACAGCTTCACAGAGCCAGCATGGCTGTAGGCTCCAGGTCTTATAATACAGCACTGTCATTGTAAAATGCCTTTACAGTGGCTGTAGAGAAGTCCTTCATCCTTAGAAAATAAAATTCCCTTTGGCCAGTAATTACAGTACATACAGACATGGATATTTACTGTTTCTGGCTGATACTGTGGACCAGGAATGTTTCTCACTGCTGGGTTTGATTGATCTGATAGGTTTGTTCTAATAGGTTTGATAAGTGAAAGCAATGCAGAAAGTCCTGTTCCAAGTAATCCAACAGTTCTCCCACACCTGCCTTGTCTAACGTTGTCTCACATATCTCTGAGTTCAGGCTGGGTTGAAGGACAACACAGGTCAACACAGTGACTCGTTCATTTATTGAATGTGTTCATTTAAATCTAGAGCTCTGATTAGCCTATCTCATAATGAAACAATGAAGTTTATTCCAAATATGTATTTGTACCATTAAGTCCTAATAGTTAAGGTTAAGACACAGCTCTAACGAGTCCTAACTCATGTCCTTTATAAAAAACAGACATACGTACATAGTTTCTTAGTTTCAGGTGACAATACAGAAATGAAAATACAGCTATGAATATTGTATTGATTTTCTGCTGATAACAATGCTCCACACTGGGCCTGTAAATTGTCTGCGTGACCAGATCCGCACTCCCCTGAAAACCAAAGTCTCAACTCTTTGAGTGCCAGCCATAAATTAAAAGTGCTTTGTGCCAGCTTTTTTTGCCCATTTTGAGTTATATTTTTAGACCCACAGAATATTTTGTACTATGGCTCTGAAAACACTGAATATCTTAAATGAAAGAAGAGATTCTCTATTTAATCATGAAAAAAAACTGTTTGTTTTTACCTTGTTCCATTCTTGTTTTATCAGAGGTAGAGTAGAGGACACTTTCACCAAAATCACCACTTTTTGTCCAGATTCTGTTTGTTTTGCTCTCTAATCTCGATCGTCTCCACTTCCTGTTTTGACCTCTGTGGTGTATATTAACTCTTTATGTCCCGACTACAAATCACAGAATCCCCGAAATTACTGACAGGCTGTGGGAGAATGTGATCAGCAACCCGCTGCAAAAAAAACCCCACACTTTGATGACAATACTCGTCAACGGCACTCAAAGAGTTAACAAGCGACCGCACTTCAGCGACGTGTTTTCACTTCATACTGTGTCCAACTGGAATGAACCGTCTTCTCTCTTTCTGATGCAAACCATGAAATTGTGAATGTTGCTCAAACACAGCTACAACGCCATACATACACAATTTGCCTCCTGTTTATACCTCCTTATGGTAACCCTAAGCACTAAAATAGAGCTCTCTGTCCTTCAACCCTTATCTTATCACTCGCCCAGTGTGTAACAGTTGCCTCTGACTGCAGTTCAAAGTGTCCTCAACTTCAATTCAGACAGAGCGAGCTCAGTGTATTTCAGTGTTTTGATGGCTTTCCAGGGTCAGGGCACTTGTCTGCTCCTTTGTCTCTTCATCTTCAACTAGCAGTGGGTGGTATGAGTCACACTAAAACACATCCACTGCCATCAGTGCAAGCTTTTTCTGACCCTCTCAAAAAGAAAGAATACAACTATTCAAAGAGATTTGTACCTTTGGCACACATGGCTTCCTGCATCCTCTATTCAAATGCAAATACATTATTTGTTTGAAGAATCTTCGACAACATGTCACACTGCAATTACATTGAGAGAGGCTTGCTAACCAGGTGGCTCAGGACACCATGGGACACAGAGTGCCTCCACAGGAGCTTGTTCTGCTTAACAAATCTGTGTGTGTGGTACTTATGGTATTTTGTTTTTCATATTATGAAGGTTACAGGAAGGTCATCTCATCTGGTTCAAGTAAAAATGAGAAAAGACTACATTTTCTATATAATATATAATAATTAAGTAATTGCAGTCTGATTAAATGACATTTTTATAAATATCTCTTCTCTTTTTCCATCATAGTGAACATAATGATGCTGCTTTTTCGTACATGTGAAATGTAAAGTAGTTGCTGTGGTGTTTTCATTTCACTTCACTGCTTGAATTTCCACATTTATGCCAGTTAACTCTTTGAGTGCCATTGACATATTTCAACATCATTTAAAATCTGATGCTTGAGTGCCATTAGGTTAATTGGCTAATTTAAATTGACCGTAGGTGTGAATGTGAGTGTGAGTGGTTGTCTGTCTCTATGTGTCCTGTGATGAACTGGAGACTTGTCCAGGGTGTACCCTGTCTTTCACCATAAGACAGCTGGGATAGACTCCAGCCCCCCCCTCCCCAGACCCTATGTGAGGATAAGTGGTAGAAAAAGGATGGATGGATGGATGCTTGAGTGCCATTGACGTAATAACACGTCAGAGTGTTTTTCAGCAGCAGGTCGCTGATCGTAGTCTCCTGCAGCCTATGCGTAATGTTGAGGCTTCTGGGATTTGTAGTCAGGACATAAAGAGACGGTATACACCACAGAGATCAAAGCAGAAAGTGGAGACGATCAAGATTAGAGGGCAAAACAAACAGAATCTGGATAAAAACGGGTGATTTTGGTGAAAGTGTCCTCTACTCTACCTCTGATAAAACAAGAATGGAACAAGATAAAAACAAACATTTTTTTCATGATGAAATAGAGAGTCTCTTCTTTCATTTGAGCTATTCAGTTTTTTCAGAGTCATAGTACAAAATATTCTGTGGGTCTAAAAATATGACTCAAACTGGGCAAAAACACTGGAACAATAATATAGAATTTTCTTAATATAGAAAATGACATATTTATGCTGTTCACTATTAGGATTTGGACTCAATCAGTCACAGCAGAAATTTATAATATATACATACAGGTATCCATTGCAGAAAGACATGTTTGATAAATCCTTTTAACACATGATATTCGTCTACCCATACACTGGTCTTTTAGAGAGGCTGCTGTAGGAGATCTACTGTGGATGGCCCTATTTAGAGTCAGGTGTAAAAGCAGCTTAGGTCATTTAGAGAATAGCAGAGCCAGTGAGTGCATGGGAGGTGAGTCATATCACAGTCCATACCACAAAACTTTCAGGATGAAGAACACCTGTAGGAACTGCAGGGAGAACAGAAGATCTGATCTAATGACTTCACCTAAATGGAGGTATAGCATGACCTTGCCTTCTCCATTAGTGGAGGTACATTTTTAACATGTTATACAAGGTTCTGATGAATAGCAATGAAAAGAAAACGTCTCCAAGTCTCAATTCTTGTATTTAGCCAGTGGCCACAAGTAGAAGGAAAGGGTTGGAAAGATGGCAGATGGCAAGAGGGAGAACAGCCGTACAGTGGATGTACTGGGTCAATAGGGAATGGCAGACTGGAGAGGAGAAAAGGAGGTGAGGGAGATGAAAAGAGAGGGATGGAGAGAGGAGAGGGGAAAGGAAAATCAATAAAGTCATCAAACATGCATTGCGTGCTGAAATGACTTCTTAAGTCCCATCAGGAAAGTGAGTGGGAGGTGAAATGCAGTAGGGAACCTGGACGCTGACTTTTCTGTGTCCTTCAGCAGCACTGAGCTAACCTGTGCTCCACACTCACCCTGCAAGGAACTGCCTTTTAACTTTTACCATGATGACAAAAACACATTTTTTTTCTATTCCTGACAACTTCTGGAATGGCATATTGTCATTTTTGCAGTGACTACATATACACACCAACATGCCACTATTATTCTGAATAATGCAGTATTCTGAATTTGTTACCAGTTTTGTAAACAGCATATTATGTTTGGATAGGGAACATTCTGAGTATGCACGACTTCATGTATAGATATTGGAATATTAGGGGAATATTAATTTTTATTGGCTTGGAAAACAATAATAAACAATGAATGTTTTCTTTTTTTGGAAGTAACAATATTTTCCTTCCCTGGATGAATAGACAAACGCGCCAACTATCACGCTTGGTTTGCTGTTATTATTTATCTCTAATCTAAAAGGAATTATATTCTATATTCTAATTAAATATTAAATTACTCTAAATTCACTCTGGGGTTGTCATCTTTGGTGTTTCCTGCTGACTTGGATGTGGATATGAGAGGCTCTCTTTTTATAGTTTGGTCTGGATAAGTTGATGTGAATTAATCAAATATCCTGCTTTCTGCCATTCCCTGCTCCTTCATTCGTTTCCTTTCCTTCCTCTCCATCACGTTTCAGCCTCAACACAGCTCTTCTCTCGGGTTAGCGTACTTCTTTGAGTGTCCAGGGGGCTGTGTGTTTGCTCGAGGGCCAGTCATCATTTCTGTTGGAACTGGGTCTATGCCTTTGAGGCTGAGGGGCTTGTGGCGGTGATGGGCTCGTAGACGCTGCTTCACACAAGTGCTGAATACTGACAGGAATGGGCCGTTCGAGGGTTCACACTCCAAATGAGGTCGTGGCGCCTCTGCCGTTCAGCTGGCATTCAGACAGCCCCGCTCTCATTCTCATTCAGCCCTCAGCCCTCAGTACAGGCTGCCATTGTTGACCAGCCTAATGGCTTCCTCACAGAGCCTAGAATACATCTTTGATGAGTCAATAAAAACACTTTGCATTGCCAAACAAGTCAAGCCAAAATTACATCAGGGAACCATAACACTGTATTTTTTCTGCTGCATATTCACCTTTCTCTCTGCATTTACTGAGGTCTGAATATCATACTGTGAATAACATAGAGGGGCTTCATACCGATAAGAACTGCTTAATCTCTATGTGGTGGTCCCATAATAGATAATGCTCTTCAGTGCCACAGTGGAGGGCTAGGAATGCAAAGGGTTCCTCTTCTTGGGGACATGAATAGCATTTTATTAACCAACAGCCCAAACTGTTCACACTCTGCACTGCAAGGTTCACATGCTACTGGAGTTCAATGAATTCATTGGTCAATTCAGACACACTTTAAAAAATGTCAACATTTACATGGATTTCCCTCAAATGTTGTGCAGGTTACCAGATGATACGTTCTATCGACAATGGCACATGCTATTGTGGTAACATGCTAAAATAAGATGGAACAGCAGACCATCTTAACACATATAAATAGAAACCATTCACACTGACATTCACATCTAGAACCAGTTTAGAGTCACCAGTTAACCTGAGCTGACTGTCTGTTACTGAGGGAGGAAGTTGGAGAACCAAGAGAGAACCAAGAGAGAGCCAGATAGAACCAAGAGAGAACCAAGGGAGAACCGGAGAGAACCAGAGAGAGCTAAGAGAGAACCAAGAGAGAACCAAGGAAGAACCAGAGAGAACCAGATAGAAGACAGAGTTTCCATTTAAAGTGTCTTGAGCACATAAGGAAATGTTGACCTTAATGCTGTCTTGCTGTGGACCAAATGACGTCCTCCTTATGCATCACCAGGACAGCAAAGGTCCAAGAATTCTCATTTCCTTCACCTCAAAAGACCTTAGCGCTGTTGCTTTTCTGGAGGAGCGCTGAGGGCAAGAGAGGAAGGTGTTATTCATAGAGCAGAGGTGAATAGAGGCCATGTCTAGTCAAACCTGTGAAAGGCCTGGGAGTGTGGGAGGGACGTCTACTGCATTCAGTGCTTGTGTCTTTAAAGGAAAGCTATGCCTTCCCACGGATGCAGATCTGTTTGGGAGTATTCAGTGAGCTGTTGCAGCAGAAGACAGAGGAACAGGAAATAAGAGAAAGAAATGTTGTTTGCTCTTTCAGCCAAACCAGTACGCAGCCGAACAAACAAGCATACAGGCCCAAACAAAAAGCATGGCCCAGTAGTGGGCAAAGCAGTGTTCAACTAGGACATATGTGTGATTTGATGGGAAAGTTGGGTGGAGAACCTTCAGTGAAAGAAATCCATACAATAATATGAATATGCACAGATGATTGTCAATGGTGGGAAAGTTAACAGTTCAAGGAGTTCAAGGAAGGCCTGATTAACTGGTTGGTTGGTCTGACATGAGACCAAATAGATTTCAATTTATCAAGAAGAGGTAAGAAGGAGAACTTGAAAAAGCCCAAAAATGATATCAGAATAAATGGAATAAATCAGAATAACACACTTTAGAGAGGGATATTAGCTACTTGAGTTCCTTAGTTTGTTATGCTCATCTGTAGCTAGACTATCAAATGCAACAGAGGGAAGCTCAGAGGACTTAAATAGATTTAGCCCAGGCCCAGCAGCGCATGCATATTTTCTACTGCTCTCACCAGAAGCAAGTGAGGCTTTTTACAGCTGTCTTTATCAGGGATTTTACACTTTCAAAACGACCAGCTCAGCAAAGGACAGAGATGGGAGACAGGGACAAAAGGAAAGTCGGGAGGGGAAAAATAAAACTGTAAAGGCTGACTGAGGAAGGCACAGTAAGCCTGCAGTATGACTGGCTGAGGCACATAGATGTGGAGATAAGTGGAGAAACAGTTTAGCTGTACATTCAGCTGTCATATTGGAATGCATTCTTAAAGGTGCAGTGTGTAAGATTTGATGTGATACTATCAATGAGGTGGCAGATTACAATCAGCTGAAACTTCTCCAAGGTAGAATTAGAGTGGAACAACTGAAAATGTGAAAACACAAAGTGCCCCATAGAGCAAATGTTTTGGTTTGTCCGGGCTACCGTAGAAACATTATGAAAACACAACAAAATATTATCCCCCCCCCCCCAAATACACACTGTTCTTTTAAGACAAAGATCAACAAAATATACATTCATCACATAAATAGTATGTGACCACTGATTGTGAAGAGGATAAAAAATAGAAATAATTGCATTTAAGTAATGTCTTAATTAGGGAATTAGAAATCTTTGTGCATGTGGTCATTACCCAGTGAGCTAAATAAGTACAAACAACAATACTGTAGCAATGAATGGCAGAGGTGGTGGAAACTTTGCATTGGTTTGACAATCAAATAAATAACAACATCATACATGTACTCATACATCAACTCATACACAGCTACCTCCAGCTAGCTTTGCATAGCAAAAAGACCCGAGGGAGATAGCTCACTTTGCTCTCTCAAAAGGAAACATGCTGGTCGCATAAATCTGTGCATAGGTGCTGCTGGAAGCCTGCAGACTCACTGAAGACTCATGTTCAGTGACGACTCATTCAGAAGAGAGTTATGTGTTCTTTAAAATAGATGGATGGGGCAACAATTAGTCATTATGGGCCTCTGCAATTCTCTGTTGAACAACAGTGTATATCAAACTTTACCAAGTTGCAGTGGTGTAGTGATTAGCACAGTTGCTAACTCTTGCATGACAACTATGACGTAGTACTTGTACTGGTTCATATTTCATGCACAGAATATTTTGTACTATGTCTCTGAAAACACTCAATAGCTCAAATGAAAGAAGAGACTCTCTATTTCATCTTGGAAAAAATGTTTGTTTTTACCTTGTTCCATTCTTGTTTTATCAGAGGTAGAGTAGAGGACACTTTCACCAAAATTACCACTTTTTGTCCAGATTCTGTTTGTTTTGCTCTCTAATCTCGATCGTATCCACTTCCTGCTTTGATCTCCATGGCTTATCCGGTCTCATTATGCTCTGACTACATCTCCCAGAAGTCCCAAAATTACTCACAGGCTGCAGGGGAACGCGATCGGCAACCCGCTGCCGAAAAACCACTTTGACGTATAAATACATCAATGGCCCTCAAGCGTTGGATTTTCAATGACGTAAAAATACATCAATGGCACTCAATGAGATTTCAAAGATCTTTTTTATTATTTTCCAAAATTGAGTGCAGAAAACAGCAATGGTACATTGAGAATGTGCATCACAATCACAACAAAACATAACAACACAAGGATATCCCCAAAATTGGGCAGGCGCGGGTACATATGGTACAATTAAATAACCTGTTATTCTATCCTATATAACTTACAGAGAAGAAATAGGAAGGGGGGAAAAAAATAAAAATAATAATAATAATAATAATGATAATAAATACATAAAATTAAACATATAAATAAAAATAAATAAATAAGCAGATAAATAAATAATAAAATAAGGGGTGCAAAAAACAGAAAAATAATTAACAAATAAATTTACAATTAAAAAAAGTGTACATTTTTTTTAGAAAAGGAGAAAAATTTTAAAAAGATGCATATATACACAGATACACATACATATTGTACATGTACATGTACAGATACACAAATATATATACACATATATGCACATGCATAGACATACATATGCATGTACATATACACACACATATACATGTGCATTAGTTGTACAGAGATAGAGGTAAAATATTGACCCTGCCTTCCCCCCACCCCACCCCTATTATGAATTGTTCAAAGGACACACAGAGAGAAAAGCAAAACAGTGTGTGGAAACAAAAACCTAGTTGTCGGCAGGCTTATTGACACATTAAATCTTGAGCTTCTCAGCTGTCAGGGGTCCATTTCAAGGCCATATTCTATACTGTATGAGAGTCCTGGAAATAGGTCAAAAAGGGTTTCCAGGTCTCATAAAATGTACTCTCTGTGCCTTTTATTGAGAAACATATCTTCTCCAGAGCAAGACAGTGCATAATGTTTCGAAGCCACTGAATGTGTGTGGGCGAGGTTGCCTCCCTCCACCTGAGCAAAATAGCCCGCCTGGCCAGAAGTAAAGAGAAAGAAGTCATATGGCCTTCAGTGGAAGTCATTTGGGGGTCGTCAACCCCAGGAGTACCAAACAGGGCTATTGTAGGGTTCGGATCTAGTTTACGCTTCAGAATTTTTGAAAGAGTATGAAAGACCTCATTCCAAAAGATTAGTAATTGAGGACACAGCCAATACATGTGAAAAAGAGTGGCATCCCCTAATTTGCCACAAATGGGAATAACGTCCGGGTATATGCTGGCTAATTTGAACTTCGACATATGAGCTCTATGTACCACTTTGAATTGTATTAAGCAATGTCTTGCACACAGTGATGATTTATGGATTGATTTCAGGATCAAGGCCCAGCGATCAGCAGTTATCGAATGCTCTAGGTCCTGTTCCCACGCCACCCTGGCCCTGTGGTAATATTCTGGTACAGCGTTGAGAGTGCACCCTTCAATGCTGGATTGAGGGACAGGAATGTGTCTATAGGATTTGGATCACGTTTGTTGTGAAAGCATGGTAGAGTATGACGCATGAAATCTCTGAGTTTGGGCAAATGGAATTTCTTCGAGAATTCCTCAAAAGAGGAAAAACTGTTACCCTTGAATAAGTCTGAGAGTGAAGTTATGATTTTTATGCCAGACTAAGAAGGATGTATCACATTGAGATGGAGTAAAAAGGGGATTGGAGGCAACAGGACTAAGAATGGACAAATCAGCATATCCAAATGTTCTTCTAAATTGTGTCCACACCCTCAGAGTGGGACGTATTACAGGGTTTTCTATTTGTTTAGGTATCGGATGGTCGAGTGGAGCACCAAGCAATGCAGACAGTGACATATTTCAGCCTGAGTTAAGCTCCACCGTTGTCCAGTCCGGGCCATCAGATCAGAGATTATATCTATGCCAAAAAGCGAGAGAGCAAATGTTTGCTGCCCAATAGTAGTAACGCATGTTAGGGTGTCCCATGCCACCGTCCTTCTTTGCATGCTGGAGCACAGTTTTGTTTATTCAGGGTTTCTTATTCTGCCTTATGTATGACGAGATGGTCGAGTCCAATGAAGCAAAAAAGGATTTGGGAACAAATACAGGTAGAGATTGAAATAAATATGTAAACTTTGGCAGTATGTTCATTTTAATGGAATTCATGCGGCCAGCAAGAGTCAGCGCAAGGGGTGACCTCTGTTGTAAAGAAGTTTTCGCCTGATTTTGGAGAGTTATGAAGTTTTCTTTGAATAGGTTCTTAAATTTACAAGTGACTTCTATTCCTAAATATGTATATAGCTAGAGAATTGGTTGGATCTGAGGTATACAGCAAGAGGTCGTCAGCATAAAGAGAGACTTTATGCTCCATACCGCCCCTGTGAATGCCCACAATGTCCGCGTTGTCCCTGGGCGCAACTGCAAGCGGCTCTACTGCCAAATCAAAAAGAATTGGGCTTAGCGAGCAACCTTGACGTGTTCCACGGCCCAGCGCAAAAGGCTGGGAAGTTATGCCATTTGTCTGCACTGCTGCAGTAGGGGCAGTGTAGAGTAATTTGACCCAGCCCATGAACATGGGGCCAAAGCCAAACCTGTGCAGAACTAAAAACAAATATCTCCACTCGACACGATCGAATGCCTTCTCTGCATCAATAGAGACAATACATTCAGGAATTTTGTTGTGGGAGGGCATATATAGCACCAAGAAGGCGTCGAATATTGAAAAAAGAGTGGCGGTTTTTGATAAAGCCAGTCTGATCGGTGGATATTATGTGAGGGAGGACCTCGTCTAGTCTGAGGGCCAGGACCTTGGCCAGGATTGTAGCATCCATGTTAAGGAGCGAGATCGTACGATAGGAGGCGCAGTCAACTGGGTCTTTCCCTTTCTTTGCTATAAAAGTTATGAATGCCTCTGTCAGCGGTGGCGGGAGTGAGCCACCTTGGTGTGATTCAAGTAGTACAGCTGCAAGGTGGGATGAGAGGGTCTTTGAGAACTGTTTAAAAAATTCCGCAGGGAACCCGTCAGGCCCCGGTGTCTTTCCTGATTGCATCAAGGAGATGACCTGGGCTATTTCTGCTTGAGTTATAGGAGCCTCCAGTTTCTCAATAAGGTCTGGCAGAATAGAAGGGATAGGCAGTGAGTCAAGAAAAGTGCTAATCCCAGACTCATCCACGTCAAATTCAGATGAATATAATCGAGAGTAATATTTCTTGAAAGCGTTATTAATCTCAGTGGGGTTGGAGGTGACTTCCCCATTTTCAGAGCAGATCCCAGCTATGTGTTGCTTGACTCTGCGTCCTTTTAGCAAATTAGCAAGTAACTTCCCTGATTTCTCCCCATGTTCATAGAATGAGCTGCTGTTTTTTAGTATAATATTTTGAGTTTGGGTTTGGGTTGTCAGAAGATCAAATCTAGTTTTGAGGTCTATCTTTTTATTATAAAGGGGTCAGGGGTTTGATGTTGCACATATTCCTTGTCAGTATCACGGATTTCAGACAGAAGATCCATCTGTTCTTCACGGGATTTTCTTTTCATATTTGCCATAAATGAAATAATTTGGCCTCTCAGGTAGGCTTTGAGCGCATCCCAGACTGTGAGTGCGGATACGTCTGGAGTATTATTAGTTTCAAGAAAGAGTGAAATATGGCCCTCCATAAATTTCAATAAAGTTAGCATCTGAATGTAGAGTTGAATTAAATCGCCATTGCCTTGTGGGATTTGGAATTCTGGGAAAACTCACTGACATTACCAAAGGGGCATGGTCAAAATTCACTATACTTTGATCGCATGAAGTGATTTGAGGAGCAATCCTCGCATCAACAAAAAAATGGTCAATTCTGGTGAATGTATGATGCACGGGGGAGAAAAAAGAGTACGTCCTATCTTCAGGGTGGAGGCGGTGCCAGATGTCAGAAATTCCACCTTCCGACAGAAAGGATTGAATGTATGAGGCTGACTTACTCTTTGGGACTGGTTTGGAGGAAGAGCGATCCAGTTCTGGGTCAAGCCAGCAATTAAAGTCCCCCACCCATGATTGAAGAAATGCGAGTTAAGCTCAGGAAACTTGGAAAACACCCGTTCAAAAAAGGTGACATCATCTATGTTTGGCACGTAAATGTTAGCCAAAACAACATTTGTATCAAAAAGTTTCAATGAGATAAAAGACAGTGTGTGACTTCCCTGGCCCAATATTGTCCATGATGCAACAATATAATGTTATAATGTTCTATAGATATTTATTTAAATATAGCAACATCTCTTTAGCAACAAGAACTGCTACAACTCTGACTAGCTGGTTTCCTCAGCTTCTAGTCTTTATGTCTTTATGCTAAGGTAAGCTAATTCTGTCACTTACTCCATATAGTGTCTAACTCAATATAAGAAATCAAATCTGTATATTTCCCAGGAACGTTTTTAAAATTGAGGTAGTAGTAGTCAACTCGCACCTCGCCTTCATTGGTTTTTGAGAAGTTTTTAAGTCACTGTTGCCCCACACACCCACAATCAGTGCACAGTGAAACTCACTGCAGAGTCATGACTCGGCATGTGAAAGGGTCACAGTCAATGCTGGGGTCCGGCGGCTATGTTTTTTCAGCCACCTTGCTGTGCTGCTGACGCCTGGCCTGAGATCCTGAACCTCTGCTCCTCTGGATTGGGTTTCCTCAGCTGTTGACCCCAGCTCATAAAAACACACTTTGACCGGAGCGGCTTGTTACAGAATGTGAATTTAAGGTTAAACTCTACTAAGTCATCTCAGTTTTTAGAACTATATTATCTACTCCAAGAGCTAATGCCGGCCTTACACCTACCGACTTTTCACACGATTTCAAAGTCACAGACAAAATTCCAAAGTCGGAATAAAATCATAACAGTCTTGCTGAAGTTGCTGCGTGCTCCCGTGATCCCTATCGTTTGGTGTAAGGTGGGCGTATGACTCAATTTGAGCCCGTCTTTTCCGTGTCTTGCTGTTACGACAATATTAATCGTGTTTGATATTCTCGTAAGTCTTAAGGCTTGTCGTATCATAAATGTGACATCACCATTACAGACAACCAATGGGTGCACTCTCTCAGCACCAAACAGGAAGTAGCAAATAATGGCAGAGATGCCTAAGTTGCGGTTTCTTTAGACCGTACAAAAAGAGGAAAAACTGGTGGAGCTGTGGAGAGAGCAGGAATGCCTGTATGACGTAAGTTGGCACTTGTACCACGATCGAGTGGAAAAGGAAAAAAATGGGCCGAAGTTGCTCTAGCCCTTAGAATCCCCGGTGAGTAAACTTTTAGCACCTAGCTAAGTATCTAGCTGTTATACGGGCTTACGTTTATGTCAAGTTTTTGTTTGTTCTGTGCGAGATATCAACCTGAGAGCAATGTCTCAGCAGACGATAATTAGCTTACTATTTCCAGACAGGTATAAATACAACATCTGGCCTTCCCCAAAACTCACCTCTTTTCTGTGTGTACATTCTGTGATACAGATTATTCTTGCATGCCTATCATGGTCAAAAAATAAGCTATTCCTGATGCAGGGCTTAGGTAGATAGACATTTCAACTGCATGTAGTTACTGCCTTCAGCAACGAAGCACGTTGTGACTATATTGAGTGATTTTTTTTAAGAACAGTTGCAATTAGTTTGTAATCTGGTTCACTCATCAGCTCTGTGTTTTTCTGGGTTTTATGCACAACGCTCGTCCTATTTCTTTTAAGATTTTGATAATGGAATCCTAATGTATATTTTGCGAAATATCATCACCATTAGTAAAGCTGTTTTCCATCTGATTACAAAAAAGTCATTTGCATGTATTGCTACAAAAAAGTATGTCGTTCTGTATTTTTCAGCTGGAGAGGTGAAAACGAGGAGCTTGTCCTTGAGGACACAATACTGCCGTCTCCTGAAGTCGTGGCCGAGTGGAAGTAGAGACAAGCCCCTCACCTCAAAAGACAAATGGTTGCATTTCTGCAACCATTTGTTGTTCCCCGCCAAAGTGAAACTAATCATGTTGTAAGCACCACTCCAAGCAACCACTGACAGTAGGAGCTACAATAATCTTATAAATTAACTTTCATTCAAGTCCCTTCACAGCCCTTATCTTACCTCCACACTTACAAGCCACCTGAGGGTCCACAGCAGCAGTCAAGTTTCATGCAACTGCTCCATGACACAGAGGAAAATCTTGAGGGGTAAAGATCCATAATGTACCTTGTACAATTAGCAATGCTAGTTCTATTGAATCTGTTTTTGTAACTGTCATTTTGTGTCTTTCATGTACATGTACATCAGTGGGTAATACACTTCTAGCACCTTTCATTGAAACAATTCTGTCACAAGCAGCAAATGTGTTGCAAATCCATTTGGTCTCAGGAGGTACTGGTTTTTTTTCGCTGTGACTAGCAGTTCTCTCTCTCTGTTTACAACGTAATTGCATTGTGTTGCACTTTTATGTTTTGCCCTGCACTTGGCAATTATTGAATTTAAAATTATTGCATAAAAATACTTCTTGCAACAATTATCCCTTTTATATTATATTCTTGGCAATCAAATGTACACCAGGGAACTGCCAATACAGAGATACAGCAGCGTAACCCTTAATTTCCACCGGATGCGTAACGGTGATGATGTTTTGTTGGACCCGATACGCATCCATTCAAATCAATGTGTCAATTTCCACTGGATGCGGAACGCCGCCGACGTGCTGACATCAATGCTATGTGCCGATGAATCTCGTGATTCCAGCTGTCCGGTGGACAGGATGTCGTCCGTCAATACCTGGTGGGTATTGACGACATCGACAGACGTCGGCGTCGTTCCACATCCAGTTGAAATTAGGGGTTATAGTTCTAGGGAATGGACAGAAACAAAAGCATTCCAGTGTTAATGAGAGTCACAGGTCACCAGTGCAGAAAAGAATATGGGAACCTATGATACAGTGTGTAGTGCTGATACACATGCCAGATGTGGTTTTCTTGCCATGTAACCTGACCTTGTGGTGAGATAAAATATCTTTTCATAAGATAAATTTGATTTTTGGTCCCTTGGGTGGGATTGCGTGACCTGCAGGCCCCCACATCATAAATGGCTCCAGGCCCATCTTGTCCCCATTCACCTGGCATCACCTCATAGTCATCACGCTCCCAGTCAGCCAGTGTGGGTGTTGTGTAGGCTTGTGACCTACACTCTCGCAGGTAGTTGTGGATCACACATGATGCAAGCGTTATCTTAAACACCTCCTCTGGATCAAGGCAGATTGTGGTTCTGAACACCCTGAGCCTGTTTGATACAGAAATATAAAAATGTAAAATATAGTTTATTATGTTTTTTAGTTCCATATCAGTACATTAGATTAATAAAATTCGGGTGGACCTTTTTGTTTTTATGGTTACCTTCAAGTAGTTTTCTTTCAGCACTTCATAGATTGCCTTGCAAGTGGAGATGACAATTTGGGAGAGTTGTGCTGCTGATGCAGTACTGGAATCCGAGAGACTGAAAGGTTTCACCTTTAAAAACAAAAAATGTAAAGGAATATAAATATCGCATTGTAATTTTTGAGCTACTGTATGTGTGTTCAATGGGTATTATGAAAGAATACACTGTGAAATGATAAGGCTTGTGATATTACACACCTGTGGTCAAAAATCGGAGGGTTACAGACAGTCGTTCTCTTGCACCGATGGCCTTACAGAACCTGGTATTTTGTTTGCTAATGAGTGGTGCCACTCTTTCCAGCAGGTCGTCAAACTCCTCTGCTGTTATATGGAGTAGTTTTTTTGAACCCAGCCTTGTCATTATCCTGTAAACAATGAGGAGTTCATGAAAACATCAGGACTTCAACATTAATGGCCGATCAATTGGAACACTAAAACTTTCAGTAAAATTTAGCTTCATGGATTCAAATTGGATGCCATTTTTCACTGGTGTACGAGTGTCACAAACACATCAGGAAGATATTTAACGAGCCATGAGAATCACCTTCTGTTTTTGATCAATATGTCAATCAAATATGGATAAAAATCATTTTTTTATATATATGTAGACAGTATTTAATCATAGATATCTTTAGCAAATAAGAAGTTATTGTAAAGAAACAGTCACTGCTGATCATTTAATTAATCTGGCTAATAAGCTACCACCTTGAGCTGTATTGTATGGTACCTATGCACCTTGAGAGTACGACAAGATACAAAGCTTGTGTCATAACTCGCCTCAAGTTCCATTTGTAGGACAGACAGACCTCTCAACCAGGGCCGTGTCCACATTCTCTGGTGTCTTCTCTTCTTTTTGGATTTTTTTTTTAAACAAATGTCGGCACACATGATGGTGGCCACTGCTCCATTTTCTCTGCTCCAAAGTAGTTGTTGAAGAGGTGCATGATGGGAAGTAATCTCTAGAGAATCTAGTTGTAGTCTTGTAATTAGTGACCCCCAGTCTTTGCAGAGTTTTGTCTGCGACTAAAAACTCTTCTCAAAGTCTGTAGATGTGGGAGGGTGTCAGATGACAGTCTTTTAAAAGTCTTCTAGTGTATGGGAGGCATACCTGATGGCCTCTGACCATTCTGCACCTCAACATCCAGGCATGCAGTACTGTACCTTTTATGGAGTTTGCTTCTTGTTAAGCCTGTAATTAATGTTTGATTAATTAATGTATTCATGTTTGAGTTTTATTTACAGTAGCCTAACTTCTGGAAAACAACTACACAAAAACAAAAAAATTAAGATTACAGACACTATTAATACTCATTCCTACTGCACAGTTATTATTTTCTCCGTGTTAGAGAGAATTGCGGTGTATGTAAGAGTGTGTGATGTGATTCATAGAAGCTGTGTGTGCGTGTGAATAATAATCTGTGTAGGAGTGTATGATAGTAAATAAAGGAAAGCAGGACTCTTGATGGAGCCCACAACCACACAAAATAAACTACAATGAATATGAACATATGAAATGAGCTAACTCATCAACTGCCACTGCCCAGGGTTCATTTTTGAATATTCTCTTTATTGATATTCAATATTTACTTCTCTGCTTCTTTAATGTTTGCTTATATCTGAATCCTCAACACTTTATATGGAAGATTATGGTGGTGTATGTATAGATTATCAGTCATGGGACCGCTCATAGATTATGACATGAAGTAAGACATATGTAATAATCTGAATAACTTCAGTTATTTTTGTATTCATTTAAATATGTGATTGATATTTCATTATAATTCATGGAAAGGTGTTTTATATAATTTATGGTCAAAATATATACCTTTCTACAGTTAAAAAGGTGCATTCAAATCTCATTCATTACATAAAAGGGTTAATAATATTTAATGTTAAGTTTGAGAATTATTGAATTATTAAGCTTATTTTCAAGTTGACTTTGGGGTAATCTTGTGAGAACTGAGGAAGTGAGTCGCTGAAGGAGGAAAGGAAGAAAGAAAGAAAGGAAAGGAAGAAAAAAATGGTGTGCGGCGCAGCACAACACGTGTCAGAGCCGTAATAGACTGTGCCGTGCTTACCGTGTATTTGTATATGTATGGGACTGTAAATTGACTAACGTGTGCTTAACAGTGCGAGTTTAAGACTGTCCTTTGTTGACCAGGTGTGTATTTAGCCACGGTGAAGCAAGTTCAGCCATGTTCGTTAGCAGAAACTAGGCTAGCTACACTGCTTTTGATGGAGGAGACGTCGGTCTGAACCTCGTCTGCCAGGTCCAAGTGTTCCTGGCTGCAGACCTCCACTGTGAGGATCCACTCTCAGGCCACCTCCACTGTCAGGACGGGAAATGCAGGGAATACATTTCAAAATAAAATCGTAAATGCACTTCCGGTTGAATCGTTTTCCTCAAAAATGCATTAATTGGTAAACAATATGACATACTCTATCAATCCCTTGTCTATATTGTTTTTGCTTTTTGTGTTGTGCACGAGCCCCAAAGTGGACATTTACGGCACCTATATTAAGGAAGAACACAAGAACCATGCATTTTAGGCTGTGGATAATAAAAATCAGCAACTCACTGCTACTCGGGGTACATGCTCACTCGCTGGTCTCTCCCGATTGAAAAGGCAGGTGAAAATGTCCCTCTCAAAATGTCCTCCCTACCTCCCCACCCAAACAAAACGTCCTCACTTCTCGTCCTGACAGTGGAGGTGGGTTCTGACAGTGGAGCGTGCACCGGAAGTGACCTCACAGTGGAGGTCTGCAGCCAGGTGCCTCTTGCCAGGTCGGGAGGAGCTTCAGCCAGAGTCATGGAGGTTTTCCCACGAATGAGGATGCTTCGCTGTCAGTGAGGGAGGCCGCTGCTTGCTGCTACTGTGCTGGTGCAGACGGAGGTGCGTCTGGTGGCCCAGGGAGTGTTTTCTACGGACGCAGAGGAGTTGCCGTCCTGTTTCTTCACACACCCGGAGGTGTTACTGCCCCGTTTTCCTACCTTTTCTTCAACACTAAGGAGGTTAAGTCAATGCCCACCGTCGTGGGGGACTGGAGCCTATCCCAGCTGTCTTAGGGCGGAAGGCAGGGGACACCCTGGACAAGTCGCCACCTCATCACAGGGCCTGTTATATCATATACGTACATAGTCTTCATTCCTGAATTAACCCCTTAGCCTCTCACTGAAGTGATACATAGTGAGATCATATGGTTCCCTGGACAGGTTGTTCATACAGTGAGGTGTCTCTTTCATCAATTTGCCAAGTATGGTGTTTTAAAAGGTTTAATACTTTAATAAGAATTGCATAAAGTGTTTCTCCTATCATGAGCCGGTGGTGAAAGGGCTACACATATTATGCGTCAGAATGTATGAATTACAGCCTTGGGCCTCTTGTACACACTCCCCCTGCACAGTCTTCCCTCATAAATACCAGGATATGTTTGTGTTTGTACTGTTTAAACAGTTAGCCCTCTGCTATCGTACTCACAAACCTGCCTGCAGGACTTCATATGCGGCTTCAGGTGCACATTGTTTAATTCATGAAATTACTCAACTGTCATCAGGGAGTTTTTATTCCTGGCTGGCTACTCTCCCTGTCTTCCTTATGGATGTGGGGGTTTCATCACACTGCATGCTGACTCTGTCTGCCCATCTGTCATGTGTCCTGTCAGATATCACGCTGCAGGTGATACCTCACACCACTGGGCTCATTTAGATGATACTTGGCAGGATGGTGCATTTCCTGTGCTCCAACTTTGAAAAGTTGGTAAAAGTGCTACAGAATGTTTAAAGGGCAAAACTTGAATGGCAAACATGATGTCATGGATGACATGGAGATGAAAACTGGAGGAATTGTGTTCTATTGTATTCTGGCCTTTAAAAAACACACTGAGGTGTTGTAAGTGAAGGTCAAACTTTTTACATAAAGCTTATCTGTTTCGGTTATTATTATTATTCGATTCCGGTTATCATTTTGAAAAGGCTGGGGTGTAAACGTGTGATGAAGGGTGGGAAGGGAGGGAAAACAGAAAACACAACTGAAGCAGCATAGCTTGGAAATATTTCCACCCAACAAAGAATGTTGAGATTTTTTTTTTTTATTCATTAATATGTGTTTGAAAGCAGCCATGAAAACAATAATTGTTTTTATCCCATTATCTTGAGCTCACAACTTAATTATCAAGTTATCTCACGTTGGCAAAGTTGTTTTCTTTTGATAATGGATCCATTAGCTTGTTATCTCAGGAAAACAAAAGCTTTTCAACTTCTTCCTGTTGTCATGAAAAGATGTCTGTTTCCTGCGATAAGGTGGTACTTTACTATCTCGAAAAGAGATAGCAGTCATGGTCATTCTTAGAGTCACGACTGCAGGCTGGTCATCCATTCATTGACTGACGTTGGTTGTTATTAATGACAAAAGATGCCAATGAAGACCTACTAAACTGATGCCACATCCTCCCCATGATGATTTCTTTGCTTCAAGTTTTGTTCTTTTCCTAACTGATCTGCTGTTTTTGACTGCTGCTTTTCTGTTACTGGGAAAGCATTCACAGATGTCCCTCTTTTATTGACAGGAGATCTGTTCTATCACTGTGGCACCCCGCAGCTTATCAGTCTGTATTGTGGATGCCCAGTGCTGCGTGTCTCCTGTGTTTGATTAATTAGCTCACAATGGCTAGTGTGGACTGACACACAGTGTTGCTACATGTTACAAGCTAAAAGCCCTCCCTGATGGGAACACTGTGGCAGAAAGCGAGTGGAGCGAGAAGACAGAGGAAGGTGTGGAACAAAAAGAGACGAGTCTGGGGAGAGAATCCCAAAAGCCTGCGATCTGCTGCCTCATTGGCAGCTTAATGGCCTGTATCATAAATGGTGTCACCACCTCATCTCCACTTCCCCACCAAACCTTCATCTCCTCACCACCAGCTCCATCCTCATCTGTCTCCACACAATTTCCTCCTGTACTGCTGCCCGTGCTCTTTATCCTGAGCCTGGCAGTTCATATTTCCAGTCCTACAGCAGAAGATCCTATCTCCTTCTGCTCATTACCTGCAAGCATTAGTCAAGATTTACACTTTTTGTTTGAGGAAGAAAACAAAGTCTATCTTAAAACCAGTTAAGTCACCAATTTATTAAATGTCTATGCCTTTTTTAAGTCTAGATATAGAGCATAAAGTCAATACCACTACCATACATATGAGGTGTACTGTTGACAATCAAGAAGTGAACTTTGCTGCACAGTCATCCAACTTTACAACATCTGTACCAATCTGTCTATGTTCAAATCACAAATCCTTTATTTGAACTGCTATAATATTGTGTTTTAAATGTGTATTTTCTTCCAATTATCATTTTAATTAATGAAAACAATCTCAAAATAAAAATGTATTGAACAGAATCCCTCTATAATTTCTCAACAGAACTATAACAAATGAGTCACACCTGCAGCGCCCTGGCTCTTGTGGGCAGGAGCATGAATCAGCAAGACATCTGTCGTGATGTGACTGAAAGATATTTGGATGGAAAGTGAGTTGACTGATGTGAGATTTTGAAGGCCAGCACAATGTATTTTGGATTTTAATAGACAACTCTGTGGATATGAACTGAGTGTTAAAGCTTCTCTGTGTCCCAGTGCATTGAATGATCACATAAAAGTATTTTAAAGGGTTTGGAAACTAAAGGTCCTGTTCTGCTTCTGCATTGAAAATGATAGGTCTTAGCTTTCAAAACACTTGCAAGCACCATGTTGAAAAAATACACAGCTTTTGCTTAATAACTGTCACTCTCCATCTGTCTGTTTGGTTAAGTTATCCATTTTTGTCTGTCTTGTTTCAGGTTGTTTTGCTTCCTGCCCACGTCACTGTGATTGTCAAATCCTGCCCTAATTGTTTCCTGCTGTTTTCTATTTCCTCATGTTTAAATATTTCATGTCTTCCCAGTCCAGTGTGAGTTTGTCTAGTTTCTGCATGTTGTCCCAGCCAATTTTTTTAGTGACAGTCCCTACTGGGTGGTGAACCTCTGGAGAAGTATTTTCTTTCTTTTTCCTCCACTTTTAAGTGTAGAGCAGTTAGTTTATTTTTTCCTCCCTATTTTTTTATCAGCAGAACATTTACATATCTGATTATGTTCCACTAAAGTCACACACAATAAGATGAATAATAAATCTATGTTTTCCTTATCTTTGCTGCCATCATGACCATGTCCTTCTCTGCATCTGATTAAACAAAGCAACGAGTATGAGCCAGTTGGGTCCTGACTTAAGTTCACAAACAGATTCTCTACATGTAACCCTGTTTGTTTCTGCAGCTGGTACACTGTACATAGACTATATGCTACTCAGAAGTGCTAACCTCATTCCTGTTGATGGCAGATTTATGTTGGATCCAATTGTAATTAATCCTGGATCACAAACTGATACCAAAAAGAGAGACAGAATAGTTTGCAGTCAGTGAAGTACAAATACAGGGGTTGGACAATGGAACTGAAACACTGGCCAATTTATTGTTGGATGTTTCATGGCTAAATTTGACCAGCCTGGTGGCCAAACTTCATTGATTGTACGTTGCACCAGTAAGAACAGAGTGTGAAGGTTCAATTAGCAGAGTAATAGCACAGTTTTGCTTAAAATATTGAAATGCACACAAAATATTGAAATGCACACAACATTATGGGTGACATATGTGCGCCTCAACTCTCCTGTTTTCACCAAAACTGTCCATCAGGAGCTCCACAGGGTCAGTATCCATGGCCGGGCTGCTATAGCCAAACCTTTGGTCACTCGTGCCAATGACAAACATCGGTTTCAATGGTGCCAGCAGTGAAAATCTTGGACATGTGAAACATGTATTGTTCTCTGATGAGTCCACCTTTACTGTCTTTCCCACATTCAGGAGAGTTATGGTGTGGAGAAACCCCAAAGAAGCGTACCACCCAGACTGTTGCATGCCTAGAGTGAAGCATGGGAGTGGATCAGTGATGGTTTGGGGTGCAATATCATGGCATTCCTTAGGCCCAATACTTGTGCTAGACTGGCACGTCACTGCCAAGGACTACCGAACCATTCTGGAGGACCATGTGCACCCAATGGTTCAAACATTGTATCCTGAAGGTGGTGCTGTGTATCAGGATGATAATGCACCAATACACACAGCAAGACTGGTGACAGAGTGGTTTGATGAACATGAAAGTGAAGTTGAACATCTCCCATGGCCTGCACACTCACCAGATCTAAATATTATTGAGCCACTTTGGGGTGTTTTGGAGGAGCAAGTCAGGAAATGTTTTCCTCCACCAGCATCACGTAGTGACCTGGTCACTATTCTGCAAGAAGACTTGTATCTGTCATTCCAAGACGAACTGATGCTGTATTGGCTGCAAAAGCAGGCCCTACACCATATTAATGAATTATTGTGGTCTAAAACCAGGTGTTTCAGTTTCATTGTCCAACTGTACATTCCCTGGAAATTTCTGTGAGAGAAATATAATTTTTTCCATTTTCTATCAAGACTAAAGAATGACAACAAGGTCTAGAGACTGCAGCGGGACTAACGAATGGAAGGCTGTGTCAAAGCACTGCAGGGATGAAAGACTAAGGTGCCACGGGTGACAGACGTGTAATAGGATGCCCACAGGGACAACAAGTTTGCCTGTGAATTGAAGCCAATCAGAGGATTATTATCCATCATCTAGAAAATGATGCCAAAGAGTTTAGGGAGGGTTAACAGAGAGGGAGATCACGCAAAGGCAAAGACAACATGAAAGACTATTCTTCTGTGTTTTACTGGGTTATCCTCTGGAAGATGGAGTGATGGAGAAGATGGTAAACACTGGTTAAAAATGTGAGGGGGTCACAGTAATGGCACAAAATATAAAGCCTAAGTCCATCCATCCATTATCTACCGCTTATCCTCCTCATGGGGGGGGGGGGGCTGGAGTCTATCCCAGCTGTCTTAAGGCGGAAGGCAGTGTACACCCTGGACAAGTCGCCACCTCATCGCAGGGCACATAGAGACAGACAACCACTCACACTCACATTCACACCTACGGTCAATTTAAATTAGCCAATTAACCTAATCCCCATGCATGTTTTTGGATGGTGGGAGGAAGCCGGAGTTCCCGGAGAGAACCCACGCAGACACGGGGAGAACACGCAAACTCCACACAGAAAGGCCCCGGGCCCGGGATTCGAACCCGGTACCTTCTTGCTGTGAGGCGACAGTGCTAACCACTACACCACCGTGCCGCCCAAAAGCCTAAGTCAAATCTGATAAAATATTAGATGGAAACGAGTCACTCATTTAAAATGGGTATATTGGGAATATAGGGAATAAGGGAGTATTTTTTTTTTTTACAAGGAAGGCTGGATTTAGACTTGAAACAAGGAGCTTTTTTGAGTTTATTTTGTTCTTGCACAATGCATCCTGGTAGATGTAGGAATAGCCAGTTTGCAGGAAGTGCAAGCAGCAAGCAGGCAGCAAACATGCAGGCAGACTAGCAGGAATCCTGAGGCACTCAAGACAATGATGTTAAACTGGAACAAAACGAACGCCAAGGCAGCAGAAATGAGTGAGGTTCAACAACAATCTGGTGATAATGAAGGGATGGCTGGGGTGGGTACACTGCATGCTGATGAGACTGATGGGAAACCGCAGTGTAGATTGATGAGGGGAGGCACTGATTGCAGGCAGGTGTGAGGCTCCAGGTGAGTGACAGGAGACACAAACACACACTTTATGTTCTGTGAGAAAATGCATTACAACGTTATATCATTCGTTAATGCTTCAATATTAGTTAGAGTTAAGGTGGCTATCTTCTAAAGTTACTGCCTTTTAGCCAATATATCCTGTTCATGTATGAATGGAAGG
Source organism: Synanceia verrucosa (assembly GCA_029721515.1). Classification (NCBI taxonomy): domain Eukaryota; kingdom Metazoa; phylum Chordata; class Actinopteri; order Perciformes; family Synanceiidae; genus Synanceia; species Synanceia verrucosa. Next base: position 2,191,458 of record CM056557.1, on the reverse strand, counting down.
GATGATTAGAGGAAGCAGAACCTGCTGCAATGTTGACATGGACACCTGGCTGCTGTTTTAAGACGGACTGATTGTGAATCAAAACTTTAAGCTTATTTTACCTTGTTGTTCCAGATCCTGGTTGCCGTGACACCAACCCTAGCTCCTGGCTCTCCATCAGACAGCTTTAGCTGTAGATTTATGGTCAGATGGCTAATGGTTGCCCATGCTGGTGGTAGATCTGTAGAAATCCTGTTAATATCCATTTACAGGGGTTTGGGAGTACTGTTGATATGTAGTATCCAGTCTTCAGACATATCTGTGTGACTTTTAATATAATAAATAAATAATATAAATTAGGTTGGACACCAATGCAGATAGCAGAAACAACATTTTTATTAAACAGAAATGACAAGACAACATGAACATGAGACTGAAAACTGAACCCATCTAGGGGACGTAACAGGTTGGGGCTGAAGACCTTTTAAATGAAAATGAAATGTAGTCTCTATTAGTTGCAATTAGCATGACACACCTGCATGTCCAACAGCTGGCAGTCGAGTTGCATGTGGGTATTGACAGTTCCAGCTTTTGACGAGGAAGAAAAATGTGTGGAATTAAAAAAGAAAATTTCTGTTAATGCAAGTTTTATCATTTTTTATTTATTGTATAAAACTCCATATACAGTTTAACAGTGTTAAAGTGTAAACAAAGGGAATGAGAGCACTTTCACAGAAAAATGTATATAGACCAAGTATCGGTATCCCTTTTTGAAGGGACAATTATAGCTCTTGAACTAGAGAATATGAAAGCCTTTTATTAATTATCAATAACATACAAATCTGAGGAATATGCCAGACCAGGGGAGTGAAACTAACTGGAGGATTGAAGGTGACACTGTTGACTATTGGTCATAGGTGAAACGTCTGTTGTTAGGCACTTATTTTTCTTGTTGTTTTTCTTTAAGTTTCTTGGCTTATATGTGTATATATACACCCCTACCCTCACTTCACCATATTATGAGGTAGCTCGGGCATCTGGTCAGGATGCCTCCAGGACGCTGGAGAGACTATGTCTCCCGGTTGGCCTGTGAACGCCTCAGGATCCCTCCAGAAGAGCTGGATGAAGTAGCTGGTGAGAGGGAAGTCTGGGCTTCCCTGCTTAAGCTGCTGTCCCCGCGACCCAACACCGGATAAGCGAAGATGGATGGATGGATGGATCCATTCTGTCATAGAGATTGATTCTGCCACTCCAAGGACCAAACAAAAGTCTTGTCCTGTCCTAACCTTCATGCCAAAACTGCTTGATATAGATTATTTATGTATATATACACAAATGCAGTCTTGCACAATGCAGTAAACAACAAACAAAAATACCTCATTTATAAAATCAGAGAAATGATAAATACAAGGAATAATTGAAAGGCAGAGTGTTCCAGTAAAAAGTTTTAACCTGGATGGAAGTTTGCTGGAGCTCTGTGATGCATAGAGATCAAATAACAATCACTGAGAAATGAGGGAACATACTGCATCTATGACTGTCAATGTGTGAGACAGGCCTGAAACTGCAGGATGACAGTTAAAACAACTCAACTCTTTTCACACAATATTTCCACGAACTGTCATCATCATAATATTCATGTCACAATGATTAATCGGTTTCATGTTCATTTGTGTGTTTGAACTATGTGTGTTTGAAAAAGTGAAACATTTGTGCTTCATCAGACGGCTTAATCAATAAGGCAAAAATAAAGACTAGCTCTTTGACCCTCTTGATCCATCCAGTCAGCTTAAAGAGGCCTGGATCTCCTGCCTCAGCGGTTTCTTTTTCACTGGGTGAAGGCTGCCTGAGGAACTGCCACAGCCAGGCAGGGAAAAACACATGACAAACGACTGAGAATGACACGTAAACTCAACGCTGCATCAAAAGCTATTGATCGCTAATGATTAATCAATCCCGATATGCAATGCTGAGCGCTTGCTCAGGGTAAGATCCGCTTATGGATTTTCCACCAGTCTGACTTTTGTTCTGCTTGATAAGGTTGTCACAATGCTAGCAGTCAGTCATTCTGGCTATGCTTCATACACCACCAATACAACACTGTGCAACAACAATATGACCAAGATCAATACTTGCAATCAAATGTAACTGCAAATGCATTTATGGAGAGGACCTTGAGGTCACTCTGAGATAACAGGAGTCATTACAGGAGCAGTGAAAGTAAAATTGAATCATATAACCCAGTAAATGCTCAATAGAACAGCAGTCTGAGCTGTGCTGTGTGTTAAAAATAATCATAATTTACATGGATATGCAGCACAGTCAGCGGCATTGTCAATCATGTCATATAAATGTTTCTAATTTTCTAGCATCCTTGCTTGTTCACAGTGTGCTGATGACTAATGACTGCACCCTGAGCAATGATGTATTGATCAGACAAATAATGCCACATCTGTGGCAAAGGATAGCCATATGCTCAGAACACAGTCACACCAGAAAGAGAAGAGTGTAGGCTTCACATGCAAATGTCTAATGTCTGCACCTTTCAGGGATTTACACAACTATAAAATGTGAACTCAGGGTTATTAGCATCAGAGTCGGCAGCTGTGTGTGCAGTGTGTGAGGGCGAGCAAAGAGAGAGAGAGAGAAAGGATATAACAGCACACATTATCCCTTGCCTGTTGTTGTTCACTGAGCATGTTTTACAACCACTGCCTCAATTACATTTTAATAGACCTGGTCTCACGTAGAGTGACTGAGGGGACGTGTTTAGGTGCCTTTATCAGCTCTCAGAGAAAGCCTCTCCTACTGTATCCTATAAATGTTTCCCTCATCCCATCACCTGAGAGGTGAAGACACTGTTATCATAGTGAAACACATTATTCTGTTTGGAAGACAAAACTGCTGTCAAATGATTTATATCAGGTCAAACTGATAGTATTGATCTTAGGCTAAATGATTAACGTGTGGGTAATCAAGGTGCTGTAGGAGTTGTGTGTGGTTGAGATAAAGGTTGTTTGTGACTCGAGGATAATGTCAGCAGTCATTTTACTGAGGTAATCTGACCTCACTGTTGCTGTGCTTGTTTGGAGCCATTATGCACTATCATCACACAGGCCAACAACTGCTACTGGTGCTGACTTGCTATGAATTTGGGTCCAGGAGTTATTTTAATGTTAGATGGATCAGATGCCATCCCTTACTCTAAATAAACTTGATTTTCAGTTGTGCATGAATGGTAACATGTACCAAAAATGCAATAAGTGCATGTTGTGATGGCCAGATTAACAGAGGTGTGGTCCACCCAGACGACTAGAGCACTGGCGTATGAAAATCGGATTGACACTTTTGTTTGTCTACCCAACCTGCATAAAATGTTAAAACTTCTTTTCTCTAAGTGCTTTTGTAATGATGCCGCAACTGATGCAAATCCAACCCGCTCTATGTAAAGACAGATAACTGATTCTTCACCCAGGAGGATAAGTCAGATTGTTGGCATATGTTATTTTACACCAATGAGGATCTATTTATGAATGAAGATGTTGATTTGAGGTAATAAAATCCTTAAAAAATGACATAGTGTCCCTTTAAACCATTCCAGTGTTGCTTTAGCAGTATGCTTCGTGTCGTTGTCCTGCTGGAAGGTGAACCTCTGCCCCGGTCTTAAATCACAAGCAGACTGAAACAGATTTTGCTCAAGAATATTCCTGTATTGAGCACCATCCATCCTTCCCTTGACTCGGACCAGTTTCCCATTACCTACTGCTGAAAAACATCCCCACAACATAATGCTGCCACCATGTTTCACTGTGGGGATGGTGATGTGACATGTTGGGCTTGTGCCAGACATAGTGTTTTCCTTGGTGGCTGAAAAGTTCAGTTTTAGTCTCATCTGACCAGAGGACCTTCCTCCAGACATTTAGGGAGTCGCCCATATGCCTTTTGGCAAACTCACAAGGCGCATTCATATTTTCAACAGTAAATAATGGCTTTTTTCTGGCCACTCTTCCATAAAGTTCAGCTCTATGGAGTGCACGGCTTATTGTGGTCCTATGGACCGATACTCCTCTCTCTGCCGTGGAACACTGCAACTCCTTCAGGGTCACCTGTGGTCTCTGTTCTGCGTCTCTGATGAATGCCCTCCTTGCCTGGTTTTGGTGTTTTGGTCCCTCTCTTGGCAGGTTCATTGTGGTACCATGTTCTTTCCATTACTGTGAGGGATCATCAGAGATTTAGAGATTTTTTTATAACCTAAGCCTGACTTATACTTGTCAATAACTTTGTCCCTGACTTGTTTGGAGAGCTCCTTGGTCTACACGGTGTGCTGTATCTTGCTTAGTGGTGTTGCAGCCTCTGGAGACTTTCAGAAAAAGTGTATTTATACTGACAGATCATGTGACTCTTCGATTGCACACAGGTGGACTTTATTTCACTAAACATGTGACTTCTGAAGGTAATTGCTTTTACCAGAACCATTGTGCAGATCCATGACATAAAACTCAAATTTCAAAAAGCATTTAAATTACAGGTGTAATGTAACAAAATAAGAAAAAAGCCAAGGGTGGTGAATACTTTTGCAAGCCACTGTAGCTCACTTAGTAGCCCGCTTATTTGTTGCCACATACTGTATCAACCATACGGGCAAACCATTGTTAGCAGTGAAGGCTTCTGAGACCTTCCTTATATGGATTTATCCATGGCTGGCTTACTGAGGATGAGCTGCCTGCCAGTAAAGGCACCAACCACAGATGTAGCAAATGATGTGTATTTTGACAAAAATCAGTGAAATGACTACAACCACATTCCATGGCTTAGAAAGTGTTAAAATACCATAACACTTTTTTAAGGTTTATTAAACCTTTTTTCATCATCTTTATTTATATGTAACCAAATTTATTTTTGCGCTTGATTTAAAAAATATTTTTTCTCTAGAAGCGTTGAACTGTAACGAACCGCCTTTCACCTCAGAAACTAAACTATTTCTTGTGTACTTAAATATTTGTAGCTACCTGTGACAGACTGCTGATTTTTGCAAATGTCTTTTCTTTAATAATAATCATATTTATATTAACAATGGCTCTTAAGGAGAATGAGTCGGGTCCATTTTTGTGAGCCCAGACACCACTGCACTGCAGAGGAGCCGGGGATCGCCGACCCCTGCAGCAGGGTGTCTCGGCTTTAACTACAACAGGCTCACTGAGCTTAGTATTCACCAAGGGGGGAGTTGTAGGTTCTCCAAGTGAGGACCACTTCTGCCTTCAAAAAGCTGCAGTTCCCATCCGGCCGCTGGGGGCTGGCTCCATAAATGAGCACCTCTCCATTGATCTCCACTCTCGCCATGTTAAAATAGCCGACTTTACAGCTTTAAAAAAAATATTTACAGCCTGGTACATTTTAATTTTTTGCTCTCTACCGATAGTTTCCACCTCTGTGAACACTGTGAGGGGGGTGAATTTTTTTTCAGTTTCAGTGTTATTTCGGCTTAAAAATTCTTGCATAAATTAGGGCGTGGTTACATTGAGTGACAGGTTCACAGACAGTTTGCTCTTTGCTAAAGCGTCGTCTGAGCTAGGCTAGGCTACACCCAGAGGTCTGTGGTTAACAGGCACTGCAGTGTTTGTTTGCTTATTTTCGTGTAGTTTGTTCTGGTAATATGACGTGTTGTGGGCGGCATGTTGGTGTAGTGGTTAGCGCTGTCGCCTCGCTGTCGGTACCGGGTTCGAATCCAGGCCCTTTCTGTGTGGAGTTTACATGTTCTCCTCATGTCTGTGTGGGTTCTCTCTGGTACTCCAGCTTCCTCCCACCATCCAAAAACATGCATGGGGATTAGGTTAATTGGTTAATTTAAATTGACCATAGGTGTGAGTGGTTGTATGTCTCTATGTGTCCTGTGATGAACTGGAGACTTGTCCAGGGTGTACCCTGCCTTTCACAGCTGGGATAGACTCCAGCCCCCCTTGACCCTATGTGAGGATAAGTGGTAGATAATGGATGGATGGATGGCATGTTCTGTTGTTGACTGTACGAATCAACTGTCAAAGATCCTGTGTTGCATTTTTTTGGTGTGTAAATATTTTACCCACGGACTGTATAAAATAGAGTTTACCTGGATGCTGCCGCTTGCTGCATGTATCGGCATATTTTGCTGCTGGCTTATAATGATTTTATTGCCATGGTTCCTGCTGATACAGACAGCCCTCTGAGGCAAATTTGTCATTTGCAATATTTTTATATGATATATAATCATATCACCACAGTGCTGTGTGAATCTGTGGCTGGACTGCTGAAACACCTTGAAGCACAAATCCAGCTTGAGAGAGGCTCTATCTCTTGTTTTTTTGGCAGTTCAACTCAAATGAACTAAAAACAAGTGAATCACCAACTGATTGAATACACTTATTGTGACCTCGATGTTCAGTAAAACTCAAGTTTATAGAGCTTCAGAAAGGCATCTCTGGTGGTGTTTAGTACATTACTGTTGCTATAGAGACATTAGTATCGCCCAGCAGAACGCCACCATTTGCTCCACTGTCAGCTTTCAGTTGGTGCTCAGCCTGGGAACATTTCTCACCTGCAGTGGGCAACATTGAGGTCTGTTCAATGAAGTCTATACAGAAACAACTTAAACTTCATTCTCTCCAACAGCCAGCAGGGGGCGATACTGGTCGTTTCAAAAAGAAGTCCATTTGTATTGAAGTCTATGAGAAAATGACCCTTTTCTCTCCTGCTGTATTACCTCTGTAAACACTATAAATATAAGTTTATGGTCTGAATGATTAGTTTAAATAATGTTATAATACAACAGGATATCCATTTAGTGAATTATAATGAAATATATGGTGAAAAATAAGACATAAAGCAGGAGCTACTTTGGGGTGTGGCCACCATGTGATTGACAGGTCTCTGGCACTGTTTACTGGTAAGTAACGTTATGTTGAGCCACAATTAGCATTCCAGTAAATATCACGTGAATTACGGAAGCTCATCGATAATCAAGCTAGCTTGCTAGTCATAGCGTTAGCTGATGACATAGTGGTTGCTAATGCTAATGGTACCAGTATAATATATACTGTATTTCTGTCTCTGTCTACCTTCTTGTCTGTGAAGAACTGAACTGTTACTGTACGTTGTCACATTTGTTCCTATTTAGTTTTTCATCATGAGTGTGGAGCTAATGTTAGCATCACATTAAGACATGCAACACAGGTTAGCAGCCTGGTAACAGTACCGGTACCGCTAGTATAGCAACTACACTCAACAAAAATATAAACGCAACACTTTTGTTTTTGCTCCCATATTTTCATGAGATGAACTCAAAGATCTAAAACGTTTTCCACATACACAATATCACCATTTCTCTCAAATATTGTTCACAAACCAGACTAAATGTGTGATAGTGAGCACTTCTCCTTTGCTGAGATAATCCATCCCACCTCACAGGTGTGCCATATCAAGATGCTGATTAGACACCATGATCAGTGCACAGGTGTGCCTTAGACTGCCCACAATAAAAGGCCACTCTGAAAGGTGCAGTTTTGTTTTATTGGGGGGGGGGGTTCTGGGGACTCAGAAAACCAGTCAGAATCTGGTGTGACCACCATTTGCCTCATGCAGTGCAACACATCTCCTTCGGATAGAGTTGATCAGGTTGTCGATTGTGGGCTGTGGAATGTTGTTCCACTCCTCTTCAATGGCTGTGCGCAGTTGCTGGATACTGGCAGGAACTGGTACACGCTGTCATATACGCCGATCCAGAGCATCCCAAACATGCTCAATGGGTGACATGTCCGGTGAGTATGCTGGCCATGCAAGAACTGGGACGTTTTCAGCTTCCAAGAATTGTGTACAGATCCTTCAACATGGGGCCGTGCGTTATCCTGCTGCAACATGAGGTGATGTTCTTGGATGTATGGCACAACAATGGGCCTCAGGATCTCATCACGGTATCTCTGTGCATTCAAAATGCCATCAATAAAATGCACCTGTGTTCTTCGTCCATAACAGACGCCTGCCCATACCATAACCACACTGCCACCATGGGTCACTCGATCCACAACATTGACATCAGAAAACCGCTGACGAATTGGAGTCAGGTCGAGACCCCGATGAGGACGACGAGCATGCAGATGAGCTTCCCTGAGACGGTTTCTGACAGTTTGTGCAGAAATTCTTTGGTTATGCAAACCGATTGTTTCAGCAGCTGTCCGAGTGGCTGGTCTCAGACGATCTTGGAGGTGAGCATGCTGGATGTGGAGGTCCTGGGCTGGTGTGGTTACACGTGGTCTGCAGTTGTGTGGCTGGTTGGATGTCCTGCCAAATTCTCTGAAACGCCTTTGGAGACGACTTATGGTAGAGAAATGAACATTCAATACACGAGCAACAGCTCTGGTTGACATTCCTGCTGTCAGCATGCCAATTGCACGCTCCCTCAAATCTTGCGACATCTGTGGCATTGTGCTGTGTGATAAAACTGCACCTTTCAGAGTGGCCTTTTATTGTGGGCAGTCTAAGGCACACCTGTGCACTAATCATGGTGTCTAATCAGCATCTTGATATGGCACACCTGTGAGGTGGGATGGATTATCTCAGCAAAGGAGAAGTGCTCACTATCACAGATTTAGTCTGGTTTGTGAACAATACTTGAGAGAAATGGTGATATTGTGTATGTGGAAAACATTTTAGATCTTTGAGATCATCTCATAAAAAATGGGAGCAAGTGTTGCGTTTATATTTTTGTTGAGTGTATTATGTTGTCAGCTAACACTAGCACTGGCCAGCTAGCTTGATTATCCTCCGTAATTCACATACAACAGTAATATTAACTGTAATGTTAAATGTGGCTCAGCTTAATGTTACTTACTGGTAAACAGTGCCAGTGACTCCTCAGATGAAGGAAGCATGAGCTGAGAGTTCAAACCATCAACGCTGCTCCTCTTCAGGCTGTGATTGTCAGCAGAGACCTGTCAATCACATGGTAGCTATGCCCCAAAGCAGATTCTGCTTTGTATTTTTTTCACAAATATATTTGACCATCATTCAATAAAAGGACATCCTGATTTATTATAACTTTATTTAAAATAAGCATTCAGGCCATAAACTCATATTTATAGTGTTTAAAGAGGTAAAACAGCAGGAGAGAAAAGGGTCATTTTCTCATAGACTTCAATATAGACTTCTTTTTGAAATTACCAGTATCGCCCCCTGCTGGCTGTTGGAGAGAATGTAAAGTTTAGTTACTTCTGTATGGGTTTCATTGCCATTGTTCACAAACCAACTTCCCTACGTGCACATAACTACTTCCGTTCTACTTTTGCCACCTTGAGAGTCCACTGGACCACTTCCGGTTTGCACTGTTATGCTCCGTTTGTTTTAATCGAAAAATGGCATATTTCTCCCGAAGATTGACATGAACGATGGTCACAGGATCGTTGATCACTGTTCACCTGCACTCCTTTGCAAGCGTGAAAAAGGATTTAAACTGTACATCTCAAGTGACATCCACAACTTTGAGGCTGAGTAGTAATCTGTGATAGCTAACGTTACCTCAGCTGTTAGCAGCTAGCCTAGTTGTTAAAGTTAGACAGCAATATATTATTATATCATCCATCCATCCATTATCTACCGCTTATCCTCGCGGGGGGGCTGGAGCCTATTATTATATCAAATCATGACAATATTACTGAATACTGTTTTAGTGTTACTAAATATTTTGTTATGTTGGTATGATTTGAAACTGTTTGTGTGTATTTTACAGGTGTAGTGTGTGTGAAGGCGTTATGTTACTCGTCAATGGACAAATCCAAACCACATCACAGTTTAAGTGTATGATGAGTGTAGTGTTAAGATGGTTACTCATGTTCCTGGGTTAACCGTGTTCTTTTGGTTCTTTGCTCTAGGTTAACCATGTTCATTTGGTTGGCCATGTTCCCCGTTCACATTAAAAATGACCAGTGTCCACTTAGTGCAACGTTACTGCTGTGTTTTCACTATCAGCAACCAGTGGTGTAGTATAGCTTGCTTTTCCAGGTACAGTGAACATCCTAGCTAGCTGAAACACACAGGATAGGTACCAGCATAAATGTTTATATAAACCTGCAAGTAGGCCTACACTGCAATTGGTACTTAACTGTGGATACTGAGTGTATCTGCAAATCAAATAGACTGCACCACTGACAATATCAAATGAAAAATATTATGAACCCTGTTACTAACAGTGTTCAGCAGTTTTTACTAACTATTTTTTACTAACTAACAGTGTTCAAACATGAGTAATATCTATAAATATATGAACAATTGCTACTCTTTACTGTTTTAACATTTTAATATCTTGTTTCAGGTGGGGCTGAATGATGATCTATTCCTGTAGAGCTGGCCCATCACAGCTGTCCATGTGTCGCTGGATCAGTGCTGTGTAACCACTGTGTGGCTCTTCTTTTCCAGTCTGCACATTTTTCTCAGCTTGACAGTCCAGTTGTTCCATCAGTGCTGAGCTGTACAGAGAGTGAACAACAGTGGTACAAGTCAAAAACACTGTCAAGTCTTGGAGTCATGTAACAATAAATTCAATACTACACGTAGCCTACCTCTCCATGTGTCAACGGAGCAAGGCCCTGAGTTCGTAATATTTATCAATTCCATCCATCCATAATCCACAATCTACCGCTTATCCTCATAGGGTCACGGGGGGGCTGGAGCCTATCCCAGCTGTCTTAGGGCGGAAGGCAGGGTACACCCTGGACAAGTCGCCACCTCATCGCAGGGCACATAGATACAGACAACCATTCACACCTACGGTCAATTTAAATTAGCCAATTAACCTAATCCCCATGCATGTTTTTGGATGGTGGAAGGAAGCCGGAGTACCAGAGAGAACCCACGCAGACACGGGGAGAACATGCAAACTCCACACAGAAAGGCCCCTGGCCCGGGATTCGAACCCGGTACCTTCTTGCTGTGGGGCGACAGTGCTAACCACTACACCACCGTGCCGCCCGTTTTATCAATTCCACCTATGATAAAATAATCAAGATAATAGTTATGTTTTCTTTTAGAATCAGTAATAAGTATTGTCTTGGATTTTCTTTTGATATGTTTTGGAATTGCTTAATTACCCTTTCACTAAGGAATTACAAGGCAAACTGGTAAAGAGCACACCAGAAGCAGTAGTAGAAATAATAACCTCAATTATTTACTGAACACTTGAATGAAAATAACAGATAAAACTGGTTTCACAAAATGCAATATCTTAAACTACTCTTCCCTTTAGCCCTATCACTTTCAAGATGACTAGGTATTCTCTCAGTTAAACACACTCTAGAGCTAACCTCAGTGGGCCCACACTCCAACACTCTCACACACACACACACACACACACACACACACACCGCTGGCAAGAAAACCCTCGTTGCAGGCCTGATGTGATGGTGCTTGAGAGCGAGGAATCCGGTGGCTCACTCAGTCCCACAGAGCGGTGAAGGAGATAATGTTGAGGTGGCAGGCTAATCTGAACGGCAACAGTTTTGCTGGTTGGGGTCTCTGGTGAAGGCTAGCAGATGTGCCGCGGCTCCCCGGTGTACGACTTGCCGGCAGACAGGCGTCCAAGGCAGCGTGGTCTCTAGGCAAGCAGCGAGGGCTGAGTCCGAGTGATGACTTGTTGAATACATTGACAGCATGTGTGGATAAATCCTCAGGGTTCCACGTTGAAACGATGATAGACAGCCGATAGCATTAGCTGGGTTAGCTAGGCAGTGGCTAATAGTCTGTTCATTTTGCTAACGAATGATGTTAACGTACACACACTGAATTAGCTAGTAAGCTAAGTAAACACGTGCACAGCTACCAAAGACAACTTCTTGATAAAATGTCTCTAGCTGCTCACCAACGAGGTGCACAACGCATATCCAGTCTCAGAATGTCGAGCAGTCTCTAGATATCGTTAACAACACATTTGTACACACTCTATCGTTGTATACTTTGACCGTGACGTGACTCAGTCGTCTCCCCCTCGTGTCCCCAGCTTCCTCCTTCCTCCTGTCTGACCAATCAATAATCAGTAGTATTCTCATTCTCAATCAGTGTTTCCTCTTATCACCATGAACTCTTCAAAATAAAATGAAATATACACCAATATACATTTATATATACACCATTTCAAAATTTTAACAGACAACAATTTTAACAGGTTACATACATCTACACACACATTGCTCATCATTGCTTATGGCTTATATTCATAGGGTCTTGAATCAGGTCCCATCGAGAAGATGGCTGTGCTGTCTGCGACACTGAAGCAGAGGACCATGGCCGAGTGAGAATTCGACTGATCAAGAATCATGGGGCAACCATGGCCTACTGGTAAGTGTATCAGGCTTGTAACCAAAGGGGTGCCAATCTGCTGAAATAACATGAATTATCAATGTCCCCCCATGAAGAGAGATGCAGTGAATTAACGCAGCAGGCACAGCAATGTAACATCATTTCATGTTTAAATCTTGTATTTTTTATTCATTTATTCTCAGAAATGACATGTATGGGATAGTCATTTATTGTTTATGACATAGATGACCTTGCTTCCTGACTGCATCCCAAAATAAATGACTTTGAGTGGACATCCCTTATAAATGTGCTTCAGTTAGCATCAACTCTCTGAAGATGCTAATGCCTTCACTGCTTGTGGCTGTCAGCTGATCTTTGAGAACTGGACTGTTTTTCCACGACCAATTCTGTGCCAAATGTCTGAATATTGTATATTTTTAATATGTGCAAACATCACAGGAGCATGGGAGACTGTTTGCTTGGCAGCACACTTACATTTCAGCCTTTGCTTTGACAATATCCTGGTTTCTTTTTGTCCATTTGCACACACATCACCTTGTATGACCTCCAGTGGAGCATCACTTATTTTTTTCGTTCTTTCTTGTTGCCAGCGTGTGCTGCATAAAACAACAGAATTATTGTTTTTTCTCTGAACATTGTCACGCCTCTCTTCTCTAGAACAAGTCTCTTTTCAGTTTCAGCTGTACTAAGGTGAGGATTCAGGTTTCTCATTTAAAGGCCAATAACTCCTCATAGGAAATGCTAACATTGGCAGGATTCTGAGAACAGTGTTTAAGTAGTTTAGGGAAGTCACATTTCCTACACAGCTTCACTCACTTCACTTTCTGTTCAGTTGTATTCAACCAAATATACTGCATAAACCTTCTACATCCCACTGATTTCTGCCTCTGCTCTCTTCAGATTCACCATGTGAAGAACATTAATATACATGAGCAACTGAAACAGACAGCTTATACAATGCTGTTGAAGTAGTCAGATCTTTGATTGACATTGTGCTCTGGCTCTTGCAGCTCCATAGACCATGCAGTATGTTAATCTCAAATCAAATGTGCTGACATGCTCAGATGACCTTTGAATGTCAGTATCTGACATTTTACAGACCCACTAACAAACTAGAGAACCTTCCCACAACTCATCAACAATTTCCTCCACTTCTCTTAATTGGCTTGTATTAAACCGTCCCATTTTAGCTTAAAATGTTGCTAACTGGCAGCTCGTTGCACGAGAGACACTCTACTGACACAGGGGAGTAATCTGGTTGCAGATGGCATTGGATTTACATGTAGCTACCTGCAGCTGCTATCAGTCTTCATAAGCCCAAATTAAATTGATATTGTTTTGGCACAAGTGCCCAATGAGGAGTCAATAACAGAGCTGGACAGGTAGCATCCAAGCCTAATGGGGATTTATGCTGGACCCAACACGGCACTCATGGCTTGTCAATTTGCAGCAGATGAATCGGCTCTGCTGGACTATGAAAAGAGCCCCCCAGATGCCGGCCTGGCTTCTGCTTGGCTGAGGCCCAATGATGCAGCGCTATGACAACCAATGAGGCAGGTCCACACTGAGTAGATTGTGGCCCCTGATGAGGACTTTTAGTGTTAGCTGTATAAGCTAATTTGAGGCGATTTTTCAGGTTGTGCCACATTGGATGTGACCATAAAGAGCCATAAAAAACAGATGACACATTAATCAAACATGGAGAACTTATATTTGTAACTCAACAAAAAAACAAGGAAGTTGGACTAGCTTAAAGCAGTGACAGCAATAGGTAATATAAAATATGGCTGAGCCTTGGCAAATACACAATACTCTAAAATTAGTTCTCTCTATAGGGCTATGCCATAAGTACCTCTTTGAGGGCGCTGGGATGTTTGTACTCAGTCCTGCGACACTTTAACCTCACATTTCATTTCAGTTGGACATGGATGATCTGCTTGACCTATTTGTGTAACACCGAGGCTCAAGACAGTAGAAGGGATGGAAGGGGATGGAGAGATTAACAATGTTGCTGCCACAGTCAAACTAGGCCGAACTGACGAGGGCAAGGGAACTGAAGGAAACAAGACGGAATAATGCATATTAAGTAAATTATCTTCGAGCTAAGAGCAACAGCATCTGAGATCCAGTCCACAGCCCCCCCTTCATTTGAACTCCCATCTCCATTGAATCCGATATCCATTTATACCATGGTCTTTGAAGTCCAAGCCTTGTCTGTTCTCATTGGCATGAGCTGTTAATGGGGGCATAGTTGGACCTGATTTATGACGGTGCTGGGTAGATTGCTATGACATTGTGCCAGAGGTTATGCCCTGTGATACAGAGGACTGTAATGAGTGGCCTGTTTGCACCCTGTAGGGAGGGTCTAGCCCGGCCCTGGCTCATAGGTAATGAATTGATATGCAAAATGGGTACTCTCTACGCCGCGAGACATGAAGACACAATGTGTGGTCAGACGAAAAAGAATTTAACAAGATCTAATGTGACTTGGATGCACTGCCTGCTCCACCGTCTCTCATGTTTGTCTCTCTTTTAGTCTCTCCCTTTCTTGTTCTGTCTTAATTGTTTATTGCTTTTACTCAGACTGAGAGATTAACAGAGACATCTCTAAGATGTGTCATACATGTGTTTACCTTAAATCCATCTGCGTGGTGTGTTTTGTAACTATTAACAAGACACACAGGCAATTTAGAAAAAGCTCTACCAATTATAACAGTCCTCTGAAAGTGGGCAGCAGGTATTAATGCAGATGGTCATTGGTATTCTGATGGTAACGCTGGTGCTTCAGTAGGCTGGGGTGTGCTGTTAAGCAGCATGTGGGATACCTAATTATACGACTTACATATGGACAATCAAGAACACACTCACCTTGAGCTGCTGTCTTACTGCTGAGTCGAAAACTGATATGAGGTATTATACAGTATACACAGTGTTCAACACAAGTAAAAGGGCTGTACATTGTGCCAGTGAAGGCTAAAATGCAACATAACAGAGTGTAAATAGGCTCTCATGAGACAATCTTTTTGTTTCACAATGAAGATGCAAAATTGTTTGTGTACAAATCGGTACCTACTGTAATGATGCTAAATTAAGAGAGGGCTGCCTGCAGAAAAAAAGTTTAAAAAAAAGTTAGAATAACTCAGGTTCATGTTGAACAAACTGCTAATTTGTTTTTTTTTTTTTTCTAATACCTTTCTTGACATAACTACTGCAAGGATTACCTACGGGTAATATTTTATTCTAATCAAATTAAGTATGACAGTGACAGTGGGGTCCCATCAATCTATTGAGTTTGAAGTTCCAATAACATCAAGCTGTTTGAAAGTCCAAAACAGAGGAAGCTGTCAGATTAGTTGTCACATCAAGTCAAGTCAAATCAAAGTTTATTTCTAAAGCACTTTTTGAACAGCCTCAGTTAACCAAAGTGCTGTACAGGGTGCAATATCATTCAGACACTTAAATAAATAAAAACAGTAATGGAATCAAATGAACACAATAAAGAAGAGTCAAAGAGAATAATACAGGAAACAGAGAATACAATATAAAGGACAAAAAAAGTAAAAGTTATTGCGTTGTCCACTTTTCGACATATCTGCTGTATTTAGGCAGAGTATAAACTGCTCCAAAACAGAGCTACGGTTTACAGGCAGTGACGAGAAAGGAGTTAATTTTCTTTTGAATAAACTATTCAGTTTTTGTTTTATTTCTTTCCAGCTACACTGGTCATGCTAGTGTGGCTGGCTATAGGGCTTGCATACGTGCAGCTGGATACACTATGTATAGCTTCACAGTTAGCCCATTTGTTACCTAGCTTCAAACACAACCTATTTCACAAAAGTGAAGCAAAAGAGTAGCATTAATGCTATACAGAAGTCATTAGCACGTCTGGTTGGATGGCTTTGCACCAACCAGGTCTGTGTGAGAAAACGTTCCCAATGACTAATCACAACCAGCCCAAAACCAGCCCAACAACCAATAAAATCAACTCAAAAAAAGCCCAACAACCAATATAATCAACTCAAGACCAGCCCAACAACCAATAAATCAACTCAAAAAAAGCCCAACAACCAATAAAATCAACTCAAGACCAGCCCAGCAACCAATAAAATCAACTCAAAAAAGCCCAACAACCAATAAAATCAACTCAAAACCAGCCCAACAACCAATAAAATCAACTCAAAACCAGCCCAGCAACCAATAAAATCAACTCAAAGCCAGCCCAACAACCAATAAAATCAACTCAAAACCAGCCCAACAACTAATAAAATCAACTCAAAAAAACCCAACGACCAATATAATCAACTCAAAAACCAGCCCAACAACCAACAAAATCAACTCAAAGCCAGCCCAACAACCAATAAAATCAACTCAAAACCAGCCCAACAACCAATAAAATCAACTCAAGACCAGCCCATCAACCAATAAAATCAACTCAAGACCAGCCCATCAACCAATAAAATCAACTCAAGACCAGCCCAACAACCAATAAAATTAACTCAAGACCAGCCCAACAGCCAACAAAATCAACTCAAGACCAGCCCAACAACCAATAAAATTAACTCAAGACCAGCCCAACAGCCAACAAAATCAACTCAAGACCAGCCCAACAACCAATAAAATCAACTCAAGACCAGCCCAACAACCAATAAAATCAACTCAAGACCAGCCCATCAACCAATAAAATCAACTCAAGACCAGCCCATCAACCAATAAAATCAACTCAAGACCAGCCCAACAACCAATAAAATTAACTCAAGACCAGCCCAACAGCCAACAAAATCAACTCAAGACCAGCCCAACAACCAATAAAATCAACTCAAGACCAGCCCAACAACCAATAAAATCAACTCAAGACCAGCCCAACAACCAATAAAATCAACTCAAGACCAGCCCAACAACAGGCCCAATAGCTGACCAAAACTGCCCATTTTGCCCATTGGTCCTAAAATGGTGTTATGGGGACATTCTACCTGAATATGGTTTCATGTGATGATTTTAAGTATGTGTAATGTGATACTAAGCTGCACTTTTTCTCTGAAATTACTGACAAAAGAAAATCCTCTTTATAGTCTCCCCTACAAACCTCAACATCCTTACCCCATCCTTCTATCCCAGCTGGCCATCTGTCTGTATACGGTGGTAAGGCATTTGTACTATGCAACCAAATGGAGCTGTCATACGTAAGCGCACACACTGCAGTAAAAACACTAGCATTAATGAAGTGTGTGTGTGTGTGTGTGTGTGTGTGTGTGTTGGGGGTGGGGGCTGTATGCCAGGCAAGTTGACAGAGGTGTGGAGGTTGAGTTGTGTATTTTTGTTTTTGTCTGTGGATGGTGGCAGGTGTTTGAGAAGTAAAAAGTCCCTCTAATGAGCAGAGCAGCTCTTCTCCAGCAGGGTCGGGATGGGTTGGGGTTGTTGAGGAGGGCAGCGGTAAAGGTCACCTTCGCAGAATGTTGTTGAGCTTGCCACAGGAAATGGAAACCGACAAGAATATAGCAGAGACTGGTGTGAACCACTGCACTGTACAAAGGATGAGAGATGATACCCGTTTTGATTTATTGTCCCGAAGCTGTCAATGGATGACACTACTACTACCACTAGTAGTAGTAGTACTACTACTACTACTACTACTACTATTTAGTAGCTGGTACTAATTTTTAGAATTTAGAAGAATTTATATTTTTTTTATTGAAATTTTACTGTCTTTAAAAATATTTTGCAGCTCTTAAAGTGTGTTTCCTCCTCTGTCTTGTGCTATGTACCTAGCGCTCCAATGTCCTTCCCTGTAATTCATTGTGCTTTTTGAAACTTTTTTGGTGTTTGTGCAACTCAAATGACAGGCAAAAGGATTATTTTTGAACCTTTACACCTTGTTTTTAAGTCGTGGGTTCAGTCGTTCTTCTGCATCTCTGACATGACATCTCTGCCCTCCTCCGTCTGGTGTTTAGCTTCTGCATGAAATTAGTATTCTGATAAGGTTCTTCACATTAACACCCAGCATCTGTTTTATTGGTTAAATAAAGCCAGTTTTATTAGTATAATCTTTCCTGTCTTTCATGGCAATATTTAAATTCAAATATAATTAATCATTGTTCTTTTTTTTATTACTGCACACTTATCCTAAAACAGGGTACCCATTCTTGCCCAAGGTGAATATCACAGTTCCCTGAAGACTGCATAACTTCACAGTAATGCTGCAGATTGTCACTTCTTCAGACTGCACAACAGAAACAGAAGGTTAGTCTGGGGTTAGCACTGTAGGAATATCATCTTGTGACAAAGTGGTTGACACCACACCATTTATCCCCAGTGTAAAACTATTAGATATGTTTTGCTTACAGAATGTTACTGACCATACCATGCGACCAAGAGACAAAACGATGGAATTTATTGATACCCCATTGGGGAAAATTCACTTACCACAACAATGTTACCAATTCATAGTAAGAAATAAAAAGAAAAATAAAACCACAACAATGAAATAAGAGAATGATTAATATTAATAATTATAGTAATAAATATTTACATATAATATTTACAAACAGGCAAGCCAAGCGGAATGCAGCTTCGGTGGGTTCTGAGGCAAAAACTCAGGCGTGAGAGGAGTTTGGTGAGGCCATGGAGAATGACTTCCAGATGGCTTTGAGGAAATTCTGGTCCACCATCCGGCATCTAAGGAGAAGGAAGCAGTGCACCATCAACACTATGTACACTGGGGACAGGGCACTGCTGACCTTGACCCAGGACATTGTGAGTCGGTGGGGAGAATACTACAAAGACCTCCTCAATTCCACTGACATGACTTCCTATAGACCAGTGAGTAGACTGCAGAGAGCCCAAAGAAAAACACAGCAATACAATTTTATAGTCCAGTTACGCTGTTGTGGTTCAGTATATATAGATTATATAAGATGTCTTCTGCTCTGCAAGTGGGTGTATACTGTAATGTGTCATAATCCACAGTTCCTTCTGTGGATCCTTCACTTAGTTCTGTGGCTGGAGCTCTGCACAGCTGATGAGGCACACCTGATCCCATTCATTTAATCAACCCCCTTCACTCCTCTGATGCCACATAACTCGACATCCTTCGGTTGTGTAAAACCCTTGTGTCTTTCCTGGGATTACCTTGTTTCCTTGTGTCCTGCCGTGTGCTCACCATCATGTCCTATTTTCACCAGACTCTTTGTGTGCCTCGCTCTTATGCTTCCCCCAGATCCCTCATTACATCGTCCACACTAAGACTTTCACCATGTCTCCACTCCACCACCATCTCCATGTCTCCATCTGCTCCCTGCCTTCCTGCCTGCCTCGTCCAGCCTGTGTCCTCAGTTCTTTGTGTTTATATTTAATAAAACCCTTCAAACTGTTCATGCCACTTTGTCTCCTGCCTCAGGCTGTCCCTGTTCATATGTATACACCCATGTCCTATTAATTCATGTTACTAACTAGACTTCCTCCCCAGAGTCTTTATGTGTTACATGATGGAGAGGACTGGCTCTTTGAGCATTGCAGTTGTACTGTCAGACAGTGGCTCTACTATCAATGGTACAGTTTTAAGGAAAATGCAGTGGTTGTTAGTGGTAGAGAAGGTCATCCACTAAGGCCCTGTTTACACAAAAAGGTTTGCGGGTAAAAACGACAAAATACTTTATTGGAAGTGCCTTTCGTTTAGACAGTGACAGCATTTTGGGGGCTTGAAAATGCAAAGAAATGAAACCACTCTCCAGAGTGGAAAACTTGAATATGCTCTGCCGTAGCGTTTCTGTCTACACTGCCCAAGACACAAAACTCTGCTCATATTTGCTCAAGTCACTTACGCGGTTACATCACATACATATGTGCCAGTACACGGAAATAAACATGTTGGATTATTTCCATACGTCAGACCTTCAAGCTGCTCTGGCAGCTCTAATAAACACACAGAAGTCTTTCCAACAAATATACAGAATCTGCACAGATAGTATTACTGAACAGATAAGGATCTGTAATTACGTGCAGACGTGGTGGTGTTATGTGATAGTAAATCACAGCACCAACTAGCCACCAGGCATGCATACCCAGTTGAATTCCACACACTTTTACATCACCATATGCATGCAGATTTCCTCCTGAAAATGCTCGCCTAAATGCGGAATAAAAAGTGAAGACAATTATGGATTAATAGTGGACATTTTTTTGAACAACAAGAAAGGTCACAGTACCGATAAAACAAGAAAGCGATGCTCCAACCAACATCACCATTTTAGCTGTACATTCCCACTGAAATATACTGTACTAGACATGGCAGTAGCCTGGGGATTAAGGAAAGACGCTTGTGGAACTTACTGGTCTGAATCCTTAGCCAGTACTGGTGGACTTGTCAGGGCCAATTCAGAATCTTCACAACACATGCTCACTTTTGACTTCAAACTAAACACAAGCTGGCAGGTCAGATCTGTGGGGAGCATGCTATCTGCTGAGCAACTCCCAGTATGAAGGCAACTGTGTAAGTTATGACAGGCACCAACTTAAATGATTTTTATGAGCCTTCCTAAACCCAAGCTCAGAAAAACAAGGTCTGCATTTTACAGACAGTATTCTGGTGTTGACCAGGTAACATGATACCATGAGCAGCATGAAAAAGTAACAGAGAAGTTAATGTGTTTGCTTTAGTCCCATGGTTTTACTATCCATCTGTATCAAATTTAAAAGAGCAAACTTTGATCTAAAGCGTTGTAGTAAAGAGCAGACAGAGATTTAATGGTACTCTAAACTCTGATATAGTATCACATATGTCCAACTTCCATTTAGTAAATAGTTCTGAATGGGACTTCATTTAATATGACTGAACACTACAAAATTGTGTTTATGTCATGGACACCGAATGCACCGCATGATTGGAGCTGCACATCACCTCAGTTACTGAAAATTAAATGTAAAGTGAGGACGATACGAAAGCAATAACAATCCTAATGGTGACAGAGAACTTGACCACAGAGGGACTCTGCGTCCTAACTGCAATTGTTATGTTGTCATAGAAACAAACCACTTAAAACTATCACTTAACTCATTGAGTGCCAGCCGTTTTATAAAATCGAAAGTGCCTTTGTGCCATTTTGAGTGATTTTTAAGACCCACAGAATATTTTGTACTACGTCTCTGAAAACACTGAATGGCTAAAATGAAAGAGGAGACTCTCTATTTCATCATGTTTGTTTTTACCTTGTTCCATTCTTGTTTTATCAGAGGTAGAGTAGAGGACACTTTCACCAAAATCACCACTTTTTGTCCAGATTCTGTTTGTTTTACTCTCTAATCTACACTTCCTGTTTTGATCTCTGTGGTGTATACCGTCTCTTTCTGCTCCGACTACATCTTCCAGAAGCCCCAAAATTACTCACAGGCTGTGTGAGAGCACCCTCTTGTGCCTGCTGGCACTGAATGATTTAAAAGTTTGGTGAGCAGGACTTTAACACACACAGAATGTGTGTAGGAAAGATACATTTAATGTTGTGTTTTTTACTGGAAAAACAATACAGCCAACGGAATGTTGGAAACTTTCATCTCACTGGCTTTCCCCCTTCAGCAGGTTGCCATCTTGTCATTAAATGAAATGACAAGGTGATAAGTCCTCATTTCTGCTTCATCAGTCAGCAGTAACAGGAATGAATGGAAACAGTATCAAAGATTCATGGAAATAATGCAAAGAAATACATATTTTAATTGTTCCACTGTATTTCATTCCAGTGTAATTTTTGCCCAATTTTGGTCCAATACGGCTCTGTCATTGGCTCTCTCACTGTTTATTACATAACTGTTGGACACTAATACATTCTGGTCCAAACCCATCCCATACTGATGCTTTGGCAGATCAAATGTGATGATCAAATGTGCTTAATTCAGGTTTACACAACACAGCCACTTACGTTTAGGGAGAGAAAACAACAGAGTTGGGCTTACTTGAGTAAAGTTCCCACATTTTTGAAGTGAAATGTGACTAGAAGTTGTGAACTTTACACACAAACGAGCATCTGATGATGTATCGTATTGATAACTCCTCATTTCTAATTCACCATTCAGCAGTTCTTAATCCATCGCAGGCTTTCAAAGTGGGCGACAGGAATAAAGAGAAACACAGCATCCAACAAAGGTCCAGCTCAAAAAGACTCTTGACAGTCCTACACTGCTCAGCTGAAGTAAGCCAAATCCATCTCTGGAGCCAGTGATTCATTTCACCCATTTTCAGACTTATTAGATCTCTCTCACTGTTTACTGGAAGAGCAAGAACTTTATTACTTGTCACATATATACAAGTACAAAATTCCCTTAGGATGCAATGGACTGCCTGTGGAACAGTTTGGAGGTAAAGTGTTTTGCTCAAGGACACAATAACATGTGGACTTTTCAGTTAGGGTTTAAGCAAAAAAGCCACTTGGACTGTAAATTATCGGGTTAGTGAAGTGAAAATGTGACTTCAAGTTAAGAACACTGACACAAATGAACAGACGATTTTCACATGAAAGCTGGATGAAAGCTTTGTGCTTGTTAGATAAATCTTGGTTCATAACTATGAGCATTGTGGCAGTGGCAGTGTCTTCACACTGTATGAAACATCACGAATATAAAAATATAGTTTAAAACTTCTTGAACTTGTAACAAGTAATAGGTGATAATAATAATAATCTGTCTGTGTTAGAACATATCTATATTTCTGTAGTTTTATGGCAAAAATGTGTTGCTGAGTAAAAGTTCTGGAGCTCCACTGCAGTTGACTTTCCCTTGATAAACAAAGTTCAAAGATTTCTAGAACAACTGCTCCATACTCCAATCACAACGCAGGCAAAAAAATGAAAGACACAAGATAAACTGCTCACTCATCATCCACTCATTTCAATTAACCGTTAGATGTTTTCAAATGAGTAATCCCAGGTATTCACTTTAGATTCAAGGGGATGCAGTGACAGCAATGCACAATACATTGTCCCGTTTGAAATACATCCCTCGTATAGCCTGGTGACGTGCCTCCAAGGAATTAATGAAGTGAAGACCATGAGGGCAACTGGCCCATCTGTGACAGAGCAGGCATATTGTAAATTCTTAAGTTCCAAATGAAAGCAAAAAAAATCCTCAAATCTGATTGGCTGGGATGTGAAGCGGCTTAGAGTGGATCTGAATATCAACACAGACAAATGTATGTGCATTCATAAACACCAAGACACACATAATTGTAAATGAGCACCCCAAAGCAAATAAGGAAAGCAGACGTAGCGTGCACACACACACACACACACACACACACACACACACACAAACACATGCTAATTAATAGAAAACAAACAGTTACTCAGGCGGTCTGCAGGGACTGGATTATAATGTGTCTCTCCTTGCTGAACAAATTGCTCCCTAAATTCAATCAAACACACCAAGCTCTTCTGTGAGTCTACAGGAGGCTGTAATCAGCGTGGTGGAGAGTGAGGATGAAAAAAGGACAAAACAACACAGCAAACAAAAAATAAAAAAGCCAGTGCCCTCAAACTATCCAAAGAAGTGCTTGTTTGGCACAGAGTTGGCAGGCGACAGGAACAATGTCTTGATTAAGTGCAGTGTAGCTGTTTGCCTACAGAACGCTTCCACTAAGAGCAGCTCTGTGGAAGACACTTATCCCTCGAACTCAAACCTCTTTACCGAGCTGAGCCACCATCATTGGCCTCTGGAGTATTAGAGCACTGAGTATTAGGAAATGAACTGGCTGGGTTCACTGGGAACACTGCCATTGAAAGCGAGTCTATTATTGGCAGGTTTTCATTGAACCTTTTCCTGTTTCTTGATGTGTTGATTTGTTGTTGTTATTTGTTGTTTTCAGTCAGAAAATGTGCACTTCTACAGGTGAAGGAACCTTTTTTAATTTTAAGTATACCAGTTATGAAAACTCTTCACCAGGGTTGGGCACTGGCACAATACTCTGACACATTAAATAAACACAGTTACCGTTGCCTTTGTCTGTTACTTGGTAAATGATTTATGGGGACAGTCCCCGTTTTGGAGGACCAGTCATAAGTTGCTGTCCCCAAAATTGTCACTGATTTCAATGTTTCATGACTGAGAAAAAAATGTTGTATGTTGACAAGAACAACGGTTATTTTGGTAGCTGGGTCGGACGCGTGAGTGAGCATGTTACGCACAGACAACACTTATTACAGAATCCATGTAGGAAGCAGAAAGTGAGCGTGCTGAGCACAGACTAGAACAACAGTTATTACGGTAGCCGGTCTCTACTGTAATAACTGTTATTTTCTCCGAGCTGGAAATGTCTGTGGATTTCATTTCAGAAATATGGTCACCTTACAGAAGCTCCATGCCTCGAGTCAGGTTTGTGTTTGTATCGACCATAATGAGCAGAGATTAGTGATGTAAATGCAAATGAATAAAAACAGTGTATGATTTTCCATCCAGCACTGAAATGAAGCTAAAAAAAGTTACTTTTAACAGTAACACATTTTTTTTTGGTGAAAGTAATCAACAAAGTTATTGAGTTAGATTATGAATAAAGTAGCTAGTAACTGTAACTACTTATTATTTTTCAGTAACTAGCACAACACTGGGCGGCATGGTGGTTAGCACACAGTTCACAGCAAGAAGGTACCGGGTTCGATTCCTGACCCGGGACCTTTCTGTGTGTCTGTGTGGGTTCTCTCTGGTACTCCGGCTTCCTCCCACCATCCAAAAACATGCATGGGGATTAGGTTAATTGGTTAATTTAAATTGTCCGTAGGTGTGAATGTGAATGTGAGTGGTTGTCTGTCTCTATGTGTCCTGTGATGAACTGGAGACTTGTCCAGGGTGTACCCTGCCTTTCACCCTAAGACAGCTGGGATAGGCTCCAGCCCCCCTGCGACCCTGTGTGAGGATAAGAGGTAGAAAATGGATGGATGGACAGAGCTCCACTTCTCTTAGCACAGTCAGTATATCACAAAAATTCAAGAGATTCAAAGTGTTTATTGTCATGTGAACAGTGAGGAAACATGTTTCCATGCACAATTAAATAATTAATTTGCCATGCACAACAAACATAGCAATATATTAAAATACAGAAAAAAATAATAGCTAAAAATAAAGATAATTAAATGAAGGCAGGTTAAAGCTATACTGTAGTTGGTAATCCTGTTCAGAATTGCTTTTTGTTCTACTACGTGAAATGGTCCTTCCACCCTGAGAGCATTATATGTTCATAAAAAGGAAGGAAAAGAATCAGACCCCTGTGGCAGCTGCAGCACTGTAAAAACTCTGACCAATCCCTGCCATTGGATCCAAATGGAAAGAACCATTCAGATGCCTTCATATCTCGTATCTGCAAGACAGATATGTCTTGCATTACGTTTCACCATTGTTGGAAATATTCAGCACACCCCTCTGCAGAAATACAGTTAGCAGCAAAGGGGGCGTCGCTTTGGATAGAGCATTGGTGGGAGTGGGTGGAGCTTAGAGGAGGCTGAGAGGAGGTGCCACTTTCAAGTTTCTCTTGCTTATTCTCCAACATCACAGACTATAGCTTTAAAAGGCAAATAAGGCAATTTAAAGGCATCGATGAGAAACTAGAAAAGCACTCAGAGAGAGCAGACCTCCGCCAAGGCGTTGGCAGCGACTTTTTTATTTAAAGTTACCCCCGCCACCAAAGGAGGTTATATTTTCACCTGGGTTTGTTTATTTATTTATTTTTTTCTTAAAGAGAAAAAAGGAAAAAAGCACTTTGTTCCCGGGGTTTGTTTATTTGTATGTTTGCTGGTTTGTTGGTTTGCAAAATAACTCAAAAGGTTAGGGACGGTTTTTGACAACATTTTCAGGGTTGGTCAGAAGTGGCCTAGCTTAAAACTTATTCATTTTTGGAGGTGATCTGATTCAACATCACCACCAAAAATGAATCAGTTTTAAGCTAGGCCACTTCTGACCAAACCCTGAAAATTTTGCAATAGCATATTAACAACAACTTTATTAATAGAAGAACAACAATTTTAATAACGAGAATAATATCCACAATTCCAGTATGGGCCGTTATTCCAGTTGTTGAACAGTGCCAGTGTGCAACATCTGATCTAAGTCAAATTACACCAAGTGGTTTCACATTGGAACAAAACACCAGTTGGTGTTGATTGAACACAACAGAAACAGTGTTTATTCTTCTTTTCTTTTGAAATGATCATCATCTGAAAAGTGTTACTTGCTCTCCCCTGCCTTTAAATGAATACAGCAATAAGCAGCATGATGAATGATGAATATGATGAAACAACACATTTGAAAATCCATCTATTTCACTTCCAGCCACAGTGAGCTACAACCAGAGTTGCCCAAAAAGTGTAAATAATAAATTAACCAATAAATACAGTATTGTGAAGTCCAGGTCGGACCAAGTTTGGAGAGTGGACTGGTGGCTGGAGAGGTGCCAGTTTCTCCTCCTGCACACTGCCGAGGTGCCCTTGAGCAAGGCACCAAACCCCCAGCTCCCCGGGCACCTTACATGGCAGCCCACTGCTCCCTGAGGGGATGGGTTAAATGCAGAGAACAAATTTCATGTATGTAGTGATATATATGTGACAAATAAAGTATTTAAAAAAAAAAAAGGACACAGCAAACATGAGGCATGCAGAGTTAAATTCTGAGGCGGCCTGAATTACAAAGCAAATCACATGTCCAGGGTCATTTATGTAACCAGTGGAAAATCTACCTTGAAACATCCATCCATCCATCCATCTGTCCATCCATCCATTTTCTTGCGCTTATCCAGTCTCGGGTTGCAGAGGCAGCCGCTTGATCAGGGAAGCCCAGACCTCCCTCTCAACGGCCACTTCGTCCAGCTTTTCCGGAGGGATCCCGAGGCGTTCCCAGGCCAGAAGACATGGAAGTCTCTCCAGCGTATCCTGGGTCGTCCTTGGGGTCTCCTGCCAGTGGGACATGCCCGGTACACCTCACCAGGGAGGCGCCTATAGGAGGCATCCTAACCAGATGCCAGAGCCACCTTGTCTGGCTCCTCTGGATGTGGAGGAGCAGCAGCTCTAATCTAAGCCCTGGTCGTACAGGAACCGAACAGCCTGTATCAACGGATCAGGTACTCCATACTCCCCTGAGCACCCCACACAGGACTCCATGAGGGACACGGTTGTCCATGAAGCACATGTAGACTGGTTGGGCGAACTCTCACGCGCCCTCTAGGACCCTGCCGAGGGTGTACAGATGGTCCACTGTTCCACGGCCAAGACGAAAACCACACTGCTCCTCTTGGATCTGAGATTCGACTTCCCAACTGACCCTCCTCTCCAGAACCCCTGAATAGACCTTACATGGGAGGCTGAGGAGTGGGATCCCCCATAGTTGGAACATACCCTCCAGTCCCCCTTCTTAAAGAGGGGAACCACCACCCCGATCTGCCAGCCCAGTGGCACTGTCCCCGATGTCCATGCAATGTTGCAGAGGTGTGTCAACCACAACAGTCCCACAACATCCAAAACCTTTAGGAACTCCGGGTGGATCTCATCCACCCCCAGGGCTCTGCTACCAGTGACCTCAACCCCAGAGAAAGGACAGCCTGCCTCAGGGTCCCCAGACTCTGCCTCCTCATTGGAGGGTGTTTTCGGGGAATTGAGGAGGTCTTCAAAGTATTCTCCTCGCCGACTCACAACATCCCGAGTCAAGGTCAACAGCGCTCCATCCCCACTATACACAGTGCTGATGGTGCACTGCTTCCCCCTTCTGAGACACCGGATGGTGGACCGGAATTTCCTCAAACCTGTCCGACAGTCATTTTCCATGGCCTCACCGAGACCACCGAAGGTGCATTGTGTTTGGCTGAAAAAAGAGTCCTATCAGGCCTTTTTGGCCTGTGGGTTTCTGGAGGCAGCTGGTATCTTGAAACAAATTATTTAAAATAAACAACTTGAATGTTCAGTTCATGGCAAATGTAAAACTACAGTAGAATTTGACTTATAGTTATTTTAATTATATTTAAGTTCACTTCATACAGCAAAAACTACATTCTACGTGAAACAGATTTAACTAATGCAGTAATTGGAAACAAATGTAATGCTGATAAGAAAAACAGAATCAGTAATCCTGAGTGCATTACACCCTTTATTCATGCAAATATTCAGATTTTAAAAATATATGTGTAATAACCTACAGAAGTGTGAAGATGTGTAAGACGATAATACTGTGTGTGTCTGGAAGTTTCAGAACCTGAATAAGTACAATAAGTTATCGTATGCATGTCCTATGCACCTTGAATTTCTTTTTCCAACACCAGGATGTTTTAGTGGTTCTTCTATCATTAACTGAGTAATTGGACGAACAATGAAAAAGACAAAATATTAATTATGCACAATTAAGCAGGAGATCTCACATCTTTTTTCTGTCCCTTATGATATTCAATCATGGACTAAAATTGTTTCTGGCACTCACATATTGATTTAATTCTCTCATCTCCTGTGTTAATTAACAAGGTATGACAGCTGAAGTCAGATGTTTCCTGTGAGCATGGCCCCTTCAGTTTAATTATAACGGTGCACTGTGCTGGTACATTAAACAAACAGCAGTAACTACCAAAGTGTGTGAGGGCCATTATAGGTATTAAAAAATCATGGAGTAGGGAGTAATATTTTGATAAAAAAAAACATCTTTTATTAAAGTAATAAACTCACAAAAAACTGGTGTATTTGAGAGAAAAAAAAAATCTTCATGTCTTCGTGTTCTTTCTTTATTTTATGAACATATCTCATACTCTGCAGACAAAACAATACACATATTCAGTACATTTCCTGTCATGTTTTTGGTTTGTGTGCAAAATTGATGTCTTTTGACAGAATATTGATGTGGCTGTAGTGTATTATGTTTATCAACAACAAATGAAAAATTACGAAATAGCTTTTAGACTGTTTAGACTGTTAGACTTTTAGATCATGTATGAAAATATAATTTAGAGAAACTATAGTTAAGCAAAACATATATGTCTCTTTTTCCAAACAAATAATCACAGCAGAGTTGTGATGTCTCGTCAGACATTTCTTGGAGTGATGGCACGTTTCTCTGTTTATTTTTTTTTAAATCCTGGCCCTGCTTGTCCTATCAATAAATGAATGGCTGTCTGTCGCTGGTGCGTAGGCAGCTGCTGCAACAGCTTGTTTCTCACTGAGGATGAACTCAGGGCCTGCATGAAGTACCAGTATAAGATAAAGTAATATTTACTTTTAAAATTGTGAGTCGTGCAAAGGGACGAGTGGAGTCCCATAATTAAAATGTTGAGCTGGAAATGAAGCATAATATGTTTTGTAGAGTTATAACTTTTCTCATATATATGTTTATGACTCATCACTTCATTGTATATTTCAGTTCTGTGGCTTGTAAAGCATAAATGGAAATATATATTTATATATAATATTTACAAGTCGTCAGACCACTCTCAGCTCTTTACACTATATGTCATCCATTCATACAGTGATGGCTCAACCGTCAGAAGCAGTTTAGGGTCCAGTGTCTGGGGATTGAACCTCTGACCTCCCTATGGGATGACAACCTACTCTAGGTTTTTCTCCCATCTCCACACTTATGATTACAGTTAAAATATATACATTCATAAGGCTGCTAATAAACTATACCTTTCTTTCTCAACCCTCATGTCCTGCAATCATCTACAGCAACACTGCACAGGTACCAGAGGACACTCTTCACTGACAGCAATCAGCACTTTCTATTGGCTTAGAAGACACTTTGGAAAAGGCCATCTCTTCCTTTGACAGGCTTTTTGCTAGCTCTTTGTTCTGCTGCTGACATATGCCAGCGTGCACCACACTGCATGATGGGAAAAACGAATGGTCCTGTCGTCTTATATGAGGCAGCTGACAGGAGACATACTGTAATAAGAAGGCGCGGGAAGGCTGTGCTCACACGGAGAGGCTGGCCAATATGGCTTTTTAAGATGCAGTAAATTCTCTGAAATGAAGGAGCTTATTATTGGCCATAAAGAATATATGCATATTTTGGTACCATGTAATGATCCTGTCCTGTCTACAGATGTATTTGAGATGAAGGATGTGAACACAGGCATGAGGAGAGCAGAACCAGGTAAGTTGATTAGCAAACCTGATCAGATGCTCTTGCAAATAGTCATGTACATCAAGTAAAAGAGGAATCACAAAGGATTTCACCATGTTAAAACAGCTCAAATGTTCTGTGTGGTCTGGATGGGCTATTATATGCTAACAGAGACACTGTATTTGTGTTTGAAACACTTCTCATAAATATGACACTGAGTGGGATCACATTTTCCTACAGCTTTGTTATTATACTATGGTCAGCCTCAATATTAATAAATATATACAGAAGGATTGACACATGCACTATATGATTTATGTCGAAATGACTCTCTCAACATCAAAACTGTATTACACACAAAAAAATGTTACAGGCTATAAATGTAAAAAAATGCACTTAAAAATAAAGTTCACAAATATTTTTGATGCACACAAATACAGTTTTACTTGTTTTAATAAAAGCTATAGTCTGTCATTCTGTTCAGAAGCACTTTTTGTTCTACTGGGTGAAATGGTCCTTCCACCCTGAGATCAGTCAATACATGATGTGTTCAGAGAAAGAAAGGAAAACAATCAGACCTCTGTGGCTACAGGACTGTAAAAACTCTGACCAATCAACTGACACTCAGAGCGAGATGGGAGAACCAATCAGATGCCTTCATGTCTCGTCCTGACCACACCCCCCGTCCCTCCCTCCTCCTCACTGTTTCTGGAAACATCCAGAACACTCCTCTGCAGAAATACAGAGTTAGCAGGAGAATCTGTTCTGTAGGAACAATGTTAGAGAAAATGCAGCCAAAAATACCACTTCCTGTGTTACTTCTGATGACTCACCCTGCTAAACAGACAAAGAGAAGAAAGAGGGAGACAGAAAAGACTGAAAGACAAAACTCTGGATAAAGCTAAGAGGACAAACCAAAAAGAGTGACAAAAAAAAGTGATGAAGAAGTTTCTGCTTTCTTTCTGTTGGACAGGTAATTATTTGTTTAGCTTCAGGAGGAGTTATTTTCATGAAATATGTAATGTTTGCTAAATTATCTACAATTGTAGCGCGTATTAGCCTGATGCTAACATTAGCCTACCGTGAGGGTATAATTGACATCATACACAGGACTAATGCAGAAATGCTTTACAGAGCCTGCTAGTGACTTTCAGCACTTTACTGTTGTGGTTCGGTCTCACAGATCTCATAGTGTCTTCAGTCACAACAGGCAGCTATTTTCAGAGACAAATCCCAAACCAACAACCCAGTGAACTCGACTGTACCTGCTCAACAGTAAAGAGCAGACAGGGACAGTAAGAGACGAGCTAGTGAACATACTGGAACATTTAACAGCTGAAAAGACAGACATGTCCCTCAGGAGCTAAAAGGGAGAGACTATTGGACATCCATCTGGTGGCTACAAACATAACTCCAGATAAATAATAACCGGATGACGACCAACGTTCACTTGAATGGGGATAAAAAATAATAATGGTACTGTTCCTCTACCAGTAACAGTTTATAACTTTAGAAATACTGAATAGCAACTTGATAGTTATTATAAAGTTATTAAGCTAAATTGAACTAGTTTATCTCTTTGAGTGCCAAAGATATATATTTTAAATACAGTGCTTGAGTGCCATAAACATATACAGTATATACGACAAAGTGGTTTTTCAGCAGCAGGCACAAGAGGGCGCTCTCACACAGCCTGTGAGTGATACTGGGGCTGCTGGGATTTTTAGTGAGGACATAAAGTGATGTTATAAGCCACAGAGATCAAAACAGGAAGTGGAGACAATCATGATTAGAGAGCAAAACAAACAAGAATGGAACAAGGTAAAAACCTTTTTTTTTTCATGATGAAATAGAGAGTCTCTTCTTTCATTTGAGCTATTCAGTGTTTTCAGAGACATAGTACAAAATATTCTGTGGGTCTTGAAATATGACTCAAAATCACAGGTACCCACGCTAGCATATTTTGGAAGTTTAAACTTTATTGCTGGACGTTTGGTTTGGCAATGGTGTCCCCTTGAACAAAAGTAGTGCTTTTTACCAGAGTATACAAATAGATGCCTCAAAAGCAAATAAAATACAAGTTTGATATTATTTTACCTTCAGGCTGTAAATTAGATGTTTGGGAATGTAATATCTAAAAATTAGGCTGGTAGGTCAGAGGGCGTGGCCGTGCCCTGCTTGAAACTTTGCTGTTCTGCCATGAAAACCAGCTTTTCTGGATTTTCGGTGAGTTTGGCCAATTTGAAGGCGTTTTCAATTGTATATTGCTTTTCTGGCTTTCAGGTCATTTGGGCTGATTTTAAGGTACTTTCAACTGCATACTCTTCCTAGTGATTTAATGCTAGCAAGCTGAAACTGAAAGTGTGCCTTGGTGGCGCTATGGAGCTCGTCAGAAGTAAGGGATACAGAACATGCAAAAGAAGTCCAGGGGAAGCGATAACCAAGGTCAGCGACTACAGGAATAGGCGGTGCATTGGGTGGCGGTGCGACACACTGCGAGGGCCCATCAGCACCCGTCAGAGGTGCTTATGATAAGTACACTCAACTGTGTTGGTACAGCCAGAAAATTGTAATAATCAGTTTCACCAAAGACAGTAAACTGAGAAGTTAACTCAAAGAGTTTTTTTTTTCAAGGTGACATTAGAACAGATGAGTCGTGATGTCAACGCAGGGTAGCAAACAGCCTGAGTGTTAGCTCTTATGAGGGTGTAGAAAAGAAGCCGTACTTTCATCTAACCCTGTCTTTTCTTCACACGTTGGAGGTCAGACAAATGATGACACACAAACACACGACGACTTGTGTCAATGTATGTTTGTGTGTGTGCACAAACACAACCCCAGCTGCAGCAGTCAAAGCCACTCTTTATGTCAGACTCTCATAAATCTTTGAGGCTCATCTTCACGCTTCTGTGGGTCAAATCAGACGTGAGAAGGAAGAGCACAGGAGGTCTGGAAACACACTATTACACCCCTACTGTTTGTGCACACACGTTCTTCTTTACTGAACCAATCAATTCTTTTTATTTATAGGTTAATTGACAAAATGTTACCAAGTGAGCTTCAAAAGTGGCTTCTATTTTTTAACTTCCATCATGGGATACATATCCAAATCAAAGTGAGTGGCATCATTTTAGATCAGATCATTTGAGTGAATTTCATATTGTTTTGATTTCAAAATAAATCATCGTTTACAACAGAAATAGTGCACCTTTGTGCTATATCTCTGTGCCAAGTTCTACATTTTGCTTGTCACCATCTTGGTGTGTGGGCACCATTTTGGTCCCATGAATCATCCCTTTCTTTACGATTTGTTTGACAGAACCATCATTTACTAAACGAACATCATGCTGTATTGAAGAAGACTAGAATCTAGAGAGTGAGACCATAAACTCATGTTTACAATGTTTACTGAGGGAATAAAACAAGAGAGAAGGAGCAACATTTTTTCATTGATTTCTATACAACAAGAGGAGTCACTTCCTGCTGGAAAGAATGTAAGTTAATGGCACTTCATCATTGACTTTCCTCCTGGTACAGAAAGAATTTTATTTTTTATGTATATACACATATTTTATTTTGACAATATCCTGCTTTAGCATTATGTCATACACAGGCTTATTATGGAATCAATAATATCTCTGCACATATCCATTAGAGGGTAGTGTATGTACACACAGGAGATGGAGCACACTAATTGGATGCTATTTTTAATAAAATGATAATGTTAGCTAATACACTGAGCTAATACTGTGTTCACATGTACCCTTGGCTACAGTTTTACTCCTCATAGATGAGCTCTGCTCAAAGATAAAATGACCATAATATTTCAAAGTCAAAGTACTAAAGTACTCACAAGTACTCTTTTGCCCTTGGGATTGTTGCTAATATTACCCATCATTTGATGTTTATGATGGATTCATTCATTCACCAGTACTTTATGCACTCGAAGAACATCCCAGAGGACTCCCAAATTGGCCCGAAAAGCAGCCTATGCAAAATAAGGTGGGTGAGTGAGTGCATCAAAAGATGAAATATGTCATATTTTTACTACCTCCAAGTACCTAATGCACAATGCATGGGCAAGGTTTATTGATCACAACCAATGACATAGTGGTTAGATTACAAGCTGCTGAAGATTTTGGGGTTTAATTCCATTTTGTGGGTTCACTGCTTATTGATGCCTTTATTAATTATACTCTCGCCAGAAAATGTAAAGGCTGAAGTGGACTGAACCAGTAGCAACCACCAAGACTGCCTGTGATAAGAATAAGGCTAGTGCTGTTCTACATTTTTATTTATATTGTCAACAAATGAAAAGTTAAAACCTGCTATAATAAACACTCATGTGAATAGTAAAAATATCTTTTGATTGATATTGAGGATTTTTTCTATCTATAAGATGCAAGATTTATCATTGCCAGATTCAGTATCTCCTTTAGAGAAAAAGAAGCCAAACATTTCCAGCTTGTTCAGTTTTGCCCTCAACTGTATGGGACTCATTAATGAGACCTAATGAGCCAGGCACCTAACGAGGGTTAACGAGCTGGACCCTCACGAGGTCCAACACATGCTGATGTGACAGAACATTTCTGACCATTAACAAGATTAGACCAAAATAATCAAATCAAATCAAATAAATTGCTTACTAACACATACAGGAACACAAACAATATTTACAATAAAATATTCTTTATTCAGTTAATGCATTCTTTGCTCCTGATGTAAGGTAATAACAATTAAACCCATAGCTACTGTATTATTATTGCTGTTCTGTCTGTACGCCAAAAAGACAATTATCTGGTTCAGTAAAGGTGATGAGTTGATGATGGTGGTTTGTTTCTCAGCAAATAAGGTGTAAGGTGAATCTTGAACAGGAAAAGGTGGCACCCACAGACAGCTCTGACAGAGCAGAAACTCTCCACTGCTTAAACTTGCCATTCATTTTGAGCAGCACAATAACACAATAATGTGACCACGGTCTCATCCATAAGAAAAAGAAGGGCTGGGGGGAAAACACTTCTCATTAACCTCTGGCTGGTGCGGAGGGAACGGGGAGCAGCACAGTGACTCAGCTTTAATATTGAAGAGACTTTACCCTTCTGGTTGTTATTATGAAATAGAGTATCCACAGACTCAGCAGCCCTACTGGGCTACAGTGTTTTTAATAAAGCCTTACATTTACTCTTGTGCACAATATAAACAGATTCCAGACCAGAAGAGATAAGTCAGGGCTGCTGGGAGTATAGTGAAATAAATTATTAGAGGAGCTCTACATGCATTAAGCCATGATTAAAGGTCGGTTCTATCTGTGTTCATTTACAGGTTTTTTTGTTTTTTGTTTTGTTTTTTGAAATGGGAACATCTCAGCCAATAGAAAAAGCAGTTAACATTAGCTGCCATGTAAACATCAACAGGTAGATTTTGAAAAGAAAACAATATTGACAATGAAGGGAGACCATAATGCTTTGGGTTTAGCATAGGAAACTTAGGAAAGTCAAAATAAGAACAATCATAATGTGACTAATACCCAAAGCATGATGGTTAGATGGCTACAAACCTACATACATATATACAGTGCATATATATGCATACACGTGTATATACATGTATATGTATATATATATATATATACATATACATGTATATATACGTGTATGCATATATATATATATATATATATATATATATATATATATATATATATATATATATATATATATATATATATATATATATATACGTATATATATATGTATATACGTATATATATATATACTAAGAGGCATTAAAAATGCAACATTGTATTTTTTTCTGTATTAATTTGAATTTTCATAATTTATTGGGCGACTTCACTTGGTATGATACTGAACATGAATGAACAAAAGCAACAGTAGAAAAATGAATGGACATGGATTACAAATGTCAGTATCTTGTGTGATCGTCGTGGCATAGACATGATGAGCGCGTTGATTTCAGCCACTGGAATCGCTTCCCACTCTTCCAAGAGTGCAGTACGGAGATCAGCAACCGTCACCGGCAGTGGAATACGACGCCGTACACGGCGATCCAGATTGTCCCAAAGGTGTTCAATCGGATTCATATCCGGGGAATAAGGCGGCCAGTCCATAACCTGCACATTATGTCTGTGCATAACGTGCCTGCAGGCGTGAGATAATGCATCTGTGGACGCCAAAATGCCTGGCTACCCTTGCTTCGGTCATTCCGGATGGCCTGCTCCCTCATGTTTGCTGCTAAGCGTGGCATGGTGACCGTCTGTGACAGCTTGCATTTTTCCTCTGGGTTTTTAAAGCCTTGACCAGTTGAGCTCAAATCACCAAAAGAACTCATTACAAGCTTTCAAACAATGTCCTAACGAATCCCACATGCAAAAACAGGGAATGGTACCGTCTGCCACGTTAATTTATTGAGCTGAAAAATGTGGCTCCATAGTTTCAATAGCCACGAGTGGTAGTAAACAAAACATGCTTTTGTGTACAAAGTAGTTGTAACTATTAGTAGTTGTAAAAATTTACCTTTTTAATGCCTCTTAGTATATATATATACACATATATATATATACTGTATATATGTATGTACGTATAGATACTGTATATCTCTGTGTTCTTGTCAGGTGTCCCAGTAAAGCTGGCCATATACTTGCCGTGTCTGCACAGTTGGTGATGTCATCGGTGCGCTCAAACCATATATACTGCCTCACGACAGACGCGGCAGTAGTTGCAATCCTCTCCCAAACGGAGGTGTCACTGTTGTGAAAAAGCATCCACAACCCACCGACGAAGCAGAAGAAGCAGAGGAAGAAAAGTATGTCCTGGCATCAGGCAACAGCCAGACGTCGGTGGCTGCTAGTTACAAACTAGGACAGAACCACTACTTTTCTGAGACCTTTTCTTGGGTTTAACAAAACAGTTGCGAAGATTCTTCCAAACCTTCCTAAATGTTGTTTCGTCCTTCTCCATGGTCTCCGTGATTTCTTTCCATGAGTTCTGTGCTCTCAGGGATAGAGATTAGTGTCTCTGGTCTGTTGGATCAGACCTCCAGGACCAGCCTTCACTCCCCACCTGCATCAATGATCCTTGCCCTCTCATGACCCTGTCTCTGGTTCACCTCTGGTCCTTCCTTGGACCACTTTTGACAGATCCTGACCACTGCAGACCAGGAACAGACCACCAGTGCTGCAGGTCTGGAGATACTCTGACCCAGTCTGACCCACTATGTTCAAGTTTGAGATTAATTAATTAATATCAATTATGGAAGTTGCCCCTCTTTTTGAGCAGAATTGCATATTGCC
The DNA here is from genome assembly GCA_029721515.1 of Synanceia verrucosa. Classification (NCBI taxonomy): domain Eukaryota; kingdom Metazoa; phylum Chordata; class Actinopteri; order Perciformes; family Synanceiidae; genus Synanceia; species Synanceia verrucosa. Next base: position 2,153,780 of record CM056557.1, on the reverse strand, counting down.
GCCCTGAATTCTGTTTCTGAATTCTGTTAATGGTGGGTGCTATATTCACCTTTTATGACAAGTTGATTCAATTGATTCACGTTCGCTATTAATTACAGTTACACATTTTGATGTCAATTAATGATATATTACTGTTTTTAATTCAGTGTGCTGCTGGTTCAAACTGTTATGTTTTGTCATGATTTTGTGGCTGTTTGAGTAAATGTAAGTGATCTGACTGGAAAAAATATATTTTTTCTGGAAAAAATCAGAGAACTGATGTTGTAATGAACATGGTTCAATAATGTAATGATTATACATCCTTACAGTTTGCCATTCATTCCATTCACCTTTGTTTTTGCAGTGAATCAGAATGTTGCAACACAGATTAATAATAACTGCTTTGCATATACGGTATGTTTATTATAAATGTTTCTGGTCACCATTAAATTTGTACACAGAAATAATTTTTTAAATAATATTAAACATTGTTCCATGTGAACATAACTGCAATAGAAAATTGTCAGCATAATAATTTGATGTGAAGCAGTTTGAACAGCTTATTTTGTTGATCCTAAAGATCCACTGCACCTCTGGATGTCTTCTGGACTATCAATTGTTCATAGAAGATCTAGTCACACATTACCATATTCACTTGACAGTTCTGCACTGCGTGTCATATATCGAGGAGATGAAAGCCACAAAGTGGCCTCCTACACTCAGTGATTGAAGATGCTATCTCCACCATTCAATCTTGCTTCTCACTGCTGTTATGTTTGATGAATAGCTGGCTTGACATACAGTTCCTCAGATCTCATTTGGATTGTAGCCTGTAGCTAGAGGGCCTGGCGCCATTACACTCTGGCAAACACACATGCATGCACGAACACATGCACGCATCACACGCATACATTCACAGACAAACATATAATCAAATGCCTTCAGACAAGCACACAAACACATATTAAACACCCATTTGCATCACTCAAAGTCTAATTTAGGTCATCCTCATCAGACTTTACAATCTCTCTCTCTCTATTTCAGACAAGGATTACAGACTAGAAAAACTAGACAGGTCACGCATTACCATGCACCAATATGAACCCTGGGAAATTCTCCGGACCAAGTGGGAACAGAGCAATGAAGCCTGCTGTGACGGCAATAGCAAACTGTGGACGACGTTAATGGCTGTTTTCCTGTGAACAGGCGCACTCTCATCAGTCATAAAGAGAGTCCCACCTCCTTACGTACCCCCATTTGTGTGATAACAGTCAAGAAACTCAGTGACGCCTCTGTGGATGTCAGGCATCCCGGTATCGCTCTCTTCCAAAGTTTTCTCATCTCTGCCGCCTACGCTGCAATGCTGATTATACAGCAACATAACAGATGTTCATTTTACTCGCCTCTCCCACACATAGCAACGCCAGCAACATACACTTGTTCACCACAACGACCCCTGCACTGAGAGCTCATGGGCTGACGACAGAAAGTGAGCACAAACTCAGTGAGTGGATGTGATGGTGAGTCTGAGAGACAGCATCACACAGAATGTGTGTGTGGGAGGACAAACGGTGTTTTGTGAAGCTGAAGGAAATATGATTTTGGTGAATGTGCATGTGAGGGACTAACTTTAAATTACCCAGCTGATTTCACTATAAACAGCTTTAACTCAAACCACTGTTTACAGACAAATACACAGGGACATTGACACTGGAAGCTGACCGACACATTATTGATCTGCTAAAGCAATGTAATTAAAGAAGAATATTCTTTACTTTTCCTTTTTTAAAACCAGTCCTGGAGTCATTGTAAGCTGTCCTCCGACAGACTGCCTGAAGACATTTAGGTATTTATGTGGTCATAAACACACTGTCATTGTCAGACAAAAGTATTGTTTAGAGCCAGGACAAGGCAGAAGCAAAGTAAGCACCTGCTTAGGGGCCCCTGGCCTCTAGGGGCCCCCAAGAGTGCTGAAAAAGGGGAGAATAAGGAACAGGATTGTAGATTTACAAAACAGTATGATGCTAAGTAATAAACTTACAGTAGCACACATATGTTATTTACACATTTGTATTGGCAGCACTAAGTTTTTTTTTGTTTTGGAAACATTTCTCTACATCCCCCCTCTCTATTTATGTAAAATGGTTCAGTCCAGCTGCTCCATCAGACAGCCTGCAGAGAGCTAACTTTTCACAGACAGAGTGGAGGAGGAGACGACAGGATGCCTCAAAAGTCAGGGAGAAAAAAAAGAAAAGAAAAAAAGCTCAGACAGGAGAAAGAAGTGAAGCGTCGACAGTTTGTCACCCAGTTCTTTCATAGGTAAGGTGGGTCTGTTAATGATTCATGTGATGGAAAGTTCTGGAACATTAGCCTGTTAGCGATTCCTAACTTTGTCCATAGTTTATAAGCTAGCTCACTTTTCTCCACCTATTAGCTCATGTTCCTGAAGAAAACTCTGGATTCATACATTTCACTGTTGTTTTAGTTAAACAATCAATGCAGGGAAAAGTTTATCAAACTGTTCTGCTCTTATTCAATCCGTTGACCCTCCAGAGCTTCCTCTACCAAGTAACTGTCCTGTTGTTCTTATACAGAAAATACAGAATAATAGTCAAAAATGCTGTTAAAATCCATAGTTTCATGGAAAACAGTATTAAAATTTTCAATTTTGCAATACAAGCACAACAATACAGACTGATTAGAAATAAAGTACAGCTTAAATATGAAACTACACTGAGCTAGATACACATGTGGAACACAATAACAACTGAAATACAGCTCCAAATTAGTTATGAAATAAAAGTCAGCATTAATCAATTAAACCTGCATGAGCCTTACTCCATAGGTTTAGATGCAACATAAAGTAGACACACACTATCACAGATTAATTGGCATTCAGTATGCCTGTATAAACAACAGAAATTAGCATTGTAGCAACATAAAACTCTGAGGCTATTGCTAGTTAGCGGCTAGCTCCATGCGTCTCCTTAGCGGCTAATTGTTCATCACGTTATACAAACCAAAAGTAAAACTACTGCAAAGTCATCAAGACAGTCTCATGGATAAACACAAACATCAACAGAGTGTAATGCAACAGGAAAACACGAAACTTAAGTGACGCACACACTAAGATCATTCAGCCGCTCTGTGTCTCTGCACCAATATGCACATCTGTGGTGCATTCAGGGACCCAGAGACTGTGGGAATTTTCATGTCTGATATAACCTTTTGTACAGTAGGAGTGTAAATGATCAAAAACAGTAATAGCAATTCAAATTGTTTAGGGCCCCATGGAGGCTTGGGTCGGCGTTGGTGTCAACCTGTCCACCCAGTGTCCTTCCAGACTGAGATGCTGAAAGTGATGAGGCTATTTCATCAGACTTGGTCAGAGGCAGTTTCCCCAGGGGTCAAGTCAGGGGTGTCCACTCTGCATGGGAAGATTCCTTCATGACACCTCTGGCTGGCTGACCCTCGATGGGCACACTTCCTCTGTGGCAGTACTCAACTACTGGCTCTAGATCAGTACAGCAAGACCCCCTCCCTGCTCAGATAAAATTAGGCAGTGTTCCTGTTCATCAGACTTAGCTCTGATGTAGAAACAATTAGGATGTGGTCAGACAAGATTGAGAACAGATACAGGAAAACAGGAAGGGCAGGAAGTAAAACGATCTGAAACAGGAGGGAACATGGCTATTACAAAATAAAACAAGAAATGACTAGACACCACTGATGAGCAAGACAACAAGAGTAACTTTAAAAGAGTAGTGAAACAGGACATCTGTGTCGAAGAAAATAACAATCTCTCCTCCAACACATCATTTGACATCATATTTTGCACATTTCAGTTCTTTCCTAACACAGACTGACAACTCATCCCTCCTCTCCTCTTTAATCTGGGAAAACCTGTGTTTGTTTCCGGGCTTGTTTTTGCATGTTACTAAATTCTGTCTATTTGAAAACTTATCTGAGTGAAAACCTGTAATTTTTTTTTTCGATATGTTTTTGTAATGCTAAGTTTGTCCACTCCCCCCATACCTTTTGTTCTCAATAGGACTACATATTCACATTTTCTGCTTCAGAAAGCCAGATTACTGAAAACTTTGAGTTAGATCTTGGCCCTGAGATCCTTTATACGATGTCCTCGTTTTGAAGAGCTTGCAGTTTTATTTTTTCTTTTATTCGGTCTATATCAAAGCTCATTACTAAGCAGAGGTTTCCTGTCAGAATCTAAATCTTGGTTGGATATTAGTTTGTTGCTCAGTCTGTCTTTCCATTTCTGGTTATTGTCCTCACATTCAAATTACACAGCATCATCTTTCCCTCAGCTCAGAATATTGACTTCCACTTATATGTGGCTGGCTCACAGGGCTTAGCAGGATATTGCAGACTTCCCATGTCCTTAGCAAGGCTTTCCAGCTCTTCCTCAGGAACCTTAACTCTTTGAGTGCCATTGATGTAATATGATCTCATTCAAAATCTGATGCTTGAGTGCCATTGATGTACTGTAATACAAAGTCAAAGTGTTTTTTCTGTCTCCTACAGCCTGTGGGTAATTCTGGGGCTTTTGGGATTTGTAGTCGGGACATAGGTAAAATCAAACATTTGTTTTCATGATGAACTAGAGAGTCTTTCAGCTATTTGAGCTATTCAGTGTTTTCAGAGACATAGTACATAATATTCTGTGGGTCATGAAATATGACTTAAAATGGGCAAAAACGCTGGAACAAGACACTTCACGCTTTAAAAAATGGCTGGCACGGCTGGAGTTAGGATGTTCCCTCTCTTCTGGGGCTACCCTGGACCTCCTACCAGTTGGATGCATGCATCTTGAGCAAATGAAAACTACCTGCAGTAGCTGATTTTTTTACCTGTTTTTCACTGAAGAAACTCTTTGATCAGTTATAAAAACATGAGAAACTGATTTAGATCCAATCTCAGAAAATGGATTACAGCAAACAGAAATTCTCTTTTACCTGGTAAACTAACTCCTGTTAGAGCCCCCTACAGTGTTCCTCTGTTCAGCCACATGACCCGTGCATTTCTGTTACACCTGACAGTCTTTGTCTTCCTCTACCTGTCCACCAGATACCTGACTCACAGGCAGCTGCTCACCTGTCTCATTCCCCAGTTACCGGTCATACCAGCGTGTTAGTGCCAGGCTCTCAGTGTTGCTTTGCTTTCCAGACACACCTCTACCTGTTTCCTGCCTCATTCTTGTGCACCAGTGGATTCTCAGCCACTTGTGTTCAGATCGGCTGTAATTTCAGCAATGCTTTGCAATTTATTTCAACTGTCAGCAGTCACATGGATTTCTACAGAAAATTATTTTTCAAGGTATAATTGTTGTTGCTTCTGTTGTGACTTATTGTTTTTTGTTGATTGCCATTATATGATGACACACTCACACACATACTAACAAACACAGAGTAGCTTCACCTTGAAATTGGTTTGCTGGTCTCCACAGACTGAAATGACAGGTAAAACACAATAATTATCACAGGACATCGATGATCAAACCCTCTTATTGCTATTAATCAGCATGATGATTTCATTCTCCCATTTGCTCCACATAGTGCATTGAATAAGTGTGTCTTTTTATTCAGGATAGATAAAATACAGATTTATTTTGTGACGTGAGGCTCACTTCCTGTGAAATGAGTTTACCACACTTTAAAGACATGAATCAAGGAGTTAGACTTTGTTCAGCTGGTGTTTTAACCTCAGTAGATCCATGTTGAGTAGATAACTGGCTTTGGCAATGAAAGAGACTACTTAGCTGAGCAATAGAGCAGGGCGGCGAACGAGCGGTAGTTTGATTCTTGCCTCCAACAGTTACATGCTGTAGTGTCCTTGAGCAAGATACCTAACCTCCCACTGCTGTGTATTGGTGTGTGAATGTGAAAAGCTTCATGGTTGTCTCCCACCATCACTATGAATGTGTGTGAATGACTAAATGTGACATATAATGTAAAGCACTTTGAGTGGTTGGTAGGCTAGAAAGGAGCTATATACAGTAAGTACAGTCCATTTACATTTGACTATTTCTTCCCAACAAACTTAAATCCCCATCAGGACTGCATGCATTTTGCAGTGTTTACACTGAAATTATTAGCGTCTTCAGAGAGTTGATGTTATGACAGGTTTATGTTCCTTGTGTGGAGTTTTGAAGAATGCCTCTGCGTCTCATGAACATCTGCCTACTGTGCTTTTACCACATGGATAACTGCAATCAGAAATTGTACACGGCTGCAAAAATATTTGTGCTGTCATATTTTCAGTGAATTAGATCTTCAGACAGAAAAGAGAAACCAAACCTACTCCATTGTTGCAAAAAGAGCAAAAAAGACTTGTTGGACTTGCTTGAGGTTTGTTGAAGACATTTCACCTCTCATCCAAGAGCTGGATGACTGAGAACCTACACAGCAAAAGACAAACTATTTTAATTTGTTACTTCTACTGAGGTTATGTTCATGAAAAACATAACCTCATTATCTATCCATTTACACTGTGCTCTGATCTGGTCAAAATCTTAATGACTTTGTTAAATGATATTTCCAGCATATCCTTACTGGTATCAATGTATGCGTGACAGGAGGCGGCACCAGTTAAGTCCTGTACCTGTTAGATAAATCATTCATACAACAGACACACCTGCTTGCAGCGACAACAGAATGAAACACACCACCAAGGGCAGATGCTCCCAGGCAAAAATAAACATCTGTTCTCATTGTCAAGGAGACTTTGAGAAACATGTCACCAGTAAGCAGTGTTATGTTTTTTTTTCCATGAACATAAATCATCCCTTTTTTTCACATTGTCGGCTTTGATGAGTTTGTTTTCTCTGCCTAAATAATGACTTACACAACCCAAACCTTGGGGCACAGTGTGTCATCAATGTTATGTGTTAATAAAATGGTGGAAGAATATCATATATGCTGTATATGCAGCCAGTTTGCATTCCCAGGGTGCTTTACTGTTGGTGTAAGACACACCAGGTCTTTTGTCAAATATAATGTAACCCCATCAATCAGATGTTTAGGGAGTGCTGTGCATGATGTAGCTCAAACGGTGAAAGAGACACACAGAGAGGGTGGGAGGGGAGATGGACACAAGGTTTTCATCCAGGAGACTGCTGATTGTGCTCCTGTCTTATTCATCGTACAAACATAGTCATTTTAAGCCCAACCTTAAACCTAACCATGAGCAGTGAAATGCATCTGAACAGGGGTGACACGGAGGTGTGAGTGTACGTAAATTTAAAAAAAAACCAAGACAAGAAGAAAAAATAAAAATAATAAAAGTCAATAAAAATCCTGAGAAAAAGGGCCACAAAAACATTTTTACAGTCTTTATTATCATTATTGGTATTATTTCCGAGAATAGAGTCATTTAAAGTTATTTACGACAAAAAAAGTCTTTATAGAATAAAGTCGTAAATTTATGAGATTAAAGTCATTATTTATGAGATTAAAGTTATAATACTTCAACATGTTGTTATAGAGGAGGAGTTGTTAAAACTTTGCTAGAAACCTATTGGCAGATTCCAACTTCTTGCATCAATCAGTCAAATTCAGTATGATCTAAATATGACATGATGAGCTACAACCGTATTTTTACCAGAACGATGATCCCGACAAAACATTACTCCTAATGAGCACCAGCCGTTGAGGAGACAGCACAGGGACCGTCTACAAAGTGCAACACCACAAATATTCAATAATTTCTACATTATAGCTAGAACTGTAGCATCACCACATTCAGCTCAGACACAGACACAGATCTCCCCTCATGCTGCTGATATTACAACACTATACTGATTTTTGACAAAAAGTGATTTTATGTAATTTTTTTGTTTGATTTGTATGGGACCAATATTCAATAATGTATACACATTATTATTTTCAGTAAACACAATATTTCTGTGTCTGAGCCAAATATGAATATATTATTCACTATCTGTGGTGATGCCACAGATAGTGAATAATATATTCATATTATTGAATGTTTTTCTTTGTGGTGTTGCACTTGTACACTTTGTACACTGGTGAAACTATGGTTGTAGCTCATCATGTGCATCACCAACACAGCAGAAATGCATCGTTTACTGTGATAATCAGTCTGTCTGTTATGGTTAAGTTATCCAATTTTGTCTTGTGCTTGCATGTTATCTTGTCATTTCCTGTTTTATTTTGAAGTAACCGTCTCCCTCTTGTTTCAGCTTCACATCCTGCCCTCCTGTTTCCCGTGTCTGGTGATTGTCAAACCTTGCCCAAATTGTCTCCCTCTGTTCCCCATTACCTTCTATATAAATATTCCTGTCTCCCCTGTCCTCGTTGCGTGATCGTCATGTCCCTTGTGCCCGTGTCATCCTGTGTCTGTGTGTTTCCAGCATTTCCCTCGTGTCTCCTGAGTGGTTTATTTTGTAAGTTTAATAGCCTCTTTTGTTGTTGTTTAGTATCCCTCTTTAGCGAGTTGAATTTACGTTTTCCCTTTGGTTTTTTTCCTCTGAGACGGGTGATTTTGATCTATCATTGATCCACCTCTGTAGTCAGAGTGCCGTTCCTTTTGATAATTATTTTGATTTTCTCCTCAGAGAGGCTGAGTCGCAGGTGTCTTTTCTTTTGTCAGTAGTGTAGATTGTAGGTGTTTTGTTGTTTATTTCCCCCATCCTAGAATTTCTAGCACCCTTAGTTCTCCCTGTTTTATTATCCTCCCTTGCGAGCGTCTTTGGTTAATTTTGTAGCCTTCTCAGAAAGATTTATTTTATTTCTAAGGTAATTGTTAATTTGTTTCTCCTCCCATTTTGAGAGAAAATGGAAAATGTTTTCCCTCCTTTTTAGTTGAGAATAGTGCCAGAGTCGGGCCTCCCTGGTGCACGCTCTCACTCCACTGGAGACGCATGCCATTCTCCAGCTTCCCCTGCTGGAAACACTGTGCCTGATCACTCCTGGGTGCTGATCAATAAAGATCCCTTGTGGTTGCACCTTTTAAAACTGTCTCTGAGTCATGCGTCATGGAGTCATGGAGCCTTCACAGTTTACATCTTTAGATCAGACTGTGGTTGACTAAAGAATGACTTAAATCTCGTAAGTTCATGACTTTTTCTCTCATAAATAATGACTTAATTCTCAGAAATAATTACTTTTTTCTCAAAAATAATAAAATTTTTCTCATAAATAATGACTTTATTCTCGAAGTCTGTAATTTTTTTTCTCAATGTGGCCCTAATACCCCATTGTAGCTGATAAAAAGACTATAAAGGATAAAGAGACGCTAAAAACCTAAAACAAGCTAAAACTAAGGGGGCAAGGAAGTCCAATGACACAGTTCAGTTTTATCTGGGGGAAAGGGGAGGCAGCACATGCTCCCAATGCTGGTAAGGCATCAATCCGTTCGGAGGTCACACGACTCTGCCTCTTTATCCCCTTGCTTCGGTCTTCCCCGCGCATGTCCTCTACCTCTAAAAAAGATCCCCACAGTCCTGAAGAGTTACAAACAGTTACAGGGTTTTCAAAATAAAATTCATATTTATTGCATGTTACATAAAATATGTAACATGCAATAAATATGAATAAAAACTCAGAAACGGCACAGCATACTAAAATCACAAACACACATAATTTAAAATACACCCAATAAATAGCCTTTGTACCTTTGTGCAATAAAGATATACAGCATAATGCATATCCAATCTGTTCTTAACCCTGAACATTTTGAGTGTAAGCCAAAGTGAAACTCATAATGTGTTGAAATGTGAGACAGTCCTCCTGTAATGTTGGTATGTTTTGTTTTTTTTTTCTCGGAGTCCCTGTGCTTTCTCATCTCAGATATCTTCTCCTGTTTGGCATGGTGGAGAGGAGGACGTGCTACCGGGGCTTCTTCTGGTTGGCATGGTGGAGAAGAGGATGTGCTGCAATGCTCCATCTGTTGGTGTGGAGGAGAGGAAGACGTGTTGCTCAGAATCCTTTGCTGACAGCTTGATGCTGCTCTTCATCCACTTTCTTACCATACAAGTCTATATGTTTAACTGTTAGATGGAGCATTAATGTGTTTTTCACTGTTGTTACTCTGTACACATGACATCTATTTCCTGTCTGTTATCCTGAAGAGGGCTCTCTACGCTGTTGCTCTTCCTCAGGTTTCTTCCATTTCTTTTTCCCTGTTAAAAGGGTTTTTTGGGAGTATTCCCTTAGTCCATGTGAGGGTCGTTTGCAAAGCACAGAGGGTGTCATACATGTAATGTAATGAGCGAAAAAAACAGCAGAGTCCACTGGTGCTTCAATAGCAACAGATCTGTCTACATGGCTGTTACATGTTTTCCAACATAACAAGCATGTTATGAAACACAATACATTCACAATTAAAATAATACTGTATGAAACATTACTGGAAAATGGACTATTACTGAGAGACAAAACCCAGTAAAAGATGATATCACAGCACAGGTGATAGCAAACTTGCTTAAAAAATTGTTACCCATACACCCCATTGTGGTGCCATCTTACACCATTATTAAAGCAACACCACCATTGATTTTCTCACTGACATGACGTGTGGTGCAACTGTCAATTATCCCATCATGCCTGTCAGCAGACGCTCACTCATTCTGCCAGCTGAATGATGACAAGCGCAAACATAAAGCATCCCGATTATCGCAGCTTTGGTTTATAACTTACATTTGCATATAAGAGCTTCAGTGAACACATAAAGGGGGTTAAATGGCTTGAAATAAAGGGAATCTGAACTAAGTTGAGGGTGGGGGCCTTATGTACGTGTGGACCAACAAACAGCCCAAACAGCCTCTGTGTGGGATGAAGGTGAACAAATGAACGTTCAAATCATATCATAGAAATTATAGAGAGTGCAGATGAAGGTGTAGAATTGAGCTCTTGGGTTGCAATGTTATTTTACTTTGTTACTTTCTCAGTGTTGCTCAACAGTAACAGTCAATGTGTGACATGTAAACAAACTATTTAATGAAACACTAATGAATCGACGTGTTGGAATTGTTATGTTATGAATTGTGATGAAATTGCAGATGATTGAGTTGGTGTTTTTAGGCAACTATTTCTGAACAAAAAATGTATTTCATATTCAGCCTTGTGCCAGAAACTCAGTGCCACAGGGGGGTCATTTAAAGCCCAACCATGAATTTCTTTCCTAAACCTAATTTCCATCAACGTTTTGTTGTCTAAACCTAACCAGTCGTTTCACAATGTTAACTCAACTGTCAAAGTTAACTGTTAATGTTAACTCAAGCTCCTGTGGCACTGAGTTTGCATAAGTGTGATACAAGGGTGAATATCTGTATTCAGAAGTCTCATCATTAAAAGTGTCCATGGTTTGCCGAATTAAACTATGATACATTCTGATAGTGGGTTTCAGAGCTTAGCTAATAGTGTATTTTGATATTTAGACATAAAATCAATGAGTGTTTCAAAATGCACAGGTCCCAGAAGTTTAACACATGGATACATTGGATACATGAAAAAAGACCACTGCTCAGTATGGTCTGAGCATGGGCTGCTGTAAAGCAGTTCAGGAAGCCACTTGGTTTTCAGTGTACTATTCAAAGACAATTTGACATGCAAGCAGGAGGAGCTGGGTATCGAACTACCAACCTTGTGATTAAAGGACGACTCAGTCTGTCCTCTGAGCCACAGCCGCCCCAACGCTAGTATCAAAACACTGACAACTTTGGCTTGCCAAAATGTATTAAACTTTATAATGACCATAAAAACATACGCCGGATATCACTGTTGTCTTTGGAATAACTTTTATTAATGTGTGTATTTAGCATGGAATAGACATAACAGAAGAAGGTACTGGGTTCAATACCCGGCCCAGGGTCTTTCTGTGTGGAGTTTGCATGTTCTCCTCGTGTCTGTGTGGGTTCTCTCTGGTACTCCGGCTTCCTCTCACCATCCAAAAACATGCATGGGGATTAGGTTAATTGGTTAATTTAAATTGTCTGTAGGTGTGAATGTGAGTGGTTGTCTGTCTCTATGTGTCCTGTGATGAACTGGAGACTTGTCCAGGGTGTACCCTGCCTTTCACCCTAAGACAGCTGGGATAGGCTCCAGCCCCCCCAAGACCCTATGAGGATAAGCGGTAAATAATGGATGGATGGATGGATGGATAGACATAACAGAAATAACGATAAAAATTACAGCCCAACACAAAGAAGTTTACTGTTTGCTGTAAGGATTGTGTTCCCTCATAGTGTTCACATAAAAATGAATCAAATGGTGTAATGTTCTTACATGTGAGCCAAAACTGTACATATTCTCCATACATAGATATAGGATTACTCAGACATAGGCCACATGTTCTCATCCAAGACACACCTCCTGTTCTCTCTGGCAGCACTCCTGGGAAACATTGTTTTTCCTGTGGTCCATCCCTGACAATCATCTGCATTTATTGTGTCCAAGAGGGACATCTGATCTTGTGGCTGAAGGGTCCTATATAACCTATACATCTTCCACCTTAATGACAAAAAGAGTTGTTGTCTGTGGTTGAGAGTAAAGTGTCATCACCCTGGGATGGGCTGTAAACCAGTGTGTGACTGCAGAAGAACAGTGAAACAGCAACTCATACAAACACAGAACATTCTCAAGTCTGTCTGTTCATCTTTTCTCACTGCTTGTGGAACAACATACAAACTGTCCATGTGCAACACTAACCTAGTGGAACTCTCACTATACAACCTTTCAGACTGGTACAGACCATATACAGTGTATAGATTGAAATAGCACTGCAAAGCAGCCACAGACCTGTAGTACAGAGAGAGGTCAAGAATACAACCAGCACTGCTCTCCAGCAGAGCCTGCTCCATTAACCCGTAGCAGAGTGCAGGCAGTTAAGGAGACAATAGACCTTGCAGCCCAAGCGAAAACTCGATAACACCAGAGAGACACAAAGCCGAGCATCGACCCAGCAGGAAGCCCGAGACTAAGCCTCCCACCTGGACTTGTCACACTGACAATGTGAGCAGCTGAATGTGTCTGCTGGTGGTCCATATGCCCAAGACAGCACAGCCGATGGTGCTAGAGAACACTGAGAGCTTTGGGAGGAAAACTTTTTTATTTGAAAAAATTATACCAGGTTTGTTTCCCTAAAAATGTGTAATTATGATTTACAGATGGCTGGAGAGACTGGCTACATTTCCATCCATGCATCCATTTTCTACCACTTATCTTCAGGGTCGCAGGACTGGCTACTTTTATGATCAATAATTTATTGATTTTGCCTTTTAAAAGTTCCAACAAATTTTGTTTGTATTAATCACTAGGTCTATGAAATGTCACTAAAAATAAAATCACAACTTCCTAAACCCTAAGTTGATGTCCTTAAGTGTTTTTTGCCCAACCAAATGCAAACATATTTAGTTTACATGGATGTTGAACAAATTATTGTATACAGTACATCAAGAATTGCATAAAGTAATGTGAAGTAATAATATTTAAAGTAAAAGTTATAGGCAGTACATATTATGAAGTGAAAAACACTGATCAACTCTTCATTATGGCTCCTGGATATATAAGGCAACAAATGAACATCTAGGCCTCAGAGTTGATGTTAGAAGCAGGAGAAATGTTCCAGCATCAGGATTTTTCAGGAGTTTGACAACAAGAAGCAAACAGTGATGTCTAGAGGACTGGATCAGAGTAGCTCCAGAACTGCAGCTCTGGTGGTCTGTTCCTGGTCTGCAGTGGTCAGGATCTATCAAAAGTGGTCCAAGGAAGGACCAGTGGTGAACCAGAGACAGGGACATGAGAGGACAAGGAACACTGATGCAGGTGAGGAGTTAAGGCTGGTCCTGGTGGTCTGATCCAACAGACCAGAGGAGTTAATGCTGCTGAAGGTAGAAAGGAGTCAGATAGCACAGAGCAGAACAGTTTGGTGCGTATGGGGCAGCAGAGCCTCAGACCAGTCAAGGTGTCCATCAGACCTGGACCACTCAGCAATGAAAGAAGGTGGTCTGATGAATCTTGTTTTCTTTTACAAAACCTGGATGGCCAGGTGTGTGTGCGTCACTTCCTTTGGGAACATATGGCACCAGGATGCACTATGGGAAAAATCAAGTCAGTGGAGGAAGAGATGCTTTGGGCAATGGTCTGCTGGGGAACTCTGGATCCTGCCATCCGTGTGGATGTTATTTTGACACCACCTACCTCAGCATTGTTGCAGACCATGTTCTTCCTTTCATGAAAACAACATTCCCTGATGGCTGTGGCCTCTTTCAACAGGGTAATGCTCCCTGCTTTAAAGCAAAAATGGTTCAGGAATGGTTTGAGAAGCACAGCTAGGAGTTTGAGTTGTTGAAATGGCCTCCAAATTTCCCAGATTTACCAATGGAGCATCTGTGGGCTGGGCAAACAAGTCCAATCAATCGAGGCCCCACCTCTCAACTTCCAGGACTTAAATGATCTGCTGCTAACAACTCCAGTGTGTAGAGGAGTCTGTTTCGATGGGTCAAAAGAAACAACACGATATTAGGCAGGTGGTCATAATGTTATGCTTGTTTGGCGTATGTACATCAAGTCACCATTTCAGTTTCTAACCACTATCTGCTGCCATAGCTATCAACTGGAGCTACAGGAATATAACAGTACACAATGGCAGTTTCTGTATTGTCATTTCAAGTAGCAAATGATATGCTGCTGTGTTGGTTGAGAAAATGATCCACTCCTGTGTTTTTACAGAACCAATAAAAGGGTCATCCTTTTCAGCAAAGAAAAGGGGTGAGAAACAAAATGTTACATGGCAGCAATATGTCCTGTACATGGAACGTCAGAAAGCCTAATTGTTTTCTTATACGTGTCCTATTACCACATGTGTGCCTATTTCAGTCCAGCGACAGTACTATTTTGTGAGGTCATACTCAATCACACCAAAACATGTCCTCTGAGGCAAGGGCACAGTAATGGAAAGTAACAGATGAGACGAGAAACAGCAAGTGACATCATGATGTATTTTCCTAGCTGTATGTGAGCGAGGATATGCTGATGTGTTGTCACTGAACACTGTAGACACTCGAAGCAGTGTTCCCCAAATGCAGCTACTTTAAGTCAACCATACGAAACCTTTCCAGGAAACAACCTGCTTGTCATCCCTTCAGTGAGGAGTGAACATTGTTGCCAGCACTGAACAGCAACCAGAGGGAGTTTACGGGAGTTACTGAAAGTGAACTGAGAACACCCTCCAAATCGCAGGAGCGCCGCAGCTTTTTTTTAGAGGGAAGCAGATTGTTTAAACTTGCTCTGTATTTCAAACAGGCAGGCACAATGCTGCCTTTTCTTGACATTCCATTAAAGAGATCTGGTTCTGCAGCTTCCACACAAAGAGGAACTGGGCTGGGCTGCAAGAGGAGAGGAGGAGGTGTGGAGGAGGAGGAGGACTGATAGAGATAGGAAGTTGGCTTGAGTCATACTGCCATCTAGTGTCAGCTCAGACTTCAACAGGTGCTGTCCATGGTCCACACAGGAATGGACAGTGATTGTATTCTGTACATATTTGAGATGAAATGCAGTTTGAGAAGAGGCACAAAGATCTCTTCTGTTCAGCTAAAGGCCAGGCCATCCACATATGACCAAAACATGTTCAGATGTACTGGACGAGTGTAATTGCAGGATTCAAGGTTAGTTCACAATCTCTCTCCCATGTGCATGAGGAATATCAACCACACAGACAGCACAGCCCCTGCAGGTTTAGCCTAATAGATTGTACAGCTAATTCATCCCAAGTTCAATTAAACTGCTGGAACAATATATGAGCTCACCAGATGCCCAGGGCTATGTGCAGTACAGTTCATAAAGAGACGTGTTTGCATCTGTTGCCAGTGGTTATAGTCGGTCATGACATGTAGGGGATATGATTTGAATTTAATTGTATGGACTACAGTATGTGCACTGCTATATATCATTCACTATACAAGACAGAGAAACTAAATCTTGGCATTCAGTTTACATATTGATAACACAGATAACAGCTGGGGTGATATATTGATGATATAAATATATTAAATATTGAATGGGGAAATTTCATTTTTGTGTTGATTTTAGAGAGCCCTGTGGATAAAAGCTGTAGTGTTTCCTAGCACCAGAGTAACTTTACTGCAGCAGGGTGTGACAGTCTTACCGTGTGCAGTCCTGGTTCTGATTCTCCTGTGCCACCATTCCCTCCCAGCAAAACCGGCCGGGCTGCCAGTTGCATGGTCTTGGCTCCCAGCAGAGACGAGCAGAGCAGTGAGGGCAGCCACCCCCATTGGTGTCTCCACATTCTAAAAAACACAGCAAAAGTCCCTCTTGGATGCCCCTAGGGTGGATGATAAAATGACCCTCTAAGGTGGCCTTTCAGTCAAGAAAACATGATGCTTTGCCCTCTAGAGTGGCCTTTGAGTGGATAAAATATGATGAAGTGTCCTCTAGGGTGGCCTTTCAGTAGAGAAAACTCGAAGATCATCCTCGTCTGACTTATAGGGTGTCCTTCCAATAGAGAAAGTGTAATGAAGTACCCTTTAGTGTGACCTTCCAGTAGAAAAGGTGCGATGAAATGTCTTCTAGGGTGTCCTTCCAGTAGAAAAGGTGTGATGAAATGTCTTCTAGGGTGTCCTTCCAGCAGAAAAGGTGCGATGAAATGCCTTCTAGGGTGTCCTTCCAGTAGAAAAGGTGTGATGAAATGTCTTCTAGGGTGTCCTTCCAGCAGAAAAGGTGTGATGAAATGTCTTCTAGGGTGTCCTTCCAGTAGAAAAGGTGTGATGAAATGTCTTCTAGGGTGTCCTTCCAGCAGAAAAGGTGTGATGAAATGTCTTCTAGGGTGTCCTTCCAGTAGAAAAGGTGTGATGAAATGTCTTCTAGGGTGTCCTTCCAGTAGAAAAGGTGTGATGAAATGTCTTCTAGGGTGTCCTTCCAGTAGAAAAGGTGTGATGAAATGCCTTATAGGGTGTCCTTCCAGGAGAGAAAACTGGAAGATCACCCTAGGATAACTTATATGTTGTCCTTCCAGTAGAGAAAGTGTGATGAAGAGCCCTAGGTTGGCCTTAAAATCAAGAAAAAGATTGCCCTTCAGACAACATAAATCAAAGAGAATACTGAACCAAAATCTTGACCAAGAATGGTCTAATCAGTGGACATTCCTTTATAAATTGTGGAGGAAAGTTCATTCATCTGATATTCAAAGGAAGAAATTATATTAAATAATGAATAGAGGACTGTCATTTTTCTTAATTTCACTTTTTGGACTTTATTGTCCCATGATGATGTACATGTGTCTCCTGACTGAAGCATTTTACCAAGAGAATGCTCCATTTTCATCATTTTGTGTATTGATGTCATATATCAGCCCCTTAAGTCCACACTGGTATACAGCGCTGAGCCTTTATCAGTCCATTGTGCCTGTCCAGTGTCTCATTGCTCTGAAATAGATCACAGCAGTTGAGTCACACACTGATTCACGGCAGAGGCATTACCCCCACCGCTCACACAAAAACACACATCACCATCAGTCTTTTTGACTGGAGGGCCTGTGTTTTTCTGAGGTCATGGAAGATCAATGTGGACTCCATGGTGTAATCATCTGAGGAATAAGATTAGCATATTTTAGCACCGATTGAGTTGTCTCACTGGCTGCAGTGGGGAGGGGTGATTAAGGATTGATTGTCCCAGCAGGAGCACTCGTGAAATTCAGGAGACAAGAAGGGAGAAGAGAGCAGAAAGACAAAGAGAGGAGAGACAGTTTGACTCAGTTTGAATGTGCCAGATGAAACAGTTTCTCTTCCAAAGGGATAACTATTGTTATTATTGTTAATTATTTCGCATTTGTAGATCTTGATATTTTTATCAGTTTGTGGCTTGTTACAACTCGGATCTTATTTTGGGAGTTTGAGACATCATTAATGATACCATTTTGCTCACTTAAGTAATTCTGGAGTAAAATGAAGTCTGATAGGGAAATACACATTAGCAGGCCAGTTTTGGGAGTAATTCTGCTGTTCACCTTAGTGCAGTTTCTTCAGACTTTTTAAGTCCTTCAAAAAAAACAAAAAAAAAAAAACAAGAACATTCAGTCATTTCCGCAGATGCCAAATGGTGGTATTTTTCACCTACATTCAATATTTTTTTTTTTAGCAATTATATGAAATATGACTTTCGTCCACAACTAGCCAAACCAAAAAGTCAAATGTTTGCATTTTAAAGTAGACATTTGGCTGCTATTATGTCAATACAGGCTCATGAGACCATACCATCCCCAAATGAACTACTGACTGACTTTTTGTTTGTTTGTTTTTTTTTGCAAGCCAATCAGAGCAGACTGGATGTTTACTGGGGGAATCTTAAAGTGACAGATGCTAAAATGGTGCGTTTGATACAGACGGTGAACAAAGGTATATTCACACTGAGGATGTGTGTTTTTTTGCACTAATTAAAGGATCCATAAATGTTAACATATGAATATATAATACATATAAATATATGTATGAACCTGGCTTTATATAGCAGCAAACCTTATGTACCCTATGTAGTGTATGTAAAGATCTGGGGGAGTAATGTCTGAGAGAGCTGAAGTCGATCTCTTTTTGACTGTGTTATAAGTTTCCCCTTGCTTTCTTGACGTTGCCTGGTTGGCCCTGTATGCTTTTTATGCAGGCTAAAAGCACACATGGCTGCTGCCAGACGACACCTGACCGACATGTCGTCTTATGTCTTTTATATTGTATGTTAATAATAAATCCTTTCCTTGTACCACAGTCCCTTATAGACTGTAGAAGCACACCTGTTTATCATCATGGAAATACTGCTGCATGTGATTTCCACTACAGGCTGGATTTCTACTGCAGTGTATCAAAAAAGGAGATTTTATACAAACTCGTTCCACTGCTCATTCTTTATTGTCTGGGTGTTTGCTCATAAATATTCATAAATGATTCCAACCTCTGACTTTAGCTGTCATAGGGGACAACACAGGGCTCATCCACACCCTGTGCCAGTTGTTGTCAGAGAATATAAAGAGCCCATTATGGTGTCTGTTTGAGCTGCTGTGAATGTCATTACAGAGTCCTCTGCGCCACCTTTGGGCGCTTTGTGTGGCTCTCCAGAGGTGCGAAGGTTACATCACGTTCATTTATTGCAGCCATTACCTGCATATTCACACCTGCTCTCTCCAGATGCTGTTACATTTGGATCAGCTCATCAGAGTGTGAGACTGACAGATGCCAGGCGTGATTAGATCCAGCGGATTAAGGTGGATGCCCGCTGCCAGGAATACACCTCTGCAGCTCTCAGATGTCGGCCATGAAATGAGACAGACACTCCAAATGAGGGAACAGCTCAGGCTAATATCCCATTACAAATGTTGTTTGTTTCGGGTGTCTGGATTTAGCCCGGCTGCCCATGATTGTGTCTGGCTACTCTGTGTGTTGGAAGGAGGGAGTACTGCCAGAAACATTTCCCTTGAAACCCAAAGAGACATTCCCAACGTTAGAAGTAGAATGCTCCATATCTCATCCGGCCAATTCTTTGTCAGTCTTGTCTGAAATCTCTCCCCTAATGCAGGCTGAGAGGCAGTCACAGAGTGACGCCTCCTATTGGAGTAGGAGGAGTGGCAAAGTGCCACAGATGCTCACCTCGGCCAAAAAACAGCAGATAACATTAATTAGCGAGTCCTTTGTCCTTGTGTTTTTGGATGGCTTCCTTTCCTTTATTTATGAAAGCGAACACTCTCCAACTGAGATCATCACTAAGAGAAGATCACACCTGTGGAACGCTGACATGACAGCAGTCTCTTCCAACTTCACCTCCACCAGCACCTGAACACTGAGGCTTTCCCTTCCATCCTTATTTTAACCATTTCTTAGCGAACCTTCAAAACAAGATACCATGACATCTGCTGCAGGCTGGAGGTTGACAGTCACATTAATAAAATCTTTTATGCACCTAGTAATTGACAAGCAATGCTCTAATCAACACTGGAATGCAAGTTCCAGTTATCTTCATCCTGTGAATCCTGAATGCAAGATCTATTTGGTTGTGATGAGTAAACACTGGGAGTCTGCAGATGGAAGAAGTGAAATCTGCTTGATAGATTTCTTGATATAAGATGTAATTCAGTAGGTTATTTAAGATAAAAAGAGATCAACTAAGTTGTTTTTTTTTTTTTTCTCACAAGAGTTGTGTGCCATAATGAGCTGTTGAACACTGGCCTTTTACAGGTAAAAACACTGGGCTCAAAAGCATGAATCAAGACAAGGTTGAGGAGAAATAATACAGACAAAACTTACAAGGCAGGCTCCGCAAACATACTAATAGTCAAAAAATGAAATAAAATACTGTTTGACTTAAACATGGCAAAGAACAAAGAAAGACAAGAACTATTAAAATACACAAGGTGAGGGAGCGCAGGTGAAGACAGGGAAAACAATCACAACATCAAAACACACAAGGGCAGGAAGTCTGAAATGACAGGGAGGAGTTATTACTGAAATAAAACAGGAAGTGACACTATCAACATGCAGGACAACAATTAACATTGAAACCAAAGCTTAACAAATGTAGAGACACAGCATAAGCCTGTAATGCATTAGCATGTGTTCACTTAAGACAAAGCAAGCCTCCATATTAATATTAATATCACACTAATGTTATTATATTGGGCTAGTTGAGCGTTATGAAATATTTTGGACAAATATATGCATTATTATTATTATCATCATCATGCCATAGTTTGCATTTTTTGCATGAGATAGCAGTTTGGTAGCACTGTTGCATGGTAGATTAAAAGTGTTCATTTATCACATGCTCATAATATGTGCAGTAAATGCCGGGGGGGCATACTCTTGAGTTACGAGGTATTTTGGTTTATCATCGACTTCTGCTATGACGAATAGGCTATGATGTAGCTTGATTGATGAGATATTTAGTCACATGACTTGTTTTACTTCGCAGGTTATTAAAAGTTATTAATCTGAAAGTACGGAGAGTTTATTGTGACACCCAGCTATTCAAGTCAAGTCAAGTCAACTTTATTTGTATAGCCCAATATCACAAATTATGAATTTGCCTCATTGGGCTTTACAATCTGTACAGGATATGAAACCCTCTGTCCTTTACAAGTGACCCTCGCATCGACTAAGGAAAAACTCCCCCAAAAAAACCCTTTTAACAGGGAAAAAGAAACGGAAGAAACCTCAGGAAGAGTGACAGAGGAGGGATCCCTCTTCCAGGATGGACAGACGTGCAATAGATGCCATGTGTACAGAATAACAACAATGAAAACACATTAACACTACATACAAAATTGTATGGAAATGTCCAAATCAATATAACAACAGCTAATATACAGTGTGTATATATAGAATTATATGAGAGTGTCCAAGGGGATGAAGAGCATCATCAAGCTATCAGCAAAGGATGAGAAGCATGTCGTCCTCTCCACCACGCCAACCAGAAGAAGCCTGGGCAGCACATCTTCCACTCCACCACACCAAACAGGAGAAACCTCCGCAGGATGACCTCATCACCACCACGTCACTCAGAACCAGAAGATGAAGCCTGACTGGTCTGCACAGTATTCTCTAAACATACTGATGATTTTGCTATCCTGTAGCACAGATATTACAGATCGTAATGCTAGAGGAGAGGCTTTTTGCTGTTATGTGGTAATATAAGGTGTGCAGGACTTTAATCCCACACTAAACAGTGTAGAAGAAGCGTTTGACATTTCATCATGAATGCATTTATATTGTTTCTTAAAGCTGTGATAATCTACTGGCAGGACTGGGCATTTCATTTATTTGGCACTTCTTTCTTTTGTTTATATGAGCCACACTTGGATGAACCTATGAAATGGTGACTGGAAGGTGAATGTCTTCTGTGAAAAATGGTCAATATAAGGATACAGCAGTGGTTCTCAACCTGTGTGGACCATGATGATACTTGTGCCCCCTGCTGGTGGTACTTGGAGGGGACCCTGGAATCTCAATGTTTTCCAAAAAATGAAAGAAGTTAAAGTCACAAGCAAGATAGTGATGACGAGAAAGCCGAGGGATTAGAAAAGTGACTCAAAAGTGGAGGTATTCGAAAGAGAAATGTGGAGGAGAATATTTCCACCAACAATGAAGTTCAACCAGTGAACGTGGAGGAAGAAGGTGAACTGAGCACAACTTCACGCTCCTCCAGCAGCACTAGAGAGGTATGACAGCCACAATGCATACCAATGCTAACGCTAATTGTTCTAGCAGCGCTGGGTTACATCCAGGCTTTTGGCTGTCCCTGGAAAGAGGTCAATGAAAAATTAGGAATCAAACACAAATGTACAAGTGTACGTCATGCAAGCAATAGAGCTGAGCATTTCTTTTATTTTGAAGCTATCTGCTATTTTGTCAATTTACGTGCATCCCTGGGTGAGTCTGTGAGTGTTTGAATCTCCACTGTATCAGACGTTGATGAGAAATGTAAGTTAGTAAGTCCACAAAAATGTCTGGCCATGTTTTAAAAAAAAAAAAAACAGCTATATCTACAGAATATAGATTTTAACAAAACATGACTTCTACCTTTTAACTTCTAAATATTTAATTTCTTAAGTCAAAGGTTGTGCAGTAAAGGTCACTGTGATTCAGGATTATAATTTGAATCATTAGCAGACTAAAGATGCACCGAAACAGGCCTGACAGAGTGGAAACTGATTTGTTTTTGTATAAAGTTATAAAGTTTTTTTTTATTTTTAATACTGCAGAACCGTGGCAGTTGATTATTAGTGACATAACATTAGCTTATTACCTGTTCCATATTTTCATAGCCTAATTGTGAAATCTTATTGAAAGCACACAATTTACTGGTTCTTATGAAGAAATCAAATTCATTTTGAGCAGAACTGAGTTCAGTTTTTTGGTCCGGCACTCCATAACAGTTTCAGTTTGTCATGTGACCCCTTGGGGAAATGAATGTCCCACTAGCTGCACATGAGGGGAATCCACACAAAACAAAACACCAATACAACTCCACTTACATTAAATCTGGATTCAGCTCTGGTGGGACGAAGGAAGAGCCAAGACACAGTGAGTGTTTGAATGAAGACCATTTTCTGAAATATAGTTTTGTTCTAAATGAGAATTGTGTGGAGGAGTCTGTCAGTTCCAGTGCTACCTCTTTGAATACTGTGGCAGCTACTTTCTCAGGTGGTACTTGTTGTAAAAAGATTGAGAAACACTGGGATAGAGTATGTAAATTTCCTGGTGTGGAACCAATACCATGGTTGTTAGGCGCTGAATGAACTCATGTTTAATGACTGTATGTCTGCTTAGGTTAGTGAATAGTCATAGTGGTAGATATACATATAATAATTTGGTGGTAGGCCAATAGTGTCTGATAATGAATGGTGACTGATCTTAAAGTTCAGGAGCAAACGCTGATAATATTTTAAAGTATTGTACTTTGATTCCAGGAATATTTGAACAAAGTTTCTAAGCTAAGCTGGTGGCACTCTGGAGCCTGTGCTGGTAGACGGAGCTTGTAGTCTGTCAGGGTTCAGCCTGGATGTGTGCTGCTCTTCTTCTCTGTGCAGTGGTGTGATGCAGGCTGCTGGGAGCTGATCAACACCTTGCTTTGTGTTCACTCTGTTTGTTTTTCACTGTGAGTCAGTCCCTCTGCAAGGACAAGACAAGTGCACAGCACTGACCTCTTTGACCCCTCAGAGCACCGCTACAGGTCCACATCTCCTCTGTCCTCTGGTTCTTTTCACCATAAATACTTCTGATTGGGATTTTTTCTCTCTCCTGTCTCACGCTGATGAAATAGTGTGGCCTGTGCTACAATGCTGTTTCCATTTTTGTCCAGATACATAGTCATATAGTTTACGTTTTTAAGTGTTTCTCAGCTTCTCTACTGCCTCGATATTTTCTTGTTTTATGAAATAAAAATGTCACAAAAAGATACAATTCAGTGCACGTGTAATTTATTGTAAGTATGTTTAATATGAATGCATATTTAATGTTGTTGTGATAGCAGCATGTTGCTTTTATGTTATTATATAATTCTGAATGGATTTATATATTATTTATTTTTCTCAAAGCTGTCATACTCTATTCACAGGACTGTAATTTACATTTTTTGGGGGGATTGCATGTTTCCACCTCACACACTTGATGGACCTGTCAGGCAGCATTATGACAAAGCTAGTGTACCATTTCATTGCAGTGCTATTTGTAGATCCACCACATTACCTGAGTTTGGGTACCAACATTACACATTTTCAGACTTATAATGGGCGGCTCAGTCACAGATTCAGGTGTGTTGCTAACAGTAGAAAATGCAGCTTCTCACCTGGAGCAGGGCTACAGAGGGAAGAACTTCACACCAGACTGTTTTCATGATTGTTGCCTCCAGACCCAAACAATGCTGACTCCTGTGACACCACTTTAGGACATTTAAGAGATGCAGTAGAACGTCCCAAACGCCTAGAAGGTGCTCCCTTTAACTTAAGGGAAACTTTGTTTCCCCGAATATTTTTATACTGATGATACAGTAATTCATTGTTCATCTCTTTAAAATCCCTTGAGCTCTTGCAGTCAGTCTGTCATAGTAATCAGTCCCGTTTGACTCAGTTTAAGTTAGTGCTGAATGCAGGTAAATCAAAGACCATGCTATTTTCAAATGGCAAGCAGCTTCCACCTCACCTTCCTAGCTGTCCATGGGGTTGAAATTCAAATGGTTACATCACATAAATACTTAGGAATTTTGATTGTCTTTTAAATTGCACATTGATAAAGACGTTTCTAAGCTGAAACGCTCCTGATCAGTTTTTAAAGTTACTGTATGCAACAGTCAATAATGGGTGAATCAGATGCTGAAATGGAGGGGTGGGAAAGGCTGGCAGCATGGCAATGTCACTCCATTTTAGCCTTTAGATCAACCAGCATGTAACACAAAGTGACAGGCAAAGCTGACTCCAAAAATCAAAGCCTCCTTTAGCTTCCACATTCTGCGAATGGAACTATTTGAGTGGCTTAGAAAAACTTCAAAGCCAGGGAGAAGGGACTTTTTTAATTTCAGATAAGGCCCTGGAGCTGGAATTGTAGAAGTTCACATCTTAATCGACGTGACCAGCTGAATTGAGGAGTGAAGAACTCATCTTCTGAGTCCTGTTTTTCTCTCTCCTTCCTATTTTTTTTTCTCCTTCATATTTGTATAATCGAAAGATGTTGCCAAACCGCAGTGGGTAGAGAGAGCCTGGGAGAGCGAGTGTGTATTGATTCAAAAAGAGCTTTGGTTAGCGTAAAATACATTTACTTAGTTAAGCTGCAGTTGTATCATCAGCTTCATTGATTTCAGCGTGATGCTGTTGTCATTATCAAGCCAAGATAATCTCTCCTAAGTCAGCCTTCCTGCATGAGCACTGAACTCAGTGGCTTTCAATGTGTTAAGCTATTGACTCCAGCGTGTCCTACTGTGTGTGTGTGTGTGTGTGTGTGTGTGTGTTTCCTTGTTCGTACTGAAGGTACAGAGGGAAAAAAGACACAAACATGTACTCTGTCACGTTGTCATATAAATGAGCCCAGTGAAGCAGGTCCAGCACACAGGAAGCAGCTCTGCAGTGGACTGACACTGTCTGACCTGTTACTCAGGAGAAGGACTCCAGCATCAGCATCTTCTTTGTTTGGATCTATTTTCTGGGTTAAAATAGCAGCAAAGAGTTGACAAGCAGCTTGTAGTGTGTCTGCAGACAGGACAGGGAGACTTTAGATCAAAACTATCACTTTTATTTACAAATCTGATGTGTGAGAGCCTGTAGATGCTCTTCTTACAAGCTGTTATATAGTCACAGGTGTTAGTTTATCATCTATACAGCACATCATATTCAGCTATGAACTTAACACAGATGGAAGCACAGGCCTATAGACGCTATAGTGGAGCAACAGCAACCACCAAAAAGAGGACAAAAAGAAGAAAAAGCAATAATGTCAGCATATTAGTTAGAATGGAGTTTTTTTTTATATTGAAAACGGAGCTCCGAGGAACAAATTCAGACAATTTAACTGTATTTTATTTGGAAACAACAACCAATCAATTTTCTCTCTCAGACTAATTTCATTGGACTCCAGTGATTATGGGCCAAGGGCTTAGCTAATTTCCTTTGTGAGAAAACAGCCCTTTGCTCCTTAAGCAAACTAATGGCATGGGCAGGCAGCCATGCAGGCATTAGCACAGCGCTGTTGACAATGGGTACATATTTCTCCTCTGTTCGGGATGGAGTGAAAGGTGGAATTGAGGGATGATTGTATTCATGGCTCAACCACAGATACAGTGAGCGGAAATGGGAGTTGTTAATAACCTGTTCTCATTCTAATCCCTGAGTTCTTTTCTTTCTCCACCTTCAGTTCTTTTATAATACGTTTTACTTCAGAAACCTTCTCTGAAATGATGACATGACTCAGCAGGAATGTGGCAGAACATTGTTTTACAGAGAAATAGTTGATTAGAGTCTCTATAACATGCACTGCTTCCCTACTCACAGGCTGCTAAGCATTTCTTCACATCACCAAATTCACCTTGTACAGCAGCAGGATTCTTGTGATTTAACAGGGGAAAACACATGTATGATTCGAAAATCCATCCTTTCATCTTGTCATACTTACACACAATTAATGCATATGTGTTCAGGGTTTAGCAATGGTGCTTTTCCTATTGCATTTTGTAGAATAAAGGCAGATTTGCCTGTAGCCCTGCAGTAAATTGGATATTCAATCATGGCAGCACTCCACTCTCATAAAGTCCTGCCAAAATACCAGAACTGCAGAGTACTGACTCACTGAAAGAAGAGCAAAGAAACTGAAGGCTTTTCTTGATGGAAAAGATGTCTTTGTTTGTCTCCCGACTGGCTTCATATATTTACAGCCTGGTACATTTTAATTTTTTGGGGGGTGTGATTTTTTTAACCACAACCATTTCAGTGTTATTTTATCTTAAAATTCTTGCATAAATTAGGGCGTGGTTACGTTGAGTGACAGGTTCACAGACAGCTACCGGCAGTTAGCAGTTAGGAGCACAAAAAGGACTCCCCCAAACCAATGGGTGACATCGCGGGTGCTACGTCCATTCTTTTTACAATCTAAGGGCAAAAGTTGAAGCACAGACCAATCCCAAGAATGGACAACAGTGTGGTAGTGACCTGTCAATCAGAAGGTAGCTCCTCCCCTAAATCATCCCCTGCTTTCTGCTCTGTTTGACTCTAAATGGAATCATAATGTACTAAACGAACATCAAGCTGTATTGAAGAAGACTAGAGACTGAAATCATGAACTCATGTTTACACATTTACATGACATGTTTTTTAAGTCTGAATTAAATGTTCGGAATTAAATAGTTTGGAATTAAAATATTCTCCTTCGAGTTTACATGGAAATAATAATTCCGAATTGAGGTTTACGTGGACAACACGTTAAATCGCCTTTATTTAATTCCGTTCAACGTCTGGCGGTCGGGAAGGGCTCTGATTGGACAGTGGGCACGCTGACGTAATTACTGTCTACCGGAAGAAAACACACTGCAGCTGGCTAGCGGCTTTTTTGTCATTTCGGTTAAATGTTACGCCATGGACACGAACACAATACATGCAGTCAAATATGCCTACTCTTTAAGCAGCAGCTCGAGAATATTATCACACTTCACATATACCAGCTGAGGAGGAGAAGAGGAGATTGTCGGAGAAGGGATGAAGAAGACAGATGACTTCTTCAGCTGCTCTACCTCAGCCCCCTCGTACTGTACCCTCCTCGTTCAAACTTTTCGTCTTTTTGTTTTTGTGCTTTCTACCGTCTACTCGTCCACTTTTTTCAGTAGTTCCTCAGGCATTCTTATTAAAACAATGTGTCTGCTTGAGATCCGTGTTTGATCCAAGCCTTCTTCTTTCTCTTACGAGCGGTTATATGAAAGAGAAATAAAGCAATTCGGCTTTAAAAGTGGAACAAACCACCCACTTACATCGGAATTAAGTTTAATTGCGAATAATAATTTTCATTCAGAATTATGTTTACATGGTCTTTTTAAAGCGGAATAAATTTTTATTTGGAATTAAGTTGTTTTATTCAGAATTAAAGTTCTCATGTAAACGCAGCAATTGCTCACTGAGGTCATAAATTAAGAGAGAAATGGCATCATTTTCTAATACACTTCTATACAACCAGAAGAATCACCCACTTCTGGTTGCTAAAAAGAATGCAAGTTGAGGACACTTCAATTTAAGGTTAATGTCTGGTTTTAATACAGAAATAGATCTCAGAGTGGATGTGTATCGAACCACATGCTGTGCAGCTGCTAGTTCAAAGCGCACATTTCAAGCTCTGCTGGTGAGAGATGGTACAGAAAGTGTGCATGTGTTTCCACAGTTTACTGTATCCTGCAGTGTGATCACATCACCACAACAACACCAGAGTGTGAATCAAAACTGGTGATGAGTGCTTGATTTGTCAGATCAATAAGACGGTGTATTTTACAAGTAAAATGTAGTTCGGTGCAGATATTAGAGTTGTATTCCCTCAAAATACAAACTGTTTTCATGTGGTGTGTCTGCTGCCATGTTCTGACTTGCCTGCGGCTTCTTAGCTTGTTTCATTATGTAGTGTAGCAAAACAACCCTGTAGCAATAATAATCCTGTAGTCTGTGGCAGTCTTTGGAAAACTCCAAAGTAAATTCCTTTCCTGTGCTTTCAAAAACGGGCTTTCACACTTCAGAGATGGCTGACTTAGTAGCTGCAGGGTAGCGCCAGGAACCCACACAGCATCCACACTACAGAGGAGAAACGATGCAGTTGTTTGGAGGACGGCAAAAATATTTACTTTGGAGGTGTAGCAGGAGACACTGGGGGAAGTTCTTTAACCTTGATGTAATCGCCTGGAGGGACAGAGCTTCTTATATGTCTCCAAAGTGAACGGTGGATTCTTCTGCATCCTGATGTGTGCAAAATCTGCTTTCCAAAGGCTGCATAAGCATGAGAAATGTATGCTACCCTGAGATGCTAAGGCTGAGAAGCCAGGAGGACTTAAGCTCGAGACTTCAGCTTGACATGGAACTACTTAATGTCAATATCTGAGATGCAATTCTGAGTATGATAAAAAAAAAAAGTGTTCATGATTTCTTACAGTGAATGCCTCCCACTGCTTTCCAGAAGTGTAATTATGAGTCTAGTTATGTACAATATACACACAACACCCTCAGCTCTCACTTCTCTGCAGCATTTGGTGCCTCTGAACCTTAATTTCCACTGGATGTGGAAGAACGCTGACATTCGTCAGAGTCCATCAGTACGCACCAGATCCACCTGCGGCTGCTCTGCTGGACAGCTGGAATCGTGAGAACAAGATGTTGTTGACTAAAGAGATCTCTCGAATTCATGTATAATTGCGAGATACAGCGAGTTACATGTGAACATGGATTATTTTGTATTGAAAATAAACCAAATGTTTTATTTTGTGTCTGTACACAATTTCCTGTCAACGTCTGACAAAAATAGAAGCTCTGTCGATTTGTTTCAACAGGCATCGGCACTTCGGCGGTGTTCCGCATTCAGTGGAAACTGACACATTGATGTGAATGGAAATGTGTATTGTCCTCGGGTCTTAACCTTTGCCCTGGCTCCATTCGGATCAACAGTTAAGAAGAATCAGAGAATGCATGTGTTTTTGTGTTACTGTGCATGGACAGTGCTGCTGCTGTGGCATTAGGCCTCGCATCATTTAGCCCTACAGATAAATGCTGGTTTTGAGACGACAATGACCCAGATTAGCCTTCAACACAGCACATCAACTGGCTGAGTGGATTTCTCTCAACCTGTGATCAAACTAATTTTAGCTGAAGGGTAAAAACCAAACTGTCTCAATAAGAATGCCTGCATGTCATCTCTATTGTTGATTCAAATGGATGATTTATTACCAAGACATGCTGCTATGGCAACCACTTGTATTGCACTTTGGATAAGACAGTGTTGACAAGACTCCAATACATCAAAGCTCCTAAGGTGTTGTTCACCTGGAAATAGTTACAGCACATGACTGCATCTTCCAGTCTTTAACAGTAGCACTAGCAGGACGGTCTGACAGGCATGCTATAATGCAAATGACTAGAAAAAACCTAAAAGTACTAAAATCAAGATAGCATTTCTGAGTATTTATACCTCTTACAGCCAAATTCCTGTGTGTTTGTTGTCAATAAAGTAGTGAAAATCCACCAGTTATATCTGTTTCTGCTTTGTAGTCTGTCAGTACGAAACACCACACTACATACATACTGTATATATTTACATATATACAGTATTTGAGATGGACTTCGTCATAAGTAAAAGCAAATTTATTTGTGTAAATTCATGTTGTTCATTTTGTTTTCCTGGGATTCCAGACTCCAACATAACTGCCTGTTATTCTTTTGTGACAGTAAATGATGAACTTAAAATGGAACACTTCCTTAGTGTTCTGTTCAACAGTCGGTTGAAGGGTTGAAGGGAACATAAAGCTAAGGGTGTATTCACACCTGCCTTGTTTAGTTTGATTAAAACAAACTCAAGTTTGTTTCTTCCCTTGGTTCGAACCTTTTTTGGCCAGTGTGACTACAAACACTCGAATTCTAGTGCGGACCAAACAAGCGGACCGAGACCCAGCTGAGGAGGTGGTCTTGGAGTGGTTCCTATCGAACCCTTGTGCAGTTCATTTCAGGTGTGAAAGCAGCCAGACCTTGATCCAGTTTGCAAAACTCTACCTTTTTGGATTTGACGGGCTACTGTATCTTTTGTGCATGTGACACACGTGAAGCGAACACTACCAGTCCCATCTTCTGTACAGTAGACCTGTTGTTACTGTGGCATGTTGGACACACATGAGAGCTCTCCTTCTCAGCTGTTTTGCTGCACGTCTTCATTGTTACAAAATTACGAGCATAATATTTCAAAAGTCATGCTGCATCAAATGGTCTTGACGCTCGAGCATTTCTGCAAAAAGCTGTAACTGTATAACGGTACGGCACGGTGGTGTAGTAGTTAGCACTTTCACCTCACTGCAAGAAGGTACTGGGTTCGATTCCCGGCCCGGGGCCTTTCTGTGTGGAGTTTGCATGTTCTCCCCGTGTCTGCGTGGGTTCTCTCCGGGTACTGCGGCTTCCTCCCACCATCCAAAAACATGCATGGGGTTTAGGTTAATTGGTTAATTTAAATTGACCGTAGGTGTGAATGTGAGTGTGAGTGGTTGTCTCTATGTGTCCTGTGATGTGAACTGGAGACTTGTCCAGGATGTACCCTGCCTTTCACCCTAAGACAGCTGGGATAGACTCCAGCCCCCCTAAGACCCTATGCGGATCAGCGGTAAATAATGGATGGATGGATGGATGTATAAACCATATTGCTATAAGGATAACAAGAACAGCTCACAAAGTTTCCATTGTTTACGTCGGCCTACTTTCCTGCTTTACCCCGCTCACACGTTTACCATCCAGTGGTTGAACGATCTTAGCACATGTGTTAATTCTGGTCCGGACCAAAAGAAGTGAACTAACAGACCTTCCTGGTGTGAATACGCTAAGTTTAAATGTCAGGAAGGGCTGTCAGATGGCAAGAAAAAGCATTGATATTAATATAAAAATATGTAAATTATATAAATATTCTGGATGTAGCACAAACAGGTATTGACCCTTTTAGACAAATCTTTCTTTTAGGTGTCTAAAATATATTTTCCTGCAGACTTCGTCCACAGCAGTATGGTGCTGTTTCTCTTGTCTGCAGACACACTGACAGCCATAGCTAATACACTGAATATGAAGAAAGACCTCATACATCGCACTGAGAGAGACACAAACCACGCCATTCTTCTTAGGGACACCTCTGTTCCACAGGAAGTTTGATGTTGAGTTAGCATGCTTTTCCAGATAACTAGCGATTTGTAAGACCCTGTGATTTGTGACAGCAGTACGTGGAGAAAGAAAAAATAAATCAAGTCAATTGCAAAACATTTATCTGCACCAGACCTCCAGTGTCAGACTGAAATGCCACAAAAAATTACAAAATGAAATCAAGTAGGCACTTCCTGTTTAAATGTTTAGGTCATGTCACCTTTTGAACAGAAATTTTATTTTCTGACTATTTCTACAGGTCACATCCACACAACAAATAGTAAAAATACATTTTATTCATCTGATAATTGTTGAACATTTCATTTGCAATTAAAATATTTTTCTTCCTTTGTTATTCCGTACATAATGTAAATATTTCTTCTGTTGTTACTACTCGTTCTTTTATGTCTTTTGTTGTTGTCTGTTGATTTTTTTATTACTGTAATTTGTCTATGCTGCAGTGGCTGGTGGGGGACAAATAAAAAAATCTATTCTATTCTATTTATCCATCCAGTCATCCATCCATTTCTACCGCGTATTATCACATAGGGTCATGGTCAAATATGTTATTTGTTATTGTCATGTGAAAATATTGTGTGTATATATGAAATGTACACAATGAATCACAGCATATAATAGGATAGACGCTTCCAGTTTAGGAATTAATATAGAAGTTTAGCGGCCCACCTGAAAAATCATGACATGCAAAAAGTATTAGAAATTATGTTTGATTGTAAATAAAGCTAAAATCAAAGTAATTTGCAGAAATGAAAAAAAGTTCCATAATCAACATAATTTTAAGTCATTTGTTCAATGCCACTTAACAGTCATGTTTCACCTGTGTACTAGACACTGGAGGCCCCAGTTTGTTTGTTTTTTTTTTTCTCCTGTCACGTATTTGAATGATAACAGAAGCAGCCAGTCTATCATTCTCTCCTCAGCCAGGCATTGACGTCAGCAGCTCACGGCATAATGGATCCCTCCCACTGCTCTGCAACCTCCCCATCTCCTGAGGGAGCACTGCTGCCGCTCATGCAAAGCAGTCACTACGCAGTCTTTTCTAAATGTTTTAGGGCTTTTTACGTCCAGCCGATGTGGCCATCTGTCGCTGCCCTCTCCCAGGTCTCATTATGTTGGCATCGCGCTGAATATCAAAGTAATACCACACCACCTGCAGGAGCACCACTGAGCCATAGTATGCACTGGCACAGGTGTGCATGTAAGCATGTGTCATACAATACACTCATTTAGCTGTAAGGCCACTCAGTAGAGAAGTAAAGACACACGTCATTTGTAAAGTGAAATGGAATTTAAAAAGTAAAATTAACTCAAATAAATGAGTGGAGGATCATTTGATCACAATACATTCATGATATAAACAGCACTAATGCATTTCATAAAACAAATTTAAGGACCATACTTATGGTTTTGCTTTTTAATCCAATTAACTCACACAAACATGACATTTACATGTATAGATTAAATCAAAATCTATGGCTATTTAACTTTAATGCTCATAATCCGGCTACCTTTGGTCTCTAGAGCTTGGAATAAATGCTGGGATGGTCTATTAGTGTAGTATTATTTGTAGTTTATTTTGCTACTCTAGTGTCTTGTCTTGTAAGACTCTTTGAGTGTTATTTATCACAAATCACATGCTATACTGTTTTATTCTATTCATGGGTTTATATTATGCCATACAATGCTAGACTGTAAGTACAGTTAACAGTCAACTGTATGAAAAATGGTATCCTGAAAAGATGTCAATAAAGTGTGAGTTAGTCTAAATGTGATGAAGAATACAAATCTTTGTATGATGGTTCAGACTGACAGTATGATCTTATCAGGGACATCGTGGTTCCATCATGCGTACTGGAACAGGAAAAATAGTGCCTTTTGTTGGGGACTGTGAGATGAACGAGCATTATATGAAGAATAACATATTTTTCCTCATCTGTCAGAGCACAGTAGAAGGTGAAGCTGACAGGTGAGATGTTAAAAAGATAAATGCCACCTTTTCATTGGATATGTTCCCACAGGGTTCACAAAATCACTGCTCTGTGTGCAGCGTACTCTACGTGGGAAGTGGCTCAGCTATAACAGAGCGACATGATTGGGTACAGCCATGAAATTACATACATGTTGTTTAATCAATGGAAATGATGTGTCAGTGTTCACTTACATCCTATTGTGAATGTGAATGCTCCATTTCATTTTACCATTTTATTCCAAGCTGCATTGTCATTTATACTTTGACAGCCAGGCAGTATCCTCTGGTTCTGAGAAGTGAAGTCAACACTGAGGAGCCATAAAGCGAGAGGCACCTGGCTGCAGACCTCCACTGTGAGGTCACTTCCGGTGCACGCTCCACTGTCAGAACCCACCTCCACTGTCAGGACAAGAAGTGAGGACGTTTTGTTTGGGTGGGGAGGTAGGGAGGGACATTTTCACCTGCCTTTTCAATCAGGAGAGACCAGCGAGTGAGCATGTCCCCCGAGTAGCAGTGAGTTGCTGATTTTTATTATCCACAGCCTAAAATGCATGGTTATGTGTTATTTGTCAATATAGGTGCCGTAACATAGTAGCGTTATAGAAGTCAATAATTATGCAAATTACCAAATTACATTTGTTACATGTCGGTTGTCATTTTAGATGACTAGTTAACTTTCACCAATAGCAGTTAGCATAAACACCTGAGGATTCTTAACTTTTTTTAGTGCATAATGTAAAGTAACTGTTAGCATTTGTTTGTAACGTCATAAAACATTTTTGTAAACTATCCTTGTATTAGGTGGACACAGTCACAAAGTCAAACAGTCAAAGTCACACAGTCAAAAAGTGTCTATCTGAACTCACAAACGTGATAGTGACACAGCCAAGCTACCAAACACTATGCAGCACCATGGTCGACTAGCTCATTGGTGATATCATCTGTTTAACTACGGAACTGCATGGCACATTCTTACCTCTGTTGTACACTACAGTAACGTTATATAAAAAAAACAAATAGTAACTGCTATGCACCATCAGTACTTTTATTTTTGATGCTTGAGTATATTTTACTTCTAACATAATGTACTAAATTACTTAAGTGTCTTGTTTTATCCACTTTCACTTAAGTAAGTCTTACTTTCGTAGTCATTATTACTACTTCTACATAAGTAAGACCTCATTTACACCACCATTTTACCTGTAAGCAGACAATCATGTATACATTAATTTGAATCAAGGTTCATGTACAGTAATTCAAACACATGATACACTTTATATGCTTTTTGCTCATGGGGGAGGAGGAACAGGCAGGGGCCGCTCTACAGTACGGGAGGATGTGGACAGAAGACGTGGATGTGAATGAAAAGGAAGAAATCCTGGAGCCCTTCAAATTCATACTTTACACCACTGAGGAGGACATGTGGAACTTCTGCAAAGAAATAATGGACCACAGAAATTATTTGGCTTATTGTGAATGTCACACAAACTGACTGAGTGTTTTGGCAAATAAAGTGCTACAGAACATTTGATCATGTTGTGACTTGGTGTGTTTGATGTTCTCATTGATCACTTAATAATTTTACTTGGATTAAACTGTAGATATCAAGAGTTAGGGTCATATTTATTGGTACTTGGGTGTTCCAGCAGCACAACAGCATAACTGGCATAAACATAATAAAAATACAGAATAATAAAACAAACTAATTGAAAAAATAAATAGAAAAGAGCAGTGCAATAAAATCAAAATTAATGGTAATGAAAAGGCAGTGATGTACTCCTATGCCGATGCCTATGTCATCTTATGAGATGTTGGCTTATGAATATGAGTAATAGCTCAGCTTTATAGTAGGGTACAACTAGACTGAGACCTGAGTCATATCACCCACCGTTATCACCCACTCTTTTTAGTAACAAATGACAAAGTTGTAAACTTGCAGTGTACATTAGTCTACATATATGGCAATCATTAATGAAAAGTGTTTTGAAAAAGACAAAGGCTAATCTTCAATTGTCCAAATAAAAAGCTTCAATTTTTTCGTTGAATTAATACAGGTTATGATTTTTTTTGTCCTAGATTTAGACAGAATAAATCAGAATGTCCACATTGGGGCTCATGCGCAACATAAAAGGATGTTAAAAATGCAAATAAAAACAATATAGACAAGAGACTGATAGATTATGTCATATTGTTTACCAATTAATGCATTTTTGAGGACAATGATTCAACAGGAAGTGCACTCGTGATTTTATTTTGAAATGTATTCCCTGCATTTCCCGTCCTGACAGTGGAGGCGGCCTAAGATTGGAGCCTGCAGCAGAAGCAACCTCACAGTGGAGGTTCTGCAGCTAGGAACTCTTAAAGCATAAAGCTATAGTTTGCAATCATGGAGAGTTAGCAAGAGAGCTAGCAAGAATTGAAAGTGGCAGCTCCTCTAAGCTCCACCCCCTCTCCAAAGCCACACCCCCTCAAACTTGAACATCTGACAGTAGGATTCAGCAGGGAGAGGAGAGCCGTTATGCTACATCACCACAGTTCTCAACGTCATATTTGTTGCGTTTACATGAGAGCTTTAATTCAGAATAAAACTAATTTAATTCTGAATAAAAATTAATTCCGCTTTAAAAAGACCATGTAAACACTTAATTATGATGAATATTATTAGTCGGAATTAAACTTAATTCCGAAGTAAGTGGGTGGTTTATTCCATTTTTAAAGCCGAATTACTTTAATTCTCTTTCATGTAAACATTTATTCTTCTTAAACTCTATTCCGATCGTTCAGCGCATGCTCGTATAGCTGCTTTCACACCAAACGCGCAAGGCGCAGGGTGCTGCGCGGGGTATGGCACAAGCCAGCACAGAGCATGGCACAGAGCAGCGCGTATCGCGACCTACTTGCTAGGCGACGGATAGTGGAGGGAAACTGAAATTATAGCGCTCTTCATTTAGCATGTATTTCCCTGCATCCCCGTGGAAAAGCCCTTGCTTTATTTATGCTGCTGATGATGAGGAGGGGGAGATCAGTAAGAAGGGTTCGGGTACATGTCACTTTGAGGGGGAGGCAGGATATGGAAGAGTTTCGCCTTGTTCAGGAGCTACAGCCCTGCGATTACTGCTTCTGAGTCCACTTCAGACTGAGCAGGGAGCAGTTCCACATTCTGACCGAACGAGGTCAAAAAACACCTGGATGGCCACTAATTTCAGGTTGATTTATCGCACGTCCCACAGCTCCCCAAACTGAGACACCACAAGGATCAGCTTTTCCTCCATCCTTGACACACCTATGATTTTCATCTTTTCCCCCCTTTCCGTGCAGCTCCTGGCATTTCTCCTAATGGACGCATGCATGTGAAGTAACAGCGCAAGAGCACAAAATCCACCCCCGTGCTGCACCTTTGCGCGGCGCAACCACATACACAATGAATGGGTTTATTTAAATAAAGGCGATTTAATGTGTTGTCCATGTAAACCTCAATTCGGAATTATTATTTCCATGTAAACTCGAAGGAGACTATTTTAATTCCGAACAATTAATTCAGAATTAAAAAACATCATATAAACGTGGCTACTGTCACCCTTATAATGCAGACACTGATGACTATGACTGTGCAATATGGTCAAATGTAATATCCTATAACCTCTTCAATACAAGCAGCACTGACGACCAGCTTACAGCCATAGAGAAGCCAATGTTAGCAAGAGGCTACTATGTGCTATAAAAGAAAGCAGAAACTTCTTCATCACTTTTTTTTGTCACTCTTTTTGGTTTGTCCTCTTAGCTTTATTCAGAGTTTTGTCTTTCAGTCTTTTCTGTCTCCCTCTTTCTTCTCTTTGTCTGTTTAGCAGGGTGAGTCATCAGAAGTAACACAGGAAGTGGTATTTTTGGCTGCATTTTCTCTAACATTGTTCCTACAGAACAGATTCTCCTGCTAACTCTGTATTTCTGCAGAGGAGTGTTCTGGATGTTTCCAGAAACAGTGAGGAGGAGGGAGGGATGGGGGGTGTGGTCAGGACAATGGTCTCAGTCTCTAGTTTCAAGTCTTCTTCAATACAGCATAATGTTCATTTCATAAATTATGATTCCATTTAGAGTCAAACAGACCAGAAAGCAGGGGATGATTTAGGACAGGGCTACCTGCTGATTGACAGGTTTCCATCATCTGTGTTGCTATCCAGCTTGGCATTAATAAATCTAAATATGACTAATTGTCTAAATTATGACAGTGATGCACGGGTCAATGTTCTGTAAGTGATGCTTGCAATAGTCCTCCTTCCACGTCCTCTTCTCCTATCTGAAACGCTCTCTTTCTTGCTCAATTGTCTACTCAATCTTGATAAGGTTAGTAGTGTGGAGATCTCAGTAAATACTAGTGATGGACAGATAAAGCTTCATGAAGCACTTGTGATATTTTTGTCTCCTCTAGATGGCGCTCGTGGTTTAAAGCACAAGTAAAAATTTAGTAAATTTAGTAAAGAGCGCCATCTAGAGGAGTGCTTTATGAAGCTTCATCTGTCCATCTGGGGTTTTATATCAGGTGTCTTTGTGACAAGTCATGGGGCAGATAAAGAGAAGCTCCAACAGTTGTAGTTAGTGATGAGAAGTACGGCTTTTTCCGGATACTTGGCTCTGTAGGCTCAGTTCCCTCAGAAGAGTCGGCTCTTCATTTAATGTCACTCAGAGCCTTCTCGCTTAGCCTCTTTAGCAATAATGAATGGTTTGTTTGTTGGTAAGCAAAGTTTCATTTTGGGTTTTCATTAAAGCCTTATTTTCGTTTTGTTTTTACAAAAAAAACATACACAGTTACTACTGTTGAACATTTTAATCCAACTTTTAAATGAACTGTTGAACACAGAAAATACATTTTAAATGTCCTAACAGTATGACACTGTTGTCAATGCTCTGATGAATATTTTCATTTTACACTTTATTCTGCACATAGATTTGCAGTTTATATTATCATTGAAATACAGTCAGATGCTGATTATTTTCAGTTTACCCCAGCGGTTTTGCATTTAAATCTGAGGCCCCTGTCACTCTGTGTGTACCTGGGATGTTCCACTACACTCGCTGTTTGTTCCCTTTCCCTCTTTCACATAATGGTATGATCCTATTCTGTCCTCACGTGATTGGCCAAATGGTGTGACCCATTAAAATATATTCCCGTTCCTTCTCATCCGTTACAAAGAATCGGCTCTTCGTACAAGAATGACAAATTACTTGCTTCAATATAGTTGCCATGATTTTTTTTTTTTTACATGCACCTGCCAGCCTGTCAATCTACCTGTGTCTGCTGTAAGCTCATTTGATTGGCCATAAACACACTGAACTGTACCTATCTCACACTCTGCCTCAAGCCCAATTTACACCGCACGCATAACGGCAGTGTTCTTAGCACGTATCACACGCGGCTTTGCTAGAGATATGCGCTGGTTCTATTTCCAAGCCGTGTCGCAGCCAAAACACAACAATCTCCACTAACTAGATCGAGCAGACAGGAAGTCAAGCAGCAGAAAGAGTTTCTGGTGGATTTTCAAAATGAAATGTCACGCATGAACTCCAGCTGCTTCATTTTAGCAGCACAACCGGCGGAATGACAAACAATGGACGAGGAAAGATTTATCGTCTAAGTGGAGAGACATAGCATCATTTGTGATGTCTGACAAGCCTTTTATAAAGACAGAACAGAAAAGAGAATGCATGGAGAGAAAATCCAGAAGTGGTTGGAGTTGACAATGAGTAAATTCTACTGTAGCCTGTGTGTGCAATTGATTGAGTTTTCAAAAACTTGCCAAAAACGGACAAAGGAAGAACAAGAGAGAGATCAGCTGTGAAGTAATGAGCGGCTGTGCATCGTAAACAGGAAGTTCACTACGTTGTGAATCTCGCGAGAGTGTGGAGCAGTCTCACATACAGAGCTACGCTGTAAAACGCTCCCCGTGTAAATTGATGTTGCAATACGTCCATAATACATGCGAGAAACGCTGGGTGGGCGGTGTAAATTGGGCTTAACACCTGCCTGACAGCTCTTTTTGTGTCCTGCTCATGATGAGTCACCAAAAATACGAAATGTATATTTTCAAAACCCCTCCCATCTACTGTGCATGATGTCTCCATCTCCTAACAAGTTACAACACCTCTTGGGCTTTCTTATAATATAAACTCTCTCTTAATGTATCATTGCCACTTTCTACACTTTTACAATACAATTACAGAGTAAAACACTTACGGTCAGGGAGACAGAGGTGCAATTCAGTTGCAATTTTCAATAAATTATTTGCCTTCCTGACAAAACTCTCACAAAGCAAATAAAGGAATGCAGACATTTATATTAAAATTGGAGTATATATGTGGCCAAGGACCCAGAGCTCCGCTGTGTGCATGGAGAAGTGATACAGCAGCTTCACAGAGAACTACAAGGTCAATTAGTCTCTTCTTATTCAAGCCATCGATTCTATAGAGTGGTTTGGCTGAAAAGGCAATTTCAGAAACCGATCCTGACAGTTAACTTTGGCTCAACCTTCGAGGCAATTTAGAACTGTTTAACATGCGTCAATAGGAAATATTTATCTTCATATGAGT
The DNA here is from genome assembly GCA_029721515.1 of Synanceia verrucosa. Lineage (NCBI taxonomy): Eukaryota > Metazoa > Chordata > Actinopteri > Perciformes > Synanceiidae > Synanceia > Synanceia verrucosa. The sequence continues at coordinate 2,113,363 of CM056557.1, read as the reverse complement.
TGATTGCGTGATGCAAGAAATCAATATGTGTGACTTATCTTTTCCCCGCCCTGTATATGTGTTCAGAGACAAAGAGATCACTGGAGGCAGACGCTTTCTCACTCTTGACACATCCTCAACAGTCTCTCTATATTTCATTCTCTCAATATCCCTGTGTCTCTGGTTCAATTTCCTCATTTCAAGGAGCAGAGCTGAAAGACAATCCAAGGAGTGATGAGAGACCGTTAAGCTGGAGGCAGATCTGGCATAATCTCCCCAACATCCCTCTGCCTTCATGCATCCATTATTATTATTGTCAGGCTGTTGGCCAGAACAGAGGAGAGAGCAAAGTAACATCCTCAGGTTAGTTGTCCTAGAAGTGCAACAGGTACCAGGGAGACTGTCCTTGCAGTCTGGCAGGTATCAGTGTGTCTCTGTGTGTGTCTCTTTGGACTCGTCTCAGTACTTGTCTTGTTAGATCTTAGCGCTGCTTTTGATACTATTGACCATCATATCCTGTTGCAGAGATTAGAACATTTAACTGGCATCAGAGGAACTGCTTTAAGCTGGTTTAAATCCTACTTATCGGATCGATCACAGTTTGTTCACATTAATGATGAGTCCTCCATGCAGTCCATAGTCAGTTATGGAGTTCCTCAAGGTTCTGTGCTTGGGCCTATTCTATTTACTTTATATATGCTTCCTTTAGGCAATGTTATCAGGAAACACTCCATAAACTTTCACTGTTATGCAGATGATACTCAGCTATATTTGTCATTTAAGTCAGGCGAATCCAGCCAGTTAGCTAAACTCCAAACATGTCTTCAGGATATAAAAACTTGGATGGCGCACAATTTCTTGTTGTTAAATTCAGATAAAACTGAGGTTATTCTAATTGGCCCTGAAAAATCGCAGAAATAACCTATCTAATGACTTATTTACTCTAGGTGGCTTTGTACCAGCCTCGAACACCACTGTAAGGAATCTAGGGGTAATTTTTGATCAAGATATGTCCTTCAACGTCCACATGAAACATACAGCTAGAACAGCTTTTTTTCATCTGCGTAACATTGCAAAAAAATAAGGCATATTCTCTCCCAAAACGATGCAGAAAAATTAGTCCAGCCATTTTGTAACTTCCAGGCTGGACTATTGTAACTCGATTATTATCAGGCTGCCCTAATAAGTCTATCAGGACTCTCCAGCTGGTCAGAACGCTGCAGCACGTGTTCTGACCAGAACCAGGAAGAGAGACCATATTTCTCGGTATTAGCCTCTCTGCACTGGCTCCCTGTAAAATCTAGAATAGAATTTAAATCCTCCTCCTCACCTACAAGGCACTTAATGGTCAGGCACCATCTTATCTTAAAGAGCTAATAGTGCCTTATAATCCTGCTAGAACTCTGCGCTCTCAGAATGCAGGACTACTAGAGGTTCTAGGGTTTATAAAAAGTAGAATGGGAGCTAGAGCTTTCAGTTATCAAGCTCCTCTTCTGTGGAACCAACTCCCTCTTTCAGTCCGGGAGGCAGACACCATCCCCTTATTCAAGAGTAGGCTTAAGACTTTCCTTTTTGATAGTGCTTATAGTTAGGACTGATCCAAGGTTGACTCAGGCTGCCTTGGATCAATCCTTAGTTATGCTGCTATAGGTCTAGAACTGCCGGGGGACTTCCTCTGACACACTGAGCTTCTCTTCTTCTTCATTTGGATGCCTCCATTAAGTCATTTTTACTAACTCATCTTCTTCCCCGGAGCCCCTGTGCTCCCAGCTCCCAGGTGTCCGTGAGCTGAGGCTACTTGGTGAGAAGGAGGTGGTGTCATCCAGGCTTCGTCTGTCCTGATGGTGGTGAGATGGAGAAGAGGCGATGCTGCTCAGGTTGTATCTTTTAGGGTAGTGGAGAAGAGGATGTGTTTCCTCTTCCTCCCTTTAACACATGCTGCAGATTAGTTTTGTGCCTCGTAGTCCCTGTGCGTTCTCATCTCACAGGTATCCATGGATCCAGTCTACCTGGTGGAGTAGTGGTTGTGCAGACCAGTCAGGCTTCATTCACTGGTTCTGAGTGACGTGGTGGTGATGAGGTCATCCTGCGGAGGTTTCTCCTGTTTGGTGTGGTGGAGTGGAAGATGTGCTGCCCAGGCTTCTTCTGGTTGGCGTGGTGGAGAGGACGACATGCTTCTAGCTTGATAGCTTGATGATGCTCTTCATCCCCTTGGACACTCTCATATAATTCTATATATACACACTGTATATTAGCTGTTGTTATATTGATTTGGACATTTCCATACAATTTTGTATGTTAGTGTTAATGTGTTTTCATTGTTGTTATTCTGTACACATGGCATCTATTGCACGTCTGTCCATCCTGGAAGAGGGATCCCTCCTCTGTTGCTCTTCCTGAGGTTTCTTCCGTTTCTTTTTCCCTGTTAAAAGGGTTTTTTTGGGGAGTTTTTCCTTAGTCAATGCGAGGGTCATTTGTAAAGGACAGAGGGTGTCATATCCTGTACAGATTGTAAAGCCCAATGAGGCAAATTCATAATTTGTGATATTGGGCTATACAAATAAAGTTGACTTGACTTGACTTGACTCTGTGTGTGATGGAGGATTTACTAGGCAGTGCTCAGGGACCTGAGGCTAACAGTTACAAGTCTTCCTCACCTGCTCCTCTCATCCTTTTTCTCTTCCTATTCTGTGATCCTGACAGCTGGATCACATCTTTCCACTGCACGGCTGAATTGATCCAGTGCAGAGGTTTCTGTGATCCATCCTGTGTTTCATCTCGAACAAGAGGAGTGTGGTGAAGGTTGCTAAATGTGACTGTGGTAATTCAGCACAATAAAGAGCCCCTCCAGACTGAGAATAAGTTCTGGGCTGCTTTCTACTAGAAAAGAATGTTGGAAAGCTTTGCTATCATCTTTATTTGAGCTATTTGATGACTGACATGGAGGAGCACCTGTTGTTCTAACAGCAGAAGGCCTTTTTCTCTCACTCCAATAAATTCATTTCATTTGTGTCGTGAAAGATAGATAATGTAGTCCAGATATGTGAGCTAAAGAGGTGTTTGTTCATACAGAGTTGTGGAAACAGATTTTCCACACGGTGCTTTCTTGGTGTGGCTCTGCTTATATAATGACGCAGGTTCATCCACTGATGAAGACAGTGTGACACAAATGAAAAATGTAAAAAAATATTTAAAATGTATTTATACACAGACATGGAGTACTGAGACTTCATATTAACAGTTCCACTTCACAAACTTTTGATTTATGAAATCTGAGCAAGCTTGGCATACATACTGTGCAACTGTGCATTGTGTACATATGTGCAACTGTGCAAAGCACAAAAGAGTTGCAAAATGGTATACTATAAAAGGTAATGATGCATAGGATTAATGCCCTCTGATGTCTTCCACATAAACATTGTGTGGCTATTTTGTAGCAGGTGTTGTTAATATCACTTATTATATTCACTTGATATTCTTAAAGCTTGGCTATATAATCTCTGTGTATATGTATATATATATATATATATATATATATATATATATATATATATATATACATATATATATATATATATATATGTATATATATATATATATATATATATATACGTATATATACACACCCGGGTGCTAACCCAGGTGCTAACCCGGATTGTATCCAAAAAACATAAAACCACAGCTGCCCAACTCACTGCAGAATTAAATGTGCACCTCAACTCTCCTGTTTCCACCAAAACTGTCCGTCAGGAGCTCCACAGGGTCAATATCCATGGCCAGGCTGCTACAGCCAAACCTTTGGTCACTCGTGCCAATGACAAATGTTGGTTTCAGTGGTGCTGGCAGTGAAAATCTTGGGCTGTGGACAATGTGAAACGCGTTGTTCTCTGATGAGTCCACCTTTACTGTCTTTCCCACATTTGGGAGAGTTACGGTGTGGAGAAGCCCCAAAGAAGCGTACCACCCAGACTATTGCATGCCTAAAGTGAAGCATGGGGTGGATCAATGATGGTTTGGGCTGCAATATCATGACATTCCCTAGGCCCAATACTTGTGCTAGATGGGCACGTCACTGCCAAGACTACCGAACCATTCTGGAGGACCATGTACACCCAGTGGTTCAAACATTGTATCCTGAAGGTCGTGCCGTGTATCAGGATGATAATGCACCAATACACACAGCAAGACTGGCGACAGAGTGGTTTGATGAACATGAAAGTGAAGTTGAACATCTCCCATAGCCTGCACAGTCACCACATCTAAATATTATTGAGCCACATTGGGCTGTTTTGGAGGAGCGAGTCAGGAAACATTTTCCTCCACCAGCATCACGTAGTGACCTGGTCACTATTCTGCAAGAAGAATGGCTCAAAATCCCTCTGACCACTGTGCAGGACTTGTATCTGTCATTCCCAAGACGAATTGATGCTGTATTGGCTGCAAAAGGAGGCCCTACACCCAGGAGTGTATCAAGCTTTCCAAAAGTGGAGGTGTTCTGGAATGGGGGAGCCAAATTATCATTACAAATAGCGATCAATTATTTAAAATTTTATATACATCTAGGCCTACACAATAGAAACAAGCGCAATCAGAGATTGCCAACGCTGTGGGCGACTGTGTGTGTGTGTGTTTGTCCACGAGTGTGTGTATGACTCATTGTGTATTTGTTTGACACACACGCACAAACGCACATGTGACGTGACAACGCGAATCATCACACATAATTCTCTTGGAATTTTTGGGCGTTTACTTCCAATGGCTGCATTCACTTTCAGTGACTGTTGCAGGACTCATTGCATAGACTTCAGATGTCAGTTTGAGCATCAGCGGTGACAAAACATTAAATTGATATCTGTGAATTCTATTTGAAAATTACATGAATTTTAATAAACACATACTTTATGTAGATTTAAAGTGTGTATACATTTTATTGGGACACCCTGTAGATTGAAGTTTGTTTTGTCTACGTTTGAAAACCACATGAATCACACTAGGATAGCTAATACTCCCTCTCCGTATAACCGGCTAGCCTAGCACTGTAGGCTACTATTATGCATCTCAACTAAAACTGGTGCATCCCACGGGGGCAGTTGTGGGTTCTCCAAGTGAGGATTACTTCCACATTCAAAATGCTGCAGTTCCCGTCCTGCTGCTGGGGGCTGGCTCTGGAAGTGAGCAATTCTCCGTTGACCGCCATGTTAAAATAGCCAAATTTACAGCTCTCTAACCATAGTTTCCACCTCCGTGAACACTGTGAGGGGGGTGAATTTTTAGTGTTATTTTGGCTTAAAATTCTTGCATAAATTAGGGCATGGTTACATTGAGTGACAGGCTACGTTATTCACGCAACTGTTGCGCTGGGATTTATCAGGTGAGAAAAATGTTTTGAGATAGGCACAGGGTCCAACGACAACCATTTTCAATTTCCTTAATTTAACAGGCAAAATTGTAATTTTTATTTCAAAAGCTGATGAGGTTTTACTGAGGTTTAGTCAGACAAAAGTGAGGGGGATGGAATTGCCTTTCAGCAAAAGTGAGGGGGATGAAACATACTCATACCCCCGTCTGCTACGCCCATGCCTGCACCATACTAATGAATTATTGTGGTCTAAAACCAGGTGTTTCAGTTTCATTGTCCAACCACTGTATATACCGATACCGATACTGGGGTCGATACTGCGCTAATATGCTCGTACTCGTACTCATTAAAGCTCACCGATACTAAGAACCGAGATCCATTGCATGCAATTGCTTTAAATGGTGGCCTGCCATTTCTGATGTATTTTTGGGAATTGGCCGCGAGGCGGCTCCCGTCTATAGTTTATAGGGAAAGTGAGGCTGGAGGCTGCAGCACAGAAGAGTGAGCCTGGAGGCTGCAGTACGGAAGAGAGAGGCTCAAGGCAAGTGGTACACATCATGTCAGCGGTATGGACTTATTTTAAAATATGTGACGATGACAGAAGCAAGGCACTGTGCAAACTGTGTGCTGCAAATGTGTTGAGGGGAGGAAAGGAGAGTACGTCGTTCAATACGAGCAATTTGATAAAACAAATGAGGACACACTATTACCCTGAGTATACAGAGTTTTCCAAGGCGAATGCTAAACCACAACAGCCAACTTTAACTCAGATTTTGGAAAAGCGGGAAAAATGTCAAGATAGAATCAACGGGCACTTAAAATAACAGGCTCTGACTCATTTTATTGCTCTGGATGACCAGCCACTGTCGGTTGTGGATGATGAAGGATTTTTTTTGCCATTTTCTCAGCATACTGGAGCCGCGATATCACATTCTGAGCTGCCCCTACGTCACGCATGTAATGTTGCCCAAAGTTTTTGACGAGTTAAAAAAACATGTTCGAACCCTGGTGAAAGACGCTAAGCTTTACAACAGACATCTGGACAAGCAGTGTGTGCCCAATGTCTTTGTTCAGCTTAACTGCGCAGTGGATCGATGAGTTTGTTCGCCATAACGTCACACTACATGCTGAGTCATTCCGGGGCTCGCACACCGGCCAGACCATTGCAGGTGCGTTCGATAGCATGCTTCAGACCTGGGACATTCCAAAGATGTCCGTCCATGTGGTACTCTGTGACACTGCATGAAATATGATGAAGGCCATGGGTGATGCTGAGCTGCCCAGCCTCCCATGTACTGCTCACACTCTCCAGCTGGTGGTTCACGAGGGACTTCTGTCACAGAGGAGTGTTGCTTATGCGGCGGCAATCGGCAGAAAATCATTGGGCATTTTAAACATTCTGCTCTGGCCAGCTCCCACCTCGAGGACATTCAATTGAAGATCAACCAGCCTGCCAAGCGGCTCCAGCAAGACGTACAGACCCACTGGAATAGCACCTTTTATATGATGCAGTCCTTGATTGAGCAGAAACGGGCTCTGTATCTGAATATGGACTGCCTGATACACTCACAGCTCACCAGTGGATACTGCTGGAGAAGGAGCTGTCTGTTTTGGGCCTGTTTGAAGAGTTAACTAAAAAAGTTAGCTCTACAGATGCCATGGCAGCAGATGTCATTCCAGCAGTCACTGTGCTGCACAGATTTCTAACAAGGGAGACAACCTTGGCTGCGGCTGTCAGGAAGCGATTCACTGACGTGGAGGAAAACCCAGTCTACAGCATCACAACGCTGCTTGATCCCGGGTGAGTATGTGTCTGTAACTGTAACTGTGTGTAACTGTACCTCTGTGAATAATTGTGATTGTATGTGTAACTGTGTGAGACTGTGACTGCTGATTTTTTTTTTCTTTTCTTTCTCTGTTTTAGGTACAACATTTTTTTTTTTCTCCAGCACCACCACTGCAGCAAATGCCAAAGAGCTGCTGAAATGTCAGCTGTTGAGGTTGCCTGGAGAAACAGACGAGCAGGAGGATCATGAGCTGACCACCTTCAAGAAAACCACACCATGACCAGGCCACTAGCAGCCTAGACAGCATATTTGATGAAACTGCAGATGAGCAGGCATCAGCATCAGTGGGCAGAGCAGCAGTAGGTTCTAGTGTACAGTTTGAGACATATCTTGGAGAGGGCACAATTTTCACGGGAGACAAGCCACTACAATACTGGATGGTTAATAAAGTGCGGTTCCCAACTCTGGCTAAACTGGCATGCAGATACCTTTCAACACGATGCACTAGAGTTGACAGTGAAAGGTTGTCCAGCACAAGTGTCACACATTGTGAATGACAGCAGAAACAGGCTCACTGCTGATCATGCAGAGGTGATTCTTTTCATCAAAAAGAACCTGCCTCTCACTTTCCCAAAAAGGCTTAGTTCAGAGATGACACCATTGTATGGTAACTGACTGAAGTTTAATGTTTTGGTGAACATTGCAATAGTTTCATGTTTTGTCACTCTCAAAGTTGGAACAATAGGTGTATTGATATTTTTTTTTATTATTATTATATTAGATGTGGACACTATGCAGTAGGTTCATTTTGTTAACGTGAAAGCTGGAGACAGTGGCAAAGAGTTTATTTTGTTTGATTAAAAAGTGGAAACTGCAATACTTTTACAGAAATGTTTATTTTTTGAATTGAAATGTCAGTTTGTTTTATAGTTTGTTTTATTTCTTAAATAGATTCTAATCTATCAACATTTGCTGTAAGAAGCAGAGAAGAAAATAAAACCTGTCTTCCATTTTATTGCAGTTTGTATTTTTTTTGTGGGTGTGTGTGTGTGTTAGAATTATTGGTATCGGTACTCGGGATCGGCAAGTTCTAAGATCCAAGTATCGGTATCGTATCGGTTTGGAAAAAAGTTGTATTGGTGCATCCCTAATATATACTGTATATATATATATAGATATAGATATACAGATATATATATATATATATATATATATATATATATATATATATAGATATACAGATATATATATATATATATATATATATATATATATATATATATATATATATATATATAGGGTGAACGAGGTGGAAAATAGGGAGGCAAGGCAACATCGCGTGCTGCGGTACCTGCTACAACGTAATAAGCAACTCTCAGCTGTTTGTGACGATCTGCAGAATAGATTGAGGAGGAATAATCTTCGGATATTCCAAGTACCAGAGGGAAGTGAGCAGGGAGATATGGGTGCGTTCGTGAGAGATCTGCTGCCCAAAGTGTTGAAGTTATCACCTACTCTCAGTGTAGAGTCTTTGCTTTTCCTGTTATTTCCACTCTCTTTCCACCTTTGTTGACATCATTCAGCATCATTGCCATGAAGTAAATGACAAAGACAAAGATGTTGCCTGTTAATTTGGTATGAGTGTACCTAATGTTCAGAGCTGAGCCATCAAGATGTGTGTTTTTCTTGTTGTGTACCACCAGGATGTTATAGCTGATTTATTCTGCAATGGTAGCTGACAGTATTAAGACAAGTTGGAAACACTTTAATTGCATTTTCCATTTATGCTGTTTTTGTCAGGCTTTGCAGAGCAGAACAGGCAGGGAGGACCAAATGGAGGTAGATTAGTTCAAACGATTTATTGAGAAAACTCCTGGGAATCACTGCAGGCAGGTAACAGGAAAAACCAAACCGCAAAACATCAGCAAAACAATACGTGAGGGAAAAAAACACAGACAAACTGAAACAAGCAAAGGAAATGTAGTGTACTAAATAGTGACACATTGACTAGTGAAGTGAGAACAAAGGTGATGAGCACAGGACCAATGAGGAACAGGTGAAACCAGGACTCCAATCATAACCCCACCTGCTGCTTCTGCTTCTGTCCATAAAGCTGCTGCTGGTGTTGAATTTAAGCTGCTCCTGTTTATTGAAAGATAAAAATGTGTGTTGAAGATAAGAAGCTGAAATTAGATATTTGTTATTTATTAATTCGAGGATAATGTGCTGTAAGCGTACGAACATTGTAACACAGCAGTGTATCATGGTTTGACCTGTATTTAAAGTTCATTTTCTGATTCCACAGCTGGAAACAACAGCTGAAAAAAGACAAGGCAACTTTGGTGTAGTGGTTAGCAATGTCGCCTCACAGCAACAAGGTTTCGGGTTCGATTGCCGGCCCGGGGCCTTTCTGTGTGGAGTTTACATGTTCTCCCCGTGTCTGTGTGGGTTCTCTCTGGTACTCCGGCTTCCTCCCACCATCCAAAAACATGCATGGGGATTAGGTTAATTGGCTAGTTTAAAATGACCCTAGGTGTGAATGGTTGTCTGTCTCTATGTGTCCTGTGATGACGTGGCGACTTGTCCATTTGTGTGCAGCATACAGTAAGAACTAAATGCTGCTTCACTATGTTTGGTTTGAACTCTGGGCTCCACTATATGACCTGAGTCTGCAGATCTCAGAGCCCTACTGGGGTTACAGTCCATTAGCATGTCTTTCATGTATACTGGTCCTAAACCATTTTGTGATTTATAGACCAGTAGCAGAACTTTAAAGTCTATTCTATAGCTTACTGGGAGCCATTGTAAAGACTTTAGGACTGGAGTAATGTGCTCTGATCTCTTTGGTCTAGTCAGAACCCGAGCTGCTGCATTTTGAATGAGCTGCAGCTGTTTAAAGCTCTTTAGGGGGAGTCCAGTCAGAAGACCATTACAATAGTCAAGTCTACTGGAGATAAAAGTATGGATGAGTTTCTCCTGGTCTGCTTGGGACATGAAACCCTTCACTCTGGAAATGTTCTTCAGTTGGTAGAAGGCTGATGTAGTGACTGATTTGAACTGACTGCTGAAAGTTAGATCTGAGTGTATCAGCACACCAAGGTTTCAGACTTGGGCTTTGGTTTTTAAAGATAGTGACTCCAGGTATTTACTAACAGCAATCCTCTTTTCTTTACTGCCAAAAGCAATTACCTTGGTTTTGTTGTGGTTTAATCACAATGTGGTTCATCCTGTTATTTATTTGTTCTAGACAGTGACACAACACCCCTATAGAACTGTAGTCATCTGGATACACTGCGAGATATAACTGTCATCTGCATAACTATGATAGTCAACATTGAAGTTCTGCAGAATTTGACCCAAAGGTAGCACATATAGGCTGAACAAAAGGGGTCCAAGAACTGACCCTTGAGGGACCCCATATGTCATGGCCCTTCGATTAGATTCAAAACTTCCAATGATCACAAAATAACTCATTTCCTCCAAGTAGGACCTGAACCATTCTAGAACTGTTCCACTGAGTCCTACCCAAGTGTCCAACCTGTTCAAAAGTATATAATGATCTACAGTATCAAATGCTACACTGAGATATCAATAGGACTAGAACTGACACCTTTCCCGAGTCAGTGTTCAACCCTATATCATTTATCTCTCTGATAAGCCGATTCTGTACTGTGATGAGGTCAGAAACCTGATTGAAATTTGGCAAGAAGTCCATTTGTGTTCACAAAATTGCTGAGTTGATTAAAAATCATTTTCTCGACAATCTTGGCTATGAAGGGCAGGTTTGAGATGGATCTATAGTTGTCTGACGTGGAAGCATCCAGTGTTGTGTTTTTTTGAAGTGGCTTAATGGCAGCTACTTTCAGGGTTTTAGGAAACTCGCCTGACTGAAGGGAGCAATTGATTAATTGCTGCAGATTAGTTAGTACAGACTTGACAACAGTTTTGAAGAAGTCAGATGTTATTGAGTCAAGACAGCTAGTTGATGGGTTAAGCTGCTGAACTGTTTCCTCAACAGTTTTTTGATCTACAGTGTCAAATTCTGACATGGTAATTGAGTTATTCCTGGGTGGTGTTAGCAGTAGCATCATTTTATCATTTTGCTGATTTGTGCTGATGTTTGACCTGATGGATTGTATTTTCACTTTTTTTTTGCATTTATCTCTTATGAGGAGTTCTGGGGCTATGTGATTAGGAGGGTTAGTGAGCTTATCAACCACAGCAAACAGAATCCGAGTCTTGTTGAGGTTCTTATTTATGATTTTGAACTCTTGGTTAAAATTACAAATACTTTGTCTGTAGAGGTCAGTGAATTTGGAGTTTGTTTTTTTTCCCATTTATGCTGTCTTTTCCTACATTTTGATTTCAAGGCCTTTACTCTCATAGCATCCCTCCATGGTGTTTTAGGTTTACTCAAGGTTGTTTTAAGTTTTAAATGGGGCAACAGCATCCATGACATTTGAGATCTTCCAGGTGAAATTATTCGGAAGTTCATCAACTGTTGCTGCATTCACAGTTGGTGACACAGCTATGGTCTCCATAAATTGAGTACTAGTATTCTCATTTATAACCTTTTCTTAATAGACACAGAGGTTACCTTGGGATGATATGTAATTCAAAGAACACACAAACATGATGAGAAATAGCCAAGTCCTCAATGTCAACAGATAAAATGTCAACATCCTTCGAGATTACCCAATCCAGAGTGTGGCCTTGAGTGTGTGTGGGGCCTTTCACATGCTGTGAGAGGCCAAAGGTATCCAGTAAAGCAGAGAGTTCTTTGGGAGTTTTATCCATGTTATTGTCAATATGAATGTTAAAATCCTGTGTTATGGGACTTCCGGTGACGTCATGATAAGAGCAACAGGCTAGGTGAGAGGCTCCGTCAAAAAAATATAAAAATCTGTGACAACGATAGTTATTAAAGGTCTTTGGACTCAAAACTGCTTTTGTGACAAAGATGACGACATCCTACCGAAATAAAGGACAGCGGAAAACGGGAATTGAGAAATTAACAGACGAAAATTTGTCAAGTGCGGGCGGCGCTAGCTTGAGTCAAAAGGCGTGTGATGCAGAGATGTCGCTGATAGAAGAAATGAGAAAACTCCGTGAGGAAAATTCTAATGGACACGCACAAACTTCACAGACCTTGGGGCGCCTGGAAAAGGTGGTGACGGATATCAAGGAACAGCTTAGCGATCACCAGCAGAGGATATGCGAACTAGAAGGCAGGGTGAACGAGGTGGAAAATAGGGAGGCAAGGCAACATCGCGTGCTGCGGTACCTGCTACAATGTAATAAGCAACTCTCAGCTGTTTGTGACGATCTGCAGAATAGATTGAGGAGGAATAATCTTCGGATATTCCAAGTACCAGAGGGAAGTGAGCAGGGAGATATGGGTGCGTTCGTGAGAGATCTGCTGCCCAAAGTGTTGAAGTTATCACCTACTCTGGACATTAAGATTGAACGTGCACACCGCTCACTCCAGGCTCGACCGTCGGACCCAGCGGCTCCCCCCAGATCAATCATAGTGAGGTTCCAGGACGCAGCAGTGAAAGACGCTGTTCTGCAGCAAGCGTGGAGCCAAGGAACAGTAATGTTCCAAGAAAAGAGGATTTTTTTCGACCAAGATTATTCTCCGGAGCTGCAGAAGAAGCGTGCCAGGGTCCATGCTGTCGTCAAGCAGTTGAAACAGAAGAACGTGCAAGCTAAGTGCCTTCATCCAGCGCGGCTCAAGCTTAAGATGAACTCGGGAGAAAAAATATTCTCCACATTAACGAGTGCCGTTGACACTCTGAGAGAGCTGGGTGTCCAGGTACAGTGTGGAGAGAAGGAGCGCATGGAGGAGCAGTTGGCTGAAGGATGGAACTCCAGCACCAAGAGGAAGAGAGATGGTATGTTGGCCTTAGCTGACCTGACGGCCATAATGGATGGAGAAGGGGCTGATGGTTAGTTTCAACCAGGTATATAACCCAGATCACCTCTATGTGATTTTCATTTGGATTGCTAAAGCTATTGAGTACATATAAGCAATATACAGACTGAACACTGAAGACTATTAAAACAACAATTTACATTTTATGTTGTCACAGAGTATATAAACAAATAATGAGCGGAGGTATGGAGGACTCTTTGTTCGTATGAGTGTTTTGCGCTCACCAAGACCCTTTCTACATGTTAGTGTAAAAGCTGGTCAATTTTGCGTATTGTACGCCATTTACCACAGAGGGACCAAGTCACCACTCTCTGTCCCAATATCACCAGGGGTCAGACATAGTAGTAAACTGTCTGACTGGGAATGTGGAAGTTCTGTTCTATGTTTATGTTTATTGTTCAATGTTTGCTTTATCTGAGACGAGTAGATTTCAGTTAATTTTGTTTCATACATTTGGAGACTATCTTTATATTTGCTGCCAAATGGGCACCATTGAATGTACGAGGTGTTATTTCATGAAACATTTTAAATATAATAATGACTTTACTTAATTTGGTTACTTATAACATAAAGAGCATAAACAACCCGATTAAAAGAAAAAAGATACTGGGACAATTGAAGAAAATGCACTGCTCTATTGCCATGCTGCAAGAAACACACCTTATTGAAGAAGAACACCAAAAGCTGAAGAGAGAATGGGTTTACGGTATCAAGTTTACGGTAGTTCCTATGGGAATCACAAAAAAAAAGGGGTTGTAATATTGTTCAGTAAATCTGTATTTTTTCACTGTGAAGCAGTATATCAAGACATTGAAGGTAGTTATGTGTTAGTAGTAGGGACACTTGCTGGATTCAAAATAACTATTTTAAATGTCTATGCACCCAACGAGGATTGTCCACATTTTTTCAAAAAGCTTGCACATTTAATAGCTGACAAGGGGGATGGTTTACTTCTCATGGGGGGAGACTTGAATTGTGTATTGAGTAACAAGCTGGATAGACAACCAACATCCTCAAAGCCTCAAAATAGAATGTCTACAAGCTTATTGAATATAATGAAGGAATTAGGATTAGTAGATGTATGGCGCCACCTCCATCCAAATGAAAGAGATTTCACCTTTATGTCCCAAGTGCATGGCAGCTACTCAAGGATAGGTTATTTTTTATTATCTAAAAAGGACATATTTCGTGCGAAAAACTGTGTTATTGAATCAATAACTATTTCGGATCATAGCCCAGTTACAATGACAGTGGACTTTGGGATCGAGCCATGCATGAAATATTGGAGAATCAATGCTGCATTGTTGGCGGATGTTAATATAAGAGAAGAAATAAGGTTGGCTTTACTTGAGTATTTTGAACTGAACGACAATGGAATTGTCTCACCCTCTGTCCTGTGGGATGCAGGAAAAGCCACAATAAGGGGAAAAATAATATCAATCAGATCAAAAATAAAGAAACACAGACTTAAAAAACAACTGGAAATTGAAACAGAAATTAAGAGATTGGAGAGGGAGCATGAGCAATATGGAAGACAGGAAACACTTCGTAAACTTAAAGAAATTAGAATCGAACTAGATGACCTGCTCACGCACAAGACAGAAGGTGCTCTCAGATTCATAGATAGAAAATATTATGAATATGGAAACAAGGCCAGTAGATTGTTGTCATTTCAATTGCAGAAAGCACAGGCTAGTCGCATAATTCCTAAAATCAAATGACCTAACTCCAACAACGTGGAAACTAGCCCAAAAGCAATAGCTAAGACCTTTGCCGAATATTATGAACAATTATATAAAGGCCAAATTCAAGATCCAAATTCAGAGAAAATGCATTGTTTCTTTGGAACTCTCAAATTGGATAAACTAACCCCCGATGAGGCCTCTGACTTAACAGAGCCAATTACAGAGAAAGAGATTAAAGACACAATTGCTAAATTAAAAAAACTATAAGTCACCCGGAGTGGATGGATTTGCGGGAGAATACTACAAAGTGTTTGCCACCGACCTTGCGCCTATACTGTGCAAACTATATAACTATGTGTTAGACTCAGGAAACCCGCCTGAATCATGGTCAGAGGCTATTATCACAGTCCTATATAAAGACGGAAAAGATCCGCTGCAATGCTCTAGTTACCGACCTATAAGCCTTTTATGTGTGGACTATAAAATACTAACGTCTATCTTAGCAATTAGAATTCAAAGGTACATTAACAAGTTAATAAAACCAGATCAGACGGGGTTCATTTCAGGGCGACATGGCGCAAATAACATAAGGAGAGCTTTAAACCTTCAGTCAATTATGGCCAAAAATACGCAACCATCAATGCTTCTCAGCTTAGATGCCGAGAAAGCGTTCGATAGAGTAGACTGGTGTTTTTTAGAGCAAACGCTAATTGAAATGGGCTTTGGTGAGAAATTTGTCAGTTGGTTTCGGTTGTTGTATAAAAAACCTAAATCTAAAATACGAATCAATGGGCAATGCTCGGAGTTCTTTAACGTGAGGGGGGTAAGACAGGGTGATTCGCTTTCCCCTATCCTCTTTGCGCTCAGCATTGAGCCTCTTGCGCAGGCCATACGACAGGATGTCCTGATTGAGGGGATAGAGGATGGAGGTGGAAGAACTCATAAAATCTCCCTTTTTGCGGATGACATCTTACTTTTCATAAAACACCCGCTTACTTCGATACCAAGACTTATGCAGTGTCTGAAAGACTATGGGGACATTTCGGGATATAAAATTAACCAAAACAAATCAGAGGCAATAATGGCATCAGGTAGTTGGCCAAGTCAACTCGATGGCACAATATCATTTCATTGGTCGAAACAAGGATTCAGGTACTTGGGGATTATTATAACACCCAAGACCGAAAAAATTTTTGATGCAAATTACGACAAACTGCTCAGACAAATGAGGAAGGACCTCGCCCGGTGGGAGGTCCTCCCTTTGTCTTTCTTGGGCAGAGTAGAAACAGTAAAGATGAACGTACTTCCTCGTCTTCTGTTCCTATTCCGATCGCTACCTATAAGAGTCCCAAGGTCCATTTTTAAGATGCTAAACACACGAATCGGCCAATTTATATGGCAACGTAAGAGGCCCAGAATTAAACTTAAAACTCTTTATTTGCCTAAAGATAGAGGTGGTTTGGCCTTACCGAATTTGAGGTTTTATTACTGGGCAGCCCAGCTCATAGCGGTGGTGACCTGGCTCAGTGGAGATGAGGAAGCACAGTGGAGTCAAATAGAACAGGGTGAAGTTAAAGGTGCCCAGATATCTACTTTACCTTTTATGGATCTAAAACTTGTCAATAAACTTAAGATTGGGAATGAATGGGTAAAACAGTCTACAAAAGTCTGGACAGAGGTAAAAAAACATCTGAAAGACTATGGATCAATCTCTCGAGCCATGCCCATAGTAGGCAATCCAGACTTTTCACCCTCGGTCGGGGACTATGGGTTCAAGGGATGGGCGGCTAAAGGTTTAAAAAATTTTAATCAGTTGTTTGAAGGAACACACCTGAAGTCCTTTTCACAGCTGTGAGAACAGTTTGATCGTCCCTCAAACGATTTTTATAGGTATCTACAGATCAGGCATTACATTACGAGCCATAAAGAAAACGAGAGAATTAGGAGAACACCTAATGCTATAGAACGATACTTTGTTACATTTTTGGAGGAAGGGTGTCCAGTGAATAGACAAGTCTCTCAACTTTATAAAAGACTTTCATTTGACACTTCTCAAAATACCCTTTGCCCTTGATAATATGATATCAAGGGCAAATGGTAACTAGAATCAAATACTGTAATAGAAGACGACTTATGGGACAAACTGTGTATTGTTAGTCACAAAGGCATCAACAGCCAACAGTGGAGGGAGTTTGATTGGAAACTCAAAACCAGATTTTTTTACACTCCTTTGGTTATATCTAATTTTGTTAAAGACACATCGGCAGCTTTATGCTGGAGAAAATGTGGTAAAATAGGTGACCATACACATATATTTTGGGACTGCCCCAACATAACTGTATATTGGAAGAATATCAAGGAAGAAATTGAAAAAATTGTGAAAAGAGAGGTACCTTCAAATACTTTGTTCTACCTACTTGGAGTCATACCGGTCAGTGATTTTACTAAGGATCAGAGATATATCTTGCATGTTTTGATACTGGTTGCAAAGAAGGTTATAACAGCTAACTGGAGGAGCTAACTGGATGTCAGCTCACCAACTCTGGGAGAATGGAAGCAAAGATTGAAACAAGTTTTTGTGGTGGAAAGGATGACTGCAGTATTACAATTGAAAATGGACCTTTTTGAGCAGAGATGGCGCATGGTTGAAGACTATTTGAATTGTTAAAACCTTGCTGGGTTGTTTCACCTGTGGGCCCTGGCACGGGGTGCTATGTATGTGTACACATATTATGTGTTTAATTTTTCTTTGAACACCTGTGCATAAATATCACAATATCGAGCATGTTTTAATTTAAGTCTCCCTTTTTTTTTTTTTTTTTTTCCATGTCTCGCTTGTCTCGGATGTTCTGTTTTGTTCTATGTTTTGCTTCTTGTTGTATGAAAGTCTAAATAAATAGTTAAAAAAAAAAAAAAATCCTGTGTTATGACTAAAAAGTTGTAGTCAGTGCAGATAACTGACAGCAGTTCTGCAAACTCCTCCATAAATTTTCCATTTTGTCTTAGAGGTTTATAAGTTATGAAAATAATATCCTTTGGATTTCGTTTTACTAAAAACAAAGATATTGAAAAGAGCTAAAATCACCAATATCATTTCTTTACATTGAAATAAAGCTTTAAAAATGGCAGCAACTCCTTTCTTGCTTCAACCATGTTTCACTAAGGAGTAAAAAGTCTAGATCATAGGTCACAATGATGTCATTAATCAACAGTGATTTGTTAACTAGTGATCTAACTTTGAATAGAGCTAACCTTGGAGAGATAACAGGAGACATTGATCTGTCCTGTGGTTGACATGCAATTTTCAATAGATTTGCAACTGCACTTTTTTTTGTTTTTCATTACTTTAACCATCTTCCTGTTACTTGTTATCACAGGGATAGAAAAGGCTTCTTCAGCTCCATAGGGCCCTGACTTCTCCTGGGGAAAACATTGCTGATATCAGCATTATAGCCTGGACTCAGCACATATCAGGCAGACTCACAGTTAAGATGTTTCATGAGCAGAGAGGGGGCTTAGCGGTTTTTGGTGGATGGTTGTTTCTTGCGTGGTGGAATGGGAGGAGCTGAACAATGGGGAAGGTTAAGGGGTGAGAATATGGGAGATGGAGATTGGTGTGAGCAGGATTCCAATATTGACAAGGTTCTTCATCTTGTCAGTGAAATCCAGGAAAGAGTTGTTTGGATTGGATGAAAGAAATGAGATGCTGGCAAGGGGCTGGGAGGGTACAAGTTTGGAAGATTGGGAGTCTTGTGTTGGAGTCAGAGGTGGGTACTCTTGTTGGTCCTCTAGGGGTGGGGGGAGGGGGGGTAGACTCCATTTGATGAAGCTGAAGTTGAAGCCTCCTTCTGTGTCTGCTGTCCTTCAGAGTCCTGTCTTATCTGTTGTTCTGCACTATTTCTTCTGTCCTTGGCTGAACCTGCCAGTGACGCTGGGTGACACTCACAGGAAAAAATGTTGGAACTCAACAATTGCACTCCTCGTTTATTTAGAGCAAAACCGTCCGCCTTAAAAAGATGCCTTTGCTCCCAAAAAAATACATAAATTGTCAATGAAGTACACTGATTGAGCAGCAGACACATCTTTTAGCCATCTGTTTAACATCAACAGTCTGCTGAAGTGCTCATCTCCACGTCGTACTGTTGGCAGAGGTCTACTCAAATACACCTCAGCATTCAGATATCGCACTTTGCTCAGGAAATCAATGAAATCCTGTTTCAGTACCTCTGATTGTTGCTTCAAAACATCTATGGCTCCTGTATGTATGATAACAGATTTCACTGTTGGATGCTCAGCAGCGATCTAAGATCAAACATCATAGCATACCTACGAGTGGCTGATGCAGTGGTGTTTTTCAGACTGTAAAATCTTCAGAGTTACATCCCACTGACTGACCTCCCATAATATACCTGCGCATTCAGGTAACAGAAAGATATCCTGTTCACATAGTCTGCCCCCATAGGTCCAGCTGTCCTTGAGGGGAGACCTAAATTTATAAAGAAGGCTACTTCATACATGGCCTTATTTTAACTGTCACATACCTACACTTGTACTGAACCTCTGTGTCCTTATGGCCAGGGAAGATAATAAAAATGTTGAAAAATTGCGTTACTGCAAGGTTTACTCTCCTTATCTGGTAGGTCTCTGCTCTAATCTGTGAGTCCACAGTGAGATACGTGCTAAATTAGTTGTTTAATTAGTACTGCTAATTTAGCTTATTTGAAGAGTTAAATGTAGACTGATTAATGATCTCTGCATATGAATAGTAGTTCTGTAAATATAAAGTTGGCACTGACTAAACTCAGTCTGTCTCTGGGAGATTTTATCCTGGTGGCAGTACTCTAAAATTTAAAATCCTCTTGGTCATTTTAGGGATAAAATCACTGGCCTGAACCATGGGGTAGATGGGTGATGGCCCTCCACGTTGGCCTCATTTTGCTCCTCCAGCAGAGCCCAGCTAGCCTTTATTTGGATATGGTTATTTTCATATACTGTACTTATAATTTCCTTTTATTTTCTTTTTAAGTTTTCTCCAGTCTTCCAGTGAAGTCGTGTTCAGAATGACCCTATGATCAGGTATAGTTTACTGTATAGCTTTTTGAGGAATTAATATCGCAGCATTCATTATTTCCTGTCATAATAATCATTGTTTTATATCATAAAAGGGAAATTTATTACCAAACATCTTGTAACATAGGAAAACATCCTCAAACTAAAATCTCTTTATTTGACATTTACTGTTCCTGAGGTTTGTTGACTATGACCATGTCACATCTTTTACTATCTCACCTCAAACTAAACTGAAAAATTGCCAGCACTGATGTGAACAATCACATCTAAATTAGAGAGCAGATGGTGATTTTAGTTACAGGTAACAATGTCCTCTCTTATGCTTAAAGCCATCACCGCTTTATCATAAATTTAACTATGGACCCTAAAATAACCACAGCTCTAATTACAACAAACACCCAGCAAGACATTACTCTTCTTTGTCTTTACATACAGTAGACGATAACGTTTGCTTTTGGCATTTAATAATTAAGACATGTATGTGAGTAAAAAAATAACACAAAGTTATAGATTTAATTTGGACCTCATGACTGACTGCAAGAAGAGCTGGTTTTATTTGTCTGAAAGGATAGCTAAGTAAGGTTCTGTGTACAGTATCTTGCTTCAAGCTTGGTGATTTTACAGGCTTTGACACTCCCTGTGACGCTTTAATTATCTCCCTCACTTATTCATTTGTCTAAAAATGTCCTGTCTGACTTTCCATTCCTGTGCTTTTCTTGCATCATGTATTCCTCACTGTGTCTCTCCCTCCTTCAAACACTGATTGTGTCCCACTGTGACCGGCCCTTCTCTCTCAGACAGTAATTTGACAGTGAGTATAGCGGGGAAACAGCTGCGGCATAGTTTAGAGGCCACTCGTAACAATAAATGTGTTTTACTGTCAAGATCAATGCAGGTTTCTCTCATGCATAAATACCAGCCTGTTTTTCTACATTATGGTAAAATGTTGGGACAAGATGAGGGGGCTAAGGGTTACAGATATACCCAATCTGAAATCACATTGCTGTTTTAAAAAAAACTGCAGTTGAGTGTTCTGAGGCATTGCAGCATTAAAGCAGCATTGTACACTGTTAGTTCACCACTGTGCTCTCTCCTTGCCTATAGAAGTGAAGAGTGAGGGGGTGGGAGGAAAAGATAGATGGGAAATAATAGGAAAGATATGACTGACCAACCAGGGAAGGGAAAGAAGTACAGTCAGAGAAATGGGGGTGAGATACTGGAGAAGAGGAAGATAGAGAGAAATGTAACAACCACTGCAAAACTGTTTGCTTGAGAGTGCCTTTTAATCAGCAGAGAAAGCACCGGCGAATTGGATAAAATGTTATCTGGGAGCTGGAAAAGTGGAGGTGGAATTTATGGTACATTATGTTCCCACTATAAACAAGTGCTCCACGAATTTTTGCTCACAGAAGTCATTCATCACACACAGCTCAAAGCACTCCTTTCCTTTTCTTTGCTTTTGCACGCAGGCTGGAACTTTGCCCAGACTCCAAATGCACAGAGCGCTACGAAAAGTTAGAGGCAGAGACTTTTTCACTGTTCTACATTGAATCTATGTTTCTCTTCTTTATCTGCGATAAACACATTGCAGGATTTGTCTGGAGACGTTCAAAGGCACACACTTCTTGAGCTATTGCTGAAATCAAATATGGACATTTCCAAATAAAGGATATCTGAAAATGCGAGTTTATTTTTTAACTGTTGGTTAAAAGGATGTCAGTCGACAGACTGAAAATAGAGGCTGCATGGGTATGAGGACGTGGTTCTTGACAGCCCAGGGTTCACTGTGCTTCAAAGCCTGGCTGACATGAGATGAAAAGCCTGAAGACCTTAACGCATTAGCTGTAGGGCATATTAGCAATTCAGAAAGCAGAAAAAACACAGACGTTCATTTGGACAGGATTAATGTCATCCATTATGAAACTAATTGTTTAAATTACATGTGGAGACTGGTAATAGACAAAGCATTCTCAAATTGTGTAATAATTCAACATGGTCTTACAGAAAACTGTAAGAGTTACACTGTGATGTGCAAGACAAAGGCTCATCATCAAAACACCGTTTTTGCTTTAGTTGTGTCATTTTCATGCCATGTAAACAGTAGTGACTGAAGTGTAGCGATGTAGACTAAAAGAGGAGAAAAACCACTAAGGCTGGGTCGGTGGAGAGAAGAATGGGTCGAGCAAACACAGGACGTTCAACCAGGTGACAGGTGTTCAAGACCAATGTTTAGTTTTCTTACATGATTCACATTAGTCACATGTTCTTTTTGTCCATCTTGGCAAAGCACAATATGACACTGACATGCTAACCTCTGGGGGAGACAAGTTTATTACACACAAGGAAGTTTGAACAGTGGTGAACTTTGTGAAATCCACAAGGTTGGGGTGTATAAAAAAAAATCATTTTCATAATAATATAAATTAACGATCAAACTCTGTCAGAATGTTCTTAATTGAGTTACAGCATCCAGAAACCGAAAACCACAGTCTTCTCCCAGACCTAAGTAGTCACAGAATTACTGGACTTAAGTCACTTTCAATGTGACGTAACCATTTTCAGTTTGGCAACACCAGTCTTTTCCTAATCCTAACTAAATAATTGTCTTGCCTGAACCTTAACAGTGCAATCATTTGTTCAGCCTAACTTTTGTTAGTGGTTTTGTTTGCTAATCCCAAATTGTTTCCAGTGAAGATATTTGCTGTGAAACGCCTGGAGTGGAAATTTTTGCAGGTAATGTGTTGCTTCCACTGTTGAGCTTTGCATTTGTGTGGCAGGTTTGCAAATAAGGAAATATTCAGCACTGAATGTGAAAATGGATGAAAAATTGTGTGACATACTGGTCACTCTCCTACACTGAGGTGTAGTGGGTCTCCCAACAGGACATTCAAAAGCAGGTTACAGCCAGCCTCTGTGAGACCAGACTTGTATTAGTAGGTTGATGAACAATTTTCTGCCTCCACATGCTGGCAAACCTTATCTCCATGCTTCTCTTTATTAACATCTGCAATGCTGCCTCATCCCGAACTTATTGACTTGTTCCTCTTTGTCATGTTTTTCTCCTTCTCTGTTTCTAAACTGTTTTGATTTCCACTCAGCTGGTGCGAAGGTCACCTCACTGTGTAAGCCATGTGATATGGAAGGCCCCGGCAGTAAATGGCAGAGCAGCAGAAACAAGATATGGTGATAGGAGAGCGTGTTCTACATTACAGATGGGGCCTTCATGATGGTCCGGTGCAGGGCTCCAACCACTCACAGGCTTTTATCACTATTTAACCTTGAAGACTGCAGACAGAGAGAAACTGCTGTGGTTCCGCTCCTTTGACAGACAATAATCTAATATCCTATGGCCAACACACACAACGTTCATTTTCACCATTTGTTCTTACTGCCACCCGCAGCGCCGAGCTTTGCCTGCTTTTGTGATAACAATGTGTTCAAAGTCAAGGATCCACTCAGCACAAATGGTTAGAATTCCCATTTTGAACAAAAAAAATCTAACTCCAGTTTCAGTGTGTGAAGGACAGTGTGTTGTTGAATCTTGATTGAATTCTTATCATTAAGCACAGTGGATGTGACTGAGTGAATTACTGTGAAACTGTGTCCTCTCTTGGTCTTTCCTTATAGATTCACATTTTCAAAATAGATTATTTATTATGTATGCTTTTTATAGTTTGTAAGCTACATACTGCTCCTAACACAACCGCTGATGTCAGCATCCACTCCAGTGGTTCAGAGGACACACTGGAGCTCTCATGTTCCATGTACAAACATAGTTTTCCCACCAGCTCCAGACAACAGCAAGGTTCCGCAGCCAGAGCAGAGGTGGTCCAAATGATGTCATGGTCTGTGGTCTTGACTGCTGATGAATAAATGAGGGTCTGAATTGTTTAGTTTTGGATGGGATGATGCAATGGCTTCATTCAGCTCACATTTCTTTGAGTTGCACCAGTTTTGCTCATCATAACCTCAGAGTCTCTGCCATTTACACTGACACATTGTGTCTGACTTGTGCGGTCGGATGGGAGTGACGGTGGAGGCTGGGAGTAAGGAAGGAGGCTGAGAGTAAGGCTGGAGGCTGGGAGTGAGGGAGGAGGCTGGGGGTGAGGGTGGAGGCTGGGAGAAAGGCAGGTGGCTGGAGGCTGGGAGTAAGCAAGGAGGCTGGGAATAAGGAAGGAGGCTGGAAGTAAGTGTGCGAGGCTGGAGGCTGAAAGGGAGGAGGGTGGAGGCTAGGAGTTACTGTATTTCTACATTTATTTCTACAACTCAGGGTAATTGGAACAGATACTTCTATCTATCCATCCATCCATTTTCTACTGCTTATCCTCATAGGGTCGTGGGGGGCTGGAGCCTAACCCAGCTGTCTTAGGGCAGAAGGCAGGGTACACCCTGGACAAGTCTCTAGTTCATCACAGGACAAATAGAGACAGGCAACCACTCAAACTCACATTCACACCTACGGTCAATTTCAATTAACCAATTAACCTAATCCCTATGCATGCTTTTGGATGATAGGAAGAAGCCGGGGCACCCATAGAGAACCTACGCAGACACAGGGAGAACATGCAAGCTCCACACAGAAAGGCTCCGGGCCCAGGATTCGAACCTGGTACAGATAATTATTTGTCACAAAAATATTCATGAAGTTTGGTTCTTTTATGACTTTATTGTGGGTTAACAGAAAAAGTGACCAAATCTGCTGGGTCAAAAATATACATACAGCAATGCTAATATTTGGTTACATGTCCCTTGGCCATTTTCACTTCAATTAGGAGCTTTTGGTAGCCATCCACAAGCTTCTGGCAAGCTTCTGGTTGAATCTTTGACCACTCCTCTTGACAGAATTGGTGTAGTTCAGTTAAATGTGTTGGCTTTCTGACATGGACTTGTTTCTTCAGCATTGTCCACAGGTTCTCAATGGTATTTAAGTCAGGACTTTGGGAAGGCCATTCTAAAACCTTAATTCTAGCCTGATTTAGCCATTCCATTACCACTTCTGATGTGTGTTTGGGGTCATTGTCCTGTTGGAACACCCAACTGCACCCAAGACCCAACCTTCGGGCTGATGATTTTAGGTTAGCTTGAAGAATTTGAAGGTCATCCTCCTTCTTCATTATCCCATTTACTCTCTGTAAAGCACCAGTTCCACAGCATAATACTACCACCATCGTGCTTGATGGTAGGCATGGTGTTAAAGGCCTCACCTTTTCTCCTCCAAACATATTGCTGGACATTGTGGCTAAACAGCTCGATTTTTGTTTCTGACCACAGACCTTTCCTCCAGAAGGTCTTATCTTTGTCCATGTGGTCAGCAGCAAACTTCGTCGAGCCTTAAGGTGCCTCTTTTGGATCATGGGCTTCCTTCTTGCACGGCAGCCTCTCAGTCCATGGCGATGCAAAACACACTTGACTGTGGACACTGACACCTGTGTTCCAGCAGCTTCTAATTCTTGGCAGATCTGCTTTTTGGTGGTTCTCGGTTGACTCTTCTCCCTCCTGACCACTTTTCTCTCAGCAGCAGGTGATATCTTGCATTTTCTTCCTGATCGTGGCAGTGACAAAACAGTGCCATGCACTTTATACTTACAAACAATTGTTTGCACTGTTGCTCTTGGGACCTGCAGCTGCTTTGAAATGGCTCCAAGTGACTTTCCTGACTTGTTCAAGTCAATGGTTCGCTTTTTCAGATCTGTGCTGAGCTCCTTTGACTTTCCCATTGTAGCGTTTGTGGGCGTTTGTATCCAGTGAGCCCTATTTAAATGGCCTCAGAGAAGTCACCAGATGTAATCACTCATGATCACTCACAAGACGTTAAGAGGCCATGCTATGAAGCTCATTTCACTGACACAACTTTCTGAGGCACCAAAATTGCTAATTCATGTTGCTGTATGTATATTTTTGACCTAGCAGATTTGGTCACATTTTCAGTTGACCCATAATAAAGTCATAAAATGTTTTTGTGACAAAGAAGTATCTGTTCTAATCACTCTATCAGAGAAAAATCAGAGTTGTAGAAATAACTGGAAATTCAAGAGAGCCATGACATTATGTTCTTTACAAGTGTATGTAAACTTTTGACCACAAAAGAACTTCCTTTTCAATTTATATCAGTGTCTATCTTGCTGTGTTGTTGTTCAGTGTTTGTCTTCAGGGAGGAATCCATCAGATCCAGTTGACTGGCTGAGCATCGGCAGCTCTTGTGTTTCTTGTCGGATAGGTGGAATAATGGCATATTAATTTCTGGTATGTGTCAGGGGAGCTGTGTGCCTCTTTGTATAGTATGCTGCAGGCATGCCCCATACTGAATGCTGCAGCACAATAAAAACATGGCAGGAGGCATTCCCTCCTGACCTATCTCAGAGGGTGTGGGCCTAATAAAAGAGACATAAGTAGCCTGTCATCAAACCCATGTGGAGATGACTGCAGTGGCTGTTGTTATTTTTATTCTATCGGCAGCCATGAAATGAAAGACACTGATTGTGCTGAGGACAAGACAAGATATTTCTCATTCACTGGAAATTAAAGTCCAAGTCTGTGTGCTCTGCTGGGTATGGTGGATTGTGATTCTGTTGGAGGTGGTTTTATTGCTTCAGTCTTTTCATTATCTCAGCTAGGTGCTCTTACGTCTGTGAAGTTTCTGTTTGTCAGCTTGGTCAGCTCGATCTTAGAGTTCCTTCATGGAAGAGCCTCTTAAGCTAAGTGTGCTCTGGGAAACACATTTTTCTTTCACAGGAGCCCAAAGAGTGTTCCTACGACACTCTTAGCGCTAAGAGCCTCTTAACTGAATCTGGGAAATGCGGCCAATATTTAGTTTATGGTTAGTTACACAACAGCATGTGCATTACCTATAGTTTGCTATCATTAGCCATCATAAGCTGCTGAGTGTGTGGAACTAAGCAAAGTATGATATGAATTCAGGTTTCCATTTGTTTCCCTAAAAATGGCATAAATTGGCTTGGAGAAAAAATATTCATATAAAGGGAATGTAAAAAATTGATGAGGAAGTAAGCCAACTCCCACACCATTTCTGTGCCAATTTTCAACCATTCATTCATTCACTCAGTCACTTTCTGATAACTACTGCTTATCCTGCTCAGGCTCTCGAGAGGTCTGGATCTGATCCCAGCTTCACTGGTGAAGGTGGTTCACTCTGGACAGATCATTAGACCATTAGAGGACCAACACATAGAGACAGAAACCATTCACACTGATATTCACACCTAGACCCAGTTTAGAGTCACCAGTTAACCTGAGCTGACTGTCTGTGGACTGAGGGAGGAAGCTGGAGAACCAATAGAGAACCAAGAGAGAACCAGAGAGAACTAAGAGAGAACCAGAGAGAATGAAGAGAGAACCAGAGAGAACCAAGAGAGAATCAAGAGAGAACAAGAGAGAACTAAGAGAGAACCAATAGAGAACCAGAGATATTTAAGAGAGAACCAGAGAACCAAGAGAGAACTGAGAGATAGAACCAGAGAGAGAGCTAGAGAGAACTAAGAGAGAACCAAATAGAACCAGAGAGAGCCAAGAGAGAACTGGAGATAACAAGAGAGAACCCACTCTACCAGAGGGAGAACATGCAGACTCCACGCAGAAGGACCCAGGCCAGAGTGGAGCTCGGGCTGGGACGATAACCACATCACCGCAATACCACGGTCACGTGATACCTACCGCGGTATTAATCTCATTACCGTCATCACGGCAATACACTCCTGATCAAATTTGTAAAGGTCACCTATTATGCAAAATTCACTTTATAAATGTGTTCTAACAGTAGTATGTGTCCCCATGGCCTGTGAATGAGGCCCCAGGAGCCTCCTCCTTCCCCTGCTTGCTCCTCTTCTTTGACAATGTATGTTGAAACAGGCGAGTTGAACATTTTTGGTCTACTGACGTAGAACCATGAAATGTCCCTCCCTTCAGTAGAGGACACTGCCTTTGAGCCAGCTTCCCTCCCGGATAGATAACCCTCCTCTAAAGTTACAGAGCGGCCGCCTTTGTTTCTCCTCGCTAACTTTCACAAACAAACCTGACAAAGTTAGGAGCAAACCACGGCAGCTGCTCTGTGTGTTGGCTGCTTCAACGACCACAGGAGGCTATTGTTACTCTGTTCATCCTCTGAAGACCCAGTGGATCAATTCATTTTAGCTGGAAATGGAGCAAGAGAGCTTCCCAAAATTAAGCATGTATGTGCTCATCATCTCACAAAGCAGGCTTCATTAACCAGCTGAAGATGAAACATGGATCTGCACCAACTGTCTGGGACACAGCTACAAACATGGAGCTGTAAGTTATTCCATTTTGTGCTGCTTTACTGTGTAGCTCTACTTAGTGTGATAGCCTGTAAACATGTCCCTGTAATGTTAGCACTGCGGAGCTACTGGTACCTCCGCAGGGTAGCTCCGGTAGCTGCAGTGATTGGGGAACATAGAACCCTTTTTTATAAAAAAAGGTCCTATGTTCCCCTGTAACAATATTGTTTGGGAAAGATAAAAAATTAAAGGTGCGCTATATCCACCAACCGCTGTTCACTTTGAGCCAAAGTTGCCACGTGACTGAGCTCTGAGAGAAGCACACCCAAAAATAACCCTGAATGCCTTTGTCTCTTTCCGGTTGTGGTATTATTTACAAGTCAAATAAAACGTTTACAATGAAAAATATTTATCGGTAACATACATAACAGTGGTGTGTCCAATTATGGACTGTCCATATGAAATAACAGCCCTCCATGTGTAAATTATTGCATTCAGAGCACATTTTCAATCATGGAAACAACTATAGTCAGAGGAGTGAAATAGCTTTCTACTTTCTACTCTTTGATACACCACATGAGGATGAAACAAAGCCGTACAATTGGATATTGGCACATCATGTGACGTCGCAAGATTGTCTGATTGGACACTGACTAGCCAATGAGCTTGAAGCGCTTCCATGCCACTGGAAAACAACACCAGGGTACGTTTCATGATCGCTGTTCTGTCACGCTTGTCCTTGGACAGGCATCAGATTTTTTTTTTTAGATATATCACATGTAGTGGAATGCCATGGAATTTGGAAGTGATGGTGAAAAAAGTAACAGACCGGGGAACATGGGACCTTTGTTTAAAAACAGGGTCCCATGTTCCCCGGTCTCAAAGCGGGGAACATAGGACCTGGGGAACATAGACACGCTCCCAACTTCAGCTGTGTAGCCAAGCTTAATTTGTATGGGCCCATGTTTACAAAGCAGTCCTCTGGAGCTCAGCTAACCGTGCTCCGGAGGACTGCTTTGCTAACGTTTGAGTCCTTGAGTAATTAATATCAGGAGACATTCAACATAAGCTCTGTGAGCACAAGGCTCATTTCAAGCTAATGTTATACACTTATTTGTAATATCTGGATCTTAAGAAGGTTCTATGTAGTGCTTCAAAATGCAAAAAGAAGAAATGGCAGTGAGACAAAAAAATTGAGTAATCAATTTATTGCAAACAACCATTAAACTGAAGTAGGCTGTTCATCAGCTGATCAAAACCTTAAGACCACAGCCTTTAAAAGCCCAAGTCTTGGATTCAGTGTCATTTTCTGTCAGGTATCCACACTGTCATGACCTCCTGATGGCAAAGGCAAAACAGCTTTCTCTCTTTGAACAAGGTCAGGTTGTTGAGCTGCATCAGCAGTAAGACAGTCATTTAAACTTCTTAAAAGGTCCTGAGTGTTATGGAACAAAAAAGTCAAGTAGTAGACTCAAAACAATTTCCATGTGACAATGTGACAATCCCTGCCATGGCAGGGCACATTAAACTTACATTATATGCATAAAATGTTCATACTTTTATGCTTCTGTCTAATTTAAGCTTCATTCAGGATGCAGTAAGCTCATCTGACTTCTTAATCAGGTCTCTGTGGTGGAACATGGACCACATGATGCCCTTACTACAATATGACCTGAGAGAAGAACAGAAGAACAAATATGCCCCTGATCTATGAAAAGCAGACAGAACAGAATGCCACTCCCGTCACTCAGCCACTTTGTAGCTGCACTAGCCAATTTACTTCCTATAATAAAGTCCCACTTAAAGCAGCATGAAAATGACATTGTCATTACTAAGCTCCCACTGCTGCTATCAGGCCAAAGTGCTGAAGAAGCCCAGCTAATTAATGAGAAAGAATTACAAGCTTTGCAGATTCAGACAGCTCTCTTTAAGAAAGAGGGCTTTAAGTGAAACAGCATGTAAAAAGTGTCAGAAAGAGCAGAGGATCCTTATCTGTTCAACAAAGACGCCTGTGTGCCTCCTGTCACTCTCTGCTTTTAGTAAACAGGAAGTGCATTCAAAGCTAGAAAACAAACAGTAACATTTCACATTCCATGGTGACAGATTAGATTGTGCAGGGCGACATGCATGACAACAAAATATGTGTTCATCCTTGAAATGGTAATCATCAGGGTGGACTGTTTTCCTCCCTGTGCTGCTGAGCACTCGCTGATTACAGCAAACATTTCACCTTTGAGTCAAAACACAAATCAGGTTTAAATGCCGTGGCTTTTCTGTATAGTTTGTATTTATTCCAAGTAGATGTTGAGTTTTAATTTTGAAGCTCGGGCTGTTCTCACAGTCATGATTTGTATATATCCTACTGAATTAGTTTCTATGTAATCCACAGAATTGTGAACAATTTATTTATTGGACACTTAAGTACTTCTGCTGTCATTTTAATCCAACTTTTACTGCCTCAACATACCCAAGTCAGTCTTTGCCTGAATGTATTTTTTTTATTTCACTTATGAAGAACGTGTTGAACCACTAGGGGGAGTTCTGGCAAATGGAATGTGATGCCTCAGTGAGCCCCAACTACCCATTTTTCTCACTTTCAAGTCTTTTTTAACATAGCTGCCACATGGCAGCTTCATGGGAGGGCTATACTAATACAATTAACTTGACTTCATTGTACATACTGTACATAAACTCTCCCGTGCAGAGCTGGTGTGTAAAATAGGGGCATCACATTGTTTCAGAAATTGATGTTGGGTCTATGGCTTTGGTGTGATTTCAGGTAATTCTGTGACTGTGAGGGCTTCAGGTTCTAATCTGACCTGTGTCCTTCTGTGTGGAGTCTGCAAGCCTGGTTCTCTCTGGTTCTGTCTGGTTCTCTGGTTCCCTCTGGTTGTCTGGTTCTCTCTGGTTCCCTCTGGATCTCTGGTTCTCTCTGGTTCTCTGGTTCCCTCTGGTTCTCTCTGGTTCCCTCTGAATCTCTGGTTCTCTCTGGTTCTCTGGTTCCCTCTGGTTCCCTCTGGTTCTCTCTGGTTCCCTCTGGATCTCTGGTTCTCTCTGGTTCTCTGGTTCCCTCTGGTTCTCTGGTTCCCTCTGGTTCTCTGGTTCTCTCTGGTTCCCTCTGGATCTCTGGTTCCCTCTGGTTCTCTGGTTCCCTCTGGTTCTCTGGTTCTCTCTGGTTCCCTCTGGATCTCTGGTTCTCTCTGGTTCTCTGGTTGCCTCTTGTTTCTCTCTTGGTTCTCTGGAAAGATTTTGACACAGGCTCCTGTCCCGGATAGCCTGAAAATGATCAGCTCATGCTGATTTTGGGCCACTGTGCCAGGCTACTTGTTGGGTATGTTATTTATTAATCAAGGATGTGGCCACGTGGGTGATTATTCAGCCATTAAATATCAAGCAGAAGAGGGGCGAGAAAGCCATACTGCAGGCTAGGCTAAAGGCTAACACATACAGACCAGTCATACCATGTCTCTTTCTCACCAACATCTGGTTGCTCAAAAAATGGGCAAACTACGACTGCAGACCACCACACACAGCCTGGAATACAGTGTGATGGTTATAACGGAAACTTGGCTGGATTCCAACATGCCCGACACTGCTATCGAGCTAGCCAGCCACGCTCTTCAGAGCCAGCCAAACAAATGGTTCCGGTAAGAGCAGAGAGGGAGGACTTTTGTATTTCTATGAACAATATCTGATGTACAGACATCCAGATTAAGGACAAACACTGCTCCCCAGACCTGGAGTGCCTGACACCGCAGTGCAGACCCTTTTCTTTCCCGGGGAGTCCACAGCAGTTGCCATAACAGCTGTTAAAGTGCCACCACAAGCTAACGCTAAGTTAGCCACGTAGCAGCTACAGCTCTCCATCAACCAACACCTCACAGCACACCTGGACAGCATTTTAGTTGCAGCACCCTGAACCAGGTCTACACTAACATCCCAGATGCTTACAAGGCTCCAGCATACAGACCACTAATCTGTGGACAGAGAACATCTGTTAAAACAGTCCTGGTGTGGACTGAGGAAGCCACCTCAGCCCTGCAGGACTGCTTTGACGCCACAGACTTGGGGATGTCTGGTGAGAGGACAAACCTTGAGGAACACTCAGCTGTCCTCTCCTACATCAACTTCTGCACTGAGAGAGTGTCAACAACCAAAACTGTTAAAGTGTTTCCCAGCCAGAAGCCATGGCTCAGCAGTAATGTGAGGACTCTGCTCAATGCTCAGGGCTCTGCCTTTAAATCAGGAGACCCACAGGCCTGCAGAGAGGCTCAGGGAAGCTGAGGAGAGGCATCAGAGAGGCCAAGTGCAGATACCACCAGTACATCAAGGAGCACTTTAACAGCAACAACTCCAGAACCATGTGGCAGGGGACGAAGACACTCACTGGCTACATAGACAGTCACACCACTACAAACACCACAGATAGACCTCTTCCAGACACGCTGAACCCATCAGTGAGACATCAAGAGATTTATCCACTACAGCTGCACCAGCACCAGGTCAGATCCACCCTGTGCAGAGTCAACTTGAGGAAAGCAGCTGGTTCAGTTGGAGTCACCAGGACTCTTAAGGCCTGTGCAGACCAGCTAGCTGAGGTTTTCACCACCATCTTTAACCTCTTGCTTCAACAGTCTGTGGTCTCCACCTGCCTTAAGACAGCCACCATTACCCTGTTGCCCTCACCCCCATAACCAGTAAGTGATTCGAGAGACTGATCCTCTCTCACATCAAATCCTCCATTCCTGCAAATCTCGACCAACATCAGTTGCTTATCAAGCAAACAGATTGATAGAGGATGACATCTTAACAGCTCTTCACTCAGCCTCACACACCTGGACCAACAGAACACCTATGTAAGCATGCTGTTTGTGGACTTCAGTTCAGTATCTATTGCATGTTTGTCCATCCTGGAAGAGGGATCCCTCCTCTGTCGCTCTTCCTGAGGTTTCTTCCATTTCTTTTTCCCTGTTAAAAGGGTTTTTTTGGGGGAGTTTTTCCTTAGTCAATGTGAGGGTCATTTCTAAAGGACAGAGGGTGTCATATCCTGTACAGATTGTAAAGCCCAATGGGGCAAATTGATAATTTGTGATATTGGGCTATACAAATAAACTTGACTTGACTTGACTTCAGCATTTAATAAAATAATCCTCCACAAACTGATCATGAAACTGAGCAACCTGGGCTTGGGCAGCTCACTGTGCTCCTGGATTCTGGACTTCCTGAGGAACAGACCACAAAATGTCAGGATGGGAGACCACATCTCGTCCACTCTCATCCTGAACACTAGTACCCCTCAGAGGTGTGTCCTCTTCCTCCTCCTCATCCTCTACTCCCTCTTCACTCCACCACCGTGGTAGGTCTGATAACGGACAACAACTAGTCAGCCTACAGGGAAGAGGTCTGGCACCTGACAGCATGGTGTTGCAACAATGATCTGGACTGAAACAGCACAAAAACCAAAGAGATGATCATGGACTTCAGGAGGACAAACACACTGAGCTCTGTGTTCTCCTCATAGAGGAGGGAGAGGAGGTAGAGAGGGTGGACAGTTTAAAGTTTCTCTGAGTCCACATCTCAGCTGACCTCACCTGGTCCACACACACCTCTCATCAAGTAGGGTAAGCCCAACAAAGACTTTACTTCCTCAGGAATCTAAAATAATCACTCCTCCCTCAGAAGCTGCTCATGAACTTCTATCAGTCAACAATAGAGAGTCTCCTAATGAACAGCTGTACAGTGTGTACATCTGTTTCTGCACATCTGTTTTTGTACTATGTAAACTGTCATATTCTATTCCTGTCATGAATATCATTGCCATCTGCAGTGTGTACATATTCATCCCCAAACTTAAATTTTAACACTATTTTTTATTCTGTTCTATTCCTATATGCCATTTATATTGTCTATTGAATGTTTGCCTCACACCGTTAAAATGACAGCGCTGCTGAACTGCCTTTCATTGTGTGAAGATAATTAAGTTCTATTCTATTCTATTCTATTCTATTCATTTGGTGATCATAGAGAGGAGGGTAGATTCATTAATCTGGTAATGATGATGACATTTAGTAGTGACAAATAGTCATATTAAATGACACTACGAAACTGCTGAGTGTGATGTGCATGTGTTTGATCTCCCCTTCATGCTGTGCCCATCTGGCTTGTGTGTGTGTGTGTGTGTGTGTGTGTGTGTGTGTGTGTGTGTGTGCGCGTGTGTGTTACTGAATGGGAGTGTGGTCGATGAGCCTGCCATCCAGACCAAAAGGCCAATGATCCTCTCAGTAGGTGGATGTCCTGATTGTGGGATGGAGTTGTCATTAGTCATTGTCCAGGCTGCCACCCTCCCAACCAGCCTCTCATTTGTGTCCCATCTCTCCGGCCAATCATATGGCCATTAGTCTTCATTTCTCCTTTTATGGCCTGGGCCTGCTCAGTCCAATCAACTCCTGCTCTCATTTTCTTCCAGGTTTTCTCTACAGAATCGACAGAGCTGGCAGGCCTCCAGCCAAATACTTGCCCATCACTTACTGAGCTCCACTCACACACACACACACACACACACACACACACACACACGTTCAACACAATAACTTTTATAAGGTCAATGTCCTCTGACTGACCAGAAAACAAAGCTGAATAATTGTATGATTCTAGGACAGACTGGACCTTTATTGCCACATTTTGCTGGATAACAGCTGTTCTGAAGAAAGGCCCAATCTAGGAAAATATTAAAGTGACTTCAAATTCAGTGAGAGTTGTACATGAGATGTAGGGAAAGTATTACTTGTTTTAAAATATGTACTATCTATTTTTAAATAATTAAAGTTGAGTTAAAGTGTCCACTACAATCTAAAGATCATAGTTTGCCATATTGTTAGCATGAAAAGCATGTTGGTTCTCTGGCAGGTCGATCTGGGTTCTCTCTGTTTCTCTCTTGGTTCTCTCTTGGTTCTCTCTGGTCCTCTCGTGGTTATTTCTGCTTCTCTCTTGGTTCTCTCTGGTCCTCTCTTGGTTCTCTCTGGTTCTCTCTGGTTCTCAGTTGGTTCTCTTTCAGTTCTCTGTGGTTGTCTCTGGTTCTCTTAGTTCACCCTTGATTCTCTCTTGGTTCTTTTTGGTTCTCTCTTAGTTCTCTCTTGGTTCTCTCTGGTTCTCCAGCTTCCTCCCTCAGTAACAGACAGTCAGCTCAGGTTAACTGGTGACTCTAAACTGGTTCTAGGTGTGAATATCAGTGTGAGTGGTTTCTGTCTCTATGTGTTGGTCCTCTGATGGTCTAATGATCTGTCCAGAGTGAACCCCATATTCACCAGTGAAGCTGGATCAGATCCAGACCTCCAGAGAGCCTGGATACAAGATAAGCAGTGGTTACCAGATGAATGAATGCTTGAATGCTGAATTATTTGACTTCAAATGCAGTCTCAGAACACTTCTACAATGTGATTAAGGAAGAGAGCAAACATTATCTCGTCATCATACTCATCCTACAAAGCGTTGTATCCTAGCATTACAGTTTACACTGACATTGTCTGTTCAGGAGGAGCACTGTGGTTTTCATCCTGGCTGTGGATCAGTGAACCAGCTCTACACCTTTGGAAGGCTCCTGGAGGGTGCATGGGACTTCACCCAACCAGTCTACATGTGTTTTGTGGACTTGCAGAAGGCGTACGACGGCGTCCCTCATGGAGTCCTGTGGGGGGTGCTCCTGGAGTATGTGGTACCGGGCCCCTTGTTACAGGTGGTTCGGTCCTTGTATGACCGGTGTCAGAGTTGGGTCCTCATTACTGGCAGTAAGTCAGATTCGTTTCCAGTGAGGGTTGGACTCTGCCAAGGCTGCCCTTTGTCACCAATTCTGTTTATAACTTTCATGGACAAAATTTCTATGTGCAACCGAGGCATTGAGGGGGGCATCTGGTTAGGATGACCCCAGGAGGCCTCCCTGGTGAGGTGTACTGGGCACGTCCCACCGGCAGGAGACCCCGGGGATGACCCAGGACACGCTGGAGAGACTATGTTTCCCGGCTGGCCTGGGAACGCCTCGGGATCCCTCCAGAAGAGCTGGACGAAGTGGCCGGGGAGAGGGAAGTCTGGGCTTCCCTGCTTAAGCTGCCGACCCGGATAAGTGGAAGAAAATGGATGGATGGATGGATGGATGGACTGCCGTTGTCTGTTGCATTGACTGACATTCTGAACCAGATCTCTCAAGGCCTCCACACCCTCCTCAAAATGAAAAGACCTCAGTAAAATGATCTGTCACTACAAGTGACCCCTTTAATTAACACTTTTGGTGCTTCGGTCACTCACATTCTTCAGTTTCAGTAGTGCATCATGACGTAGCTGTCTGCAGAGGACACAAGCTGCACACAGTTCTGTTACACATGAGAGACAGCCAAATGATTGCACTACATTTGACTGATCCCAGCTGAAATAATTCCAAATTGTTGAGTTCCAGAACAAGAGAAAACTGAGTGAAAGTGAGGTAGGAGGCAGAGTCCACTTGTCTACAGAGACCTGCTGACCTTCCACAGTCATGAATTGTTATGGATGAATGGAAGAAATCATTGATCTGTGTTATTGTTTTTCATATTTGAGATTCTTTCTTTGACATTAAAGTTTGCCAGTGAGCTTTGGTTTGTGTGGTTCCCATCAGGTTTATTACAACTTGTGTGACATTTTGTTTTTAGTCCTTGTTTTTATGTCTCTTCAGAACAACTCAGAGAGACATTTGCATATCTAAAAGCTTCCATCCAACACAATGTTGGAACATAATTTCTTACGTCTGACAAAACACCCTTGGTGAAATTGAGAATCTTAAACTGGATGAAACTGGATCTTAAATTGAAATTGTATTTTCTATTATGCCTTCATATACTCTGCCAAATGGAGAGAGTTTACAGGAGCAAATGTCACTTATTGTTTCCACTGCTTTCCTTTTTTCCATCAAACAGCTCTGTTTCTCGGTCTATAGAGTGGCTGCTCTGAGGGGACTCTGCCAGTCTCTCACAATAAATGAGATGTGGCATGACAATCTGTGGTAAGAGGCTCAGGTCATAATAAGTGCCCTCATACATAAATTACCTCGTTAATGCACAGCTAATCATCCTGACAGACGGAGGGCAGCACCTGCTAGCAATGTGTAGTTACATTGCATGAAATAGGATTGACATCAGCAATAAGACTGTAATATGGAGGTCTGCATGTGTCTACACATGGATCTACATGCATCCACAAAGGAAAACCAGAATTGTGCACAAAGACTGTTTACTCTGTTTACACTGTTGGTGATTTTATTGTATGTCTAAAATCAATGCAAATTGTTATTACCAGTGTAGCTTGATTTGGAGTCAGCAAAGTTTGTTGTTTGCTTTATGAACTTGACTTTTAGATTTTTGTCTGATCCAAAGGAGGTCAACAAACCTGAGGTAACAGACAGTCTGGTCTAGAGGTAGGAGACAACTTCAAAGTGTTTATTCTGTCTAATACATTTTTTGGGAGGATTACACAGTTTACACAGTCATATACTCGAATATCGATGCATCTGAAACCAGATATTTATGTTTTAAACTTGATTCTCATGTTAAAATATCAATATTTTGGTAATTTGGGGTAAATGTGTTGTTTACCATTCATAGGAATACAGTGAACAGTAACTTTACCACCATGATCTCCTCTAAATGATACCCAATTGGTAGGAACTACTTCTTCTTCCACCTGTCATGGTCAGATGTGAAATACAGCTACATTATAAATGTGTCTCAGCGCTGCTCATATCACTGTCAACTGGACTGAGTGAGACTGATTAACACGTCACTGAACCAAACAGTGAATGTTTGTGTTAAAATATTTAAGATATACATCTTCACATGCTATCGATTAATATGCAACTTTTCAGTATTTTTGTTTTACTAATATGATAATTCTTCATAATTAAACAATAATAATGAACAATCTGATGTCTTGTATTCATTATGAAACTTTAATTTGAAATACATTACTTTTTTATTTAGATTGTCCAAACACATCAAATTTTGCACAAGTATCGGTGGTATTTTTCACTTCTACACGTCCAGCAAATTTCCACAGAGTTCATACGAGCACAGCGTCTGTGCAAGCAGCACACCTCTCTCTCTCTCGCTCCTCGCTCTCTCTCTCTCTCCTTCTGGTCTCTATGGTCTGAGTGAGTGGAGCTGAGAGCGGTTGGTTTGAGTTGCGGGTTGTAAGTTTTCTTTTTCTATCTTTTCTATTTTTCTCTCTGCATTTATGTGTTAGTGGTTGTTTTGTTTGGTTAAGAGTTGTATTAGTTTAGTGCTTGGTGGTGTTTGTTTGTTTGTTTGTTTGATTTGTTTGTTGGTGGCATGCTCTCTGCAGCACAATGCCACTGGCGAAGGTGTCCCCGGCCGAGTTTGAGAAGCTGACTCACCGTCATGCGATCAAACTCGTGCCAGGGTGAAGACATGTCTGATGAGGAAATGTTAAAAATCTCACAGAAAAGAAAGTTTGGAATCTCTGTAAAACAGTATAAAAAACAGAAGGATGCTCAAAGGACTGAGAGTCCTATCTTTACTCTCCTGCTGACATTAAACTGTTCTTAGAGAGAACGAAGGGGGCCAGGCTGCCTGAGGTCAGAGACCACTTCTCTGACCTCAGACTCTTCCTCAGGTCAGCCAGGCCTCTGACCAGGAAGTCTGGTAGAGGAGGCGATGATGTGCCAGGAGGTTTATAGGTTGAAGAAGATGGTTTTAAGAGTGAAAGCACAAATCATAAGTGAAGAAGATGACTGTTAAAATCATCTGGTCCTGCTCTTTTTTACTGATTGGTCTTTTAATTGTTGTCTCTCTTTTACTCATGTGTGATTTTAAAATCAGCCCGTTAAATGTAAATGGAGCTAGGACTGATTTTAAGAGAGCAGCTATTTTTAAATTAATGGAGCTGAGGACAGTAGATGTGATGTTTCTACAGGAGACCCACAGTACTGTAGACACTGAGAGTGACTGGAGGAGGGCTTTTAATGGGGAGGTCATTTTAAGCCACAAATCCTGCTGCGGGGGGGATTTCGAAAAGTTAAAGATGATGTTTTTAAATGTCTACGCTCCTGTGAATGGTGTGGAAATGAATTGCATTTTTGAACATTTTACCTGATACTCTCAGAACTTTTAACAGTGACGTGTTTATGTTTTTAGGGGGTGATTTTTAACTGTACAGTTGATCATAACCTGGACAGGAATCATCCTGAGCCTCACTCTGCCTCATCCCACAAAATCAGGCAGCTCATTGAGACACATGAGCTGTCTGACCTGTGGAGGGTCTATAACAGAGACCAGAGACAGTACACCTGGAGTCCCTCTAGAGCAAATGTTTCATTTCTGGCCAGACTGGACCGGTTTTATTGTTTTAATCACCATGTGAACATTTTTTAAAAAATGTCACATTCAGCCTGTGGGTTTTACTGATCTCTGTCTTCTCTCCTGCTCTGTTATATATTAACATAAATGTATGTTTTAAAAGTGCCTATTGGCATTTTAACACCAGCTTTTTAAATGACCAGGTTTTTAAAACTGCTTTTAAGTATTTTTGGGCATCCCACAGGGAGCGCAAACCTGTCTTCAGCTGTATTCAGCAATGGTGGGATGTTGGCAAAGCCCAAATTAAGCAGCTTTGCCAACAGCACACTCGAAATGTCACTAGAGATCTGACCCGGTCTATGAGAGACTTGGAGACCGAGATAGTGGAGCTGCAGTCTTTAGCAGAGTCTACAGGAGATCAAGGGCTTTGCTGTCACACCCAACCTGTTGGGTGTGACAGCACAGGGAGCTCTGGCCAAGTCTCGCTTCCTGAACATCTCAGCGAGGATAGAAGGCCTCCCCATTGGCATTTACAAGTCCTTCTGGTCTGACATAGGACCAGACCTGCTCGAGGTACTGACAAACAGCTTGGAAAACAAAAAACTGCCTCTGAGTTGCAGAAGGGCCGTGATAACTCTGCTGTGCACGGATTATAAGATCCTGTCCAAAGCTCTGGCCCCGAGAATGAGGGAGGTGACGGCGTCCAGACCAGACTTACTGTGTGCCCGGCAGACTCATCAGTGACAATGTCACTTTAATTTGTGATGTTTTGGACCTCTCCAGCTCATTGGCTGTAGAGACTTGTCTTATTTCCATAAACCAGGAAAAGGCTTTTGACCGGGTTGAACTCCAGTACTTATGGCAGACTTTGTCTGCCTTTGGTTTCAACCCAGGTTTTATAGCCATGTCCTCTATAGCCTCTGCTCCACAAATTAAGGAACAACCTCCAAGGTGTACGCTTCCCTCACTGTGATGTTTCTTTTAAACTATCTGTGTATGCTGATGACCTCATTGTGCTAACTAACATGGAGAGACATATTGACGTTTTAACAGATACGGTCAAAAACTTTGGTGTTATCTCTTCTGCAAAAGTGAACTGGGGGCAGAGCGAGGCTGTGATGGTGAGGGAGAGACTGGGGGATCGGCTCAGGCTCCCGAGTGTTCTAGTCTGGAAGAAGGGTGGCCTTAAATACCTTGGGGTGTCCCTGGGTGATGAGACCTGGACCAGGAAAAACTGGGACAATGTACTAGAAAAGGTCAAAGGTCGGCTTGAAAAGTGGAAATGGCTCCTTCATAAAATGTCCTTCAGAGGCAGAACCCTGATAGTCAACAACTTGGTCTCCTCTGCCCTGTTGCACCAACTGGCCTGTGTCAATCCTCCAGTTGTGTTTTGGTACAGTTTTGGTAGATTTTTTTGGTGCAGGATGCACTGGTTCCCACAGAGTGTCCTGTTCCTGCCTAAAGAGGAGAGGGGGCCATGGTCCATCTAGCCAGCAGAGGTGCTGTCTTCTGTCTTCAGTTCGTACAGAGACTGTTAACTGGACCAAAGGACACTCTGTGGCGACCTCTCTGAACACCAGTACTGTGAGCACATCACAGTACACACTGCAGACTGCAGTAGTCCACACGCTGGGACAAGTGGTGGAGCTGGCTGGACCTCAGCTGGAGGACCCCGCTGGACTGGCTGCTCACCTGGGACTGAGGTCCACCAGGGTAACAAAACAGCTCCTGGACCACTGGAGGCAAAAACTGACAGGACATGAGTGCCTGCTTTTAAATGGAATGGAACTGTTACTCTGCACTGTGAGGATTCTTTTCCTGCCATTCTTTTGGCAGGAAGACCCTCATGGAGGTCTCTTTACAAAGCATGTTTTAAACTTTGTTTTAGGACAGGCCAAGATGGTAGTGTATGTGAGCCAGAGGAGGAAAGTGGAGGAGGACCTGAACCTGGAAGTGGTTTTACTGTGTAAAAAAACAGACCAAGGCCAGAATAAGGATATATTTCTGCTTTTATAAACTAGCAGATGATCTGGACTTGTTCCAGCAGGTCTGGGGTTTTCGGAGGGTTCTCTGATCAGAAGGTGAACTGGTGTATGGAGATGTGCTTGTGTAATTTATTTGTGTATATATGTAAACATTTCTTAAAGTAATGTATTAGTCTTTTACTGATACTAAAAAAAGGGACTGATAAAGTTGATTTAAAAGAATAAAAAAAAAATCCATGGCAGGGACACTGCCACATGTGATGTGTACAAAACGACATTCGCCACCACCAATTTATTTAAACACATTAGAGCAGTTCACCCTGGAGAGAACTGCTGGCTGCAGAAAAGTTTGAGGAAGGAGGACAAAGGGGGGAGACCCCCGACACAGAGGCAGAGGTCTCTGGCAGAAGCTTTTCAGCCAAAAAAAAACAAAAAACAAAACAAGAGTATCCAAGTAATCTCCAGTATTAAGCAATGATTTTTCACAGTGATCAGAGAGGCAATTTTAGCAGACTGATTAAACTATTATCATATTCAGCCAGGTGAAATTATTAATTAATTATTTTACTAGAACTCTGGAAAAATATACACTTATATAAAGAAATATTTAATATATTCTTTATTGTATTTTAATATTTATTATATTTATGTATTATTTTATTATAATCAACTAACTAAAGGCAAATTATTAATTATTCAGTGATGATGACATTTCAAGTAAAAAGTATTGGTATCAGCGATACTAGCCCAGTATTTACTTGGTATTAGATCAATACCAAAATTTCCAGTATCGTCCACCCCTCTTACCCTGTATGTCTCTTTCACTCTTTAAAGTACATACTGATGCTGAAGGGTGTCATCTAAATATAGCACCACATGATATTTTTTCATTGCATGGTGCTTTTCCTGGGCGGCATGGTGGTGTAGTGGTTAGCACTGTCGCTTCACAGCAAGAAGGTACTGGGTTCGATTCCCGGCCCGGGGCCTTTCTGTGTGGACGTTGCATGTTCTCCCCGTGTCTGTGTGGGTTCTCTCTGGTACTCCGGCTTCCTCCCACCATCCAAAAACATGCATGAGGATTAGGTTAACTGGCTAATTTAAATTGACCGTAGATGTGAGTATAAGCGGTAGAAAATGGATGGTATTTTTCCTGTTCCAGTTGCTGTTGGTGCTTGGACTCAGGCAGGATGCAGGTGAAATGAATGTTTCTCTCAGAGCATATGAACATTGTCTCAGGGTCACTTGATAAAGGCTGCATCATCCCCTCTCTAGTTTTATTCAATATACACTTATTTGAACATGGGTTGGGGGTCAGATTCATTCTGATGTGTGAGGACAGTTTAGATTTGATTAAATTTATAAATCACACAAAAGAAAGATTTTTTTTCTTTTATTTGCTCATATCTGAGCAGTAAAGTATGGGTAGAGCTCTTCTAGATGGTCTCTGAATGTAGCCATGTAATGTACATTATCTCATGCATGTTTGCAGAACAGATCCAGCCAATGGGCAGCACAATGGACAGTCATCCACCAGTGTCTTTGTAAGCCAATTATGTCTTGTTATTGAATGCAATTCATTCAATGTGACAAAAAGACAACATTCAAATTCAGTCAATACCATAAAAAACAACTCACCTGTTACAACTGCAGCTCAGACAGTCCAACAATCCAAAGATTAAGTTTCTTGGGACATTTTTCCATTTAAGCTGCTGATGCAAAGACTGAAACTGCTTTTCTGTGTCACTGAGACATATGAGATCCAGGAAATGGCCGAAGCCACCTAAATATCTACACCATATGATAACATCTTATTAAACAATGAAATTTGATTTGTCAGTCAAAGGTTGGATT
The DNA here is from genome assembly GCA_029721515.1 of Synanceia verrucosa. Classification (NCBI taxonomy): domain Eukaryota; kingdom Metazoa; phylum Chordata; class Actinopteri; order Perciformes; family Synanceiidae; genus Synanceia; species Synanceia verrucosa. The sequence continues at coordinate 2,070,124 of CM056557.1, read as the reverse complement.
TTGATGAAGCTCTGTGCTCTTCTTCCAGGATAATTGATTGTGACTGTAAAATGTCCCTGAGTAATGCAAAATGTCCTGTGTGATCCTCAGTTGATGGATGTTTTACATTTAAGTCTGACCATTTAAACAGCTATAATTTACATATAGCCTATGTTAATTAAGATTATTAACAAACATCATCAAACATGACTATGATTGTTTCATTTATCATATTTAATTTTGTGACAAGATGCATGGCAGTTTAGCACTGAACATGAACTTTGTGCAGTTAAACATTTGATGGGTCTAATCTTCTGATTTCCAACTTAACTTTCTCATTACAGCTGGATCCAACATCTTGTTTGTTTATGAAGTTGGTCTTAAATCCAGTTCCAGGTAATTATAGGAGGAAATTTTCACCCTTGCTTTCTAAAGCCTGCAGAGATCCTGTACACACACACACACACACACACACACGCGTACATTAACTGTCATACCCTCACACACCATTCAAAAGACATACAGTGGGAACACATTCACATCGCAGTGTCATCATCTGCAGTGTTATTAAACACTTTGGCATCGTTATTGGGTCTGACGTGTGCAGCAGATTTAATGGGAGTCCATTTAGTGAGGGAAAACACGGTGTAAATTGAGTGTGCGGGGTAATCTCAGAAGTGGCTGTGGGAGCAGGCTGACACTGCAGTAAAGGGATGAGGGAGAGCCAGCCCCGGGGTGCCTGGCAGCTCCTCAATAGAAGTGTCACATTGGCTCAGAGGGGAAGTTTTACTGCCAGTCTGATTCAGTCTATGTCGACGCTCCATCGAGGAAGCACAAAAAGCACAGATGTACTTACGTCCGCCAAGTGTGACAGTGTCAATGAAATTCTCACTCATGCGCACACAAACACACATCAGTGAAGTGCAAGCCTTTTCTCTGGCTATGTCCAACAGCATGAACCCAGACCTGAAACACATGTAAAGGAGAATTTAACAGATTTTTATTCTAGTGTATATTCATCATACATTCTCAGAAAAGCTCTAGACATATAACATTTTCATGTTGCTGATTTCTCAAATGCCAGTATAGGCATATTTCCAGATGAATTCTGCAATCTTTTAGTTTATCATATTAAATAAAACAATTCAATAGCAAATGATACATATTTTACTCAAACAATACTGATGAAATACAACTCTATGGTGCAAATATGGTGCACCTTTGCAAAGGTGCACCAGAGAGTTCTTAAAGAGATCAGAATAGAATTCCATATTTACCCCCCCCAATTGGAGGAAATAGACCCACCACAGCAGCATAGACAAAATTACAGTAATAAAAAAAAATGATAAACAACAGTAAAGACATAATAGAATAAGTAATAATAATAGAATAAGTATTTACACTATGTTCTAAAGGAAGAAAAACATTTTAATTGCAAATGCAATGTTAAACACAATTATCAGATGAATAAAATGTATGTTTATTATTATGTGGATATGACCTGTAGAACTAGTCATAAAAGAAAAAAAGCAGTGCAAAAATTCTCTGCAAAATGATAGTGAATACAGGTATATTCAGACACACAGTATCAGAAAAGTAACATCACAGCATGTTAACATGTTCTAAAACTCAGTAATAATGGACAGATGCAACATGGATAATTCACATTAAATCATTCTTTAATTCACAACATTTTACAATGTTGATGTTGTTGTAGTTTAATTCTTTTGTATTGTAAACCTGAGTTCATCTTCAAGGCATCGACACTGACAACATGGAACTCAAAGACATCTTTCAGGCAGTCACAGAAGCCAGGACACCAAAAGTGAAGAAGAGACAACCACAACCATGTCTTGCAGAGTCAGCTATCTATGGAGCTGTCGTCATACACCTGTAATTATACATGCATGCTGCTTGTCTTTGCATCGTTGTAATTCCCTCTACCCACTCAGCACCTCAGCCTGCTGGTTGACCCACAACATCCTGGCAGACTGGTGCTGAGACAGCAACACAACATCACACATTAATGGCTGCAGGCAAAGATGGTTACCCAGAGATGGAGGCATTGTCCTCCCATGTATTTCTCAGGAAAATGCCTTTAGTGGCCAAAGTTTTACTACAATATATAATTTGACTCTTTATCTTTGTTTATCATGGCTATGTTCAGCAGTCACGGTGCACAAAGCTGATCAGATAGGTGTTATTAAAAAAAGCTAATCAACAAAATGCTGTGATTATGTCCACAGCCAAGTGTCTCTTTCACTTTTCTTGTGTGGCTGACTTTGCATCAGTCCCTGCTGCCCTGCTGTGAATAACGAGCACAGCCTCTGTGGGGGGAGAGGCAGGACCTGGCCGTGACATCTCATCTGAGGAAGAGGTGCAGGTTCAGCCCGCTGGCATCAGTTCTCTGAGGGCGACACCATGGTCGGCAGTGTCTTTCAAAGGAGACAGTCTCTGAAATGGGACGCAGTTTAAGACTCAGCCTGATTAGCTCTGCCTGACAGACACCAGCAAACCACCAGCTAGAATAGAGAGTGCCAAAGGTACCAAAGGTACATGGGTTTACTTTTAAAATGTTATGTGTTGTTGGATATGATGTAAAATCAAAATGTTTACATTATTGTTTAGATAGATAGATAGATAGATAGATAGATAGAGAGACAGACACATAGATAGATAGACTTTGTACTTCCTGAGTAACCAGAATACAGAAATAAAAGCAGCAGAGCACACAGAGGAGAGATTATCAAAATATGCAGATGTAACTAATCAAAAATAACAAAAAGCTGAAACACTATTTCTTAAAACATAGCGTGCAAACAGAGTTGTGCCGATAGAAACTGTCACAAACGTCTGCAGCATTGTTTTATCAACCATGGATGAAATGATTGTGGATGTAATGTGAAAGCTGACGCTCTCAGTGACAAGAATTATCATCATGGCTGCAGCTCCCCTCAGCTTTCCGCGCTCATCGACCTCATTTCCAGCAGCAGCAGGCTGCCACTGAACACTACAGCTGAAAGCTGATATACACAGTTAGAGACTAGTTCATAGTGGAGCAATTAGCAGCTAAACAGAAGGCATTATTATCAGGAGTTGGTGGAGACCAAACCAGAGCTAGAGGAGAGTGAAATGGAATATTGTCATTCAAAAGCTGCATCTGCTCGATGTGGCAAGAGCAAACTGTTAATGTCCATCACATCAGCTTTAAACGGTGATCAGATGTATGATCTTGTTCTGCTGTGACAAGTCGTCAAAACTGGGGAAAAGTGTAAGTGCTGCTTTAAATGATTTATTATTATGAGTTATTTCTTAATTTACTTTATAGTAACTGTGTGTGAAGGGGAGTTGTGCAACAAGATAAGATCCTTTATTAGTCCCACAGACGGGGAAATATACAACAATACAGCATCAAAACGGACAAAGCAGCAATAACAATATAAAAAAGAACATCAGTAAACAATGTATAAAAGTCTAAATGAGTAACAAACCAGATGGAAAAAAATAAGTCATCATATAAACAACATAAATGAACAAGATATGGTGCAATAAAGACATTATTGAATAGAAATGATATTGCACATCAATAAATAAGAATAAAGGAATGAATCCAGAATCTAGAATCTAGAAAAACTGTATTAATGCTGCTTCAGTGTCTCAGATGAGATCTGATGTCTGGTTGCACAGCCAAACCACAACAGGAAATTAGATCTAAACATCTGCTTTTTCGACCTGCAGAGCTGTACCATGCGTTGTGCCGATAAGGAAGGAGTGGCTGACAATACAGCAAGCCTCTGAGAATTGCTGTTCGACTGAATGGAACAAAATATTTTTTTATTTATGCCCCACTGGGAGAATTCACCCGCCACAGCAGCATAGACATGATACAATAATAATAAAAAAAAACAATAAACCACAGCAAAGACATAAAAGAATACGTAATAATAATAATAAAAATAGAATAAATATTTGCATATTTACATTATGTGCTAAATTAACAAGGGAGGAAAATATATTTTTAATTGCAATGAACAATTATTAGATGAATAGAATGTATTTTTACTATGAAATAAAATAGCAGTCAAAGGATAGTGCAAACAGATTTCACAGTGGCGTCCAGTTGTGTTAAAATCAGTCAGTGATGCTGATGTTATAAAGTCTTATTGCTGATGGTCGGAATGACCTGTGCTAGTCTTCCTTCTTGCACGGTGGAAGTGGTGGTGGAATAGATGGTCCAGAGATAAACTGAACCACACGCCTGCATCATATAATCAATGCTAATTTCTCATCTCTAAATGGCTTCATGAATACTTGACGCCTGAGATGTGTAGTTACTGTAAAAGCAGGAATATCTCCAGCTTTTCTGTGCAGGCAGAGACACATTTTTACAAGTATAATTCCTGCAATAGTGTGTTGATCTTCTGACCACACCAAACAGCAGCTGACTTGACTTGAGTTGACACCAATTTGCAGTTTAGATTAGCATGTACAGTCACTGTATACTGATGCAGTAGTATTCTACAGAGACGTTATTCTGTGCTTCATTTGACAGCAGATGTTATTCACAAGTGGGATAGCAGAAGTAAAAAAAATCTAACTATTCATGCTCACGACCACAAACTCCTGTTGAGCTTGTTTTGCACTTGTCCCTCTGTCACAACGCTGAAAACTACATATAATTCACAGTGATAATCAATGTGTTTATATGTGGCTTGTGGTGTGATCCCTACCTTCTTTCCTGTTGTCAACATTACATGATTCAAGCTGAGGCTTAAAATACATTATAAACCCCAGATGTGCAGCAAACGCAGCACTTCCTCTTTCATCACAGAGTGAAAATAGCTGTAGCTCTGGTCAAAAGAACCAGTGTGCTGCTGTCATCCTGCTCACACAGGACAGAGGGAAGCCATCCACAAGGCCCAGCATCTCTTTTATTTGCAGCTCAACATATAGACTTGAGCTGTGGTAGCAGGCACAGTTGAAAAAGTTGCTCTGTTTACTACTGGCTGAAAGGTAAGTAGTGAAAGGACCCGGCTGTTCTGTACTGTAGTTAGACTAATGTGGGCTGGATTGTTTTCATCAAGATTCTGTGATGGGTCTTTTTTTTATAGATAACCTCAACATGGCACACAGCAAAGGGATGTGCTTCCTGTTTCTTTTGGTGATGGTGTTGTCAGGTATTCTGACCTCTCTGAAAACCTTAGACTCAGAACAAGAGCTGCAGGACAGCGGGTTCGGTCAACCGCCGCCTCGACACGGCCTCAAGTTGCTGGTGTGGTTCGTTCAGGAATGCCTGGACAACAACATGGTGGCGCTGTGTGATCCTACTAGAGGAGAGTACGGATTTCATGTGTTTCTGAACCGAGGGCCCAGACGTCTGCTTCCAGGAATAAAGGACAAAAAGCAACACAGCTACTACACCATTGGAAACCTCAACTCTCCTCATGCTGCGGACCTTCCTTATGAGGTCAGGAAGTACTACAACCGCAGGGACCCTGAAAGCAACAAGGACAGAGTTTTGGTGAGATACAATAAAAACAATAAACGCATCGATCAAATCTATGCGTCTGCACATTACAAGCCAAAAGAGACGTATATAATTGGCCCCAATCTCCTTGCCTTTCTTCGACAGCCGACAGCCCACATCGACATATATGATGTACTTCTCATGTGAATATATGTGGCAATTATGAAATACCCAACCTGATCTCATCACTCCTCATCTATTTTGCCATTTGGATACAATCTGAATGTCAATGAATGTGGTTAACATTGTTACTGCCCAGCTTGGCTTACAATCATTTTGCTCTTCAAAAAGTCCTGTAGATTTCTGGGAGTTTGGGAACTGAAGTACCAGATGAACACATTTTTTTTTGAACTAGTCTACTCTTCCTCCATCTGTGCCAGACACAGCCTCCTATAGAGTTCAATGTACCCTGATTAAAGAAGCTCTGGTCCTGCCCATGGCTCAATATATCTTTGTGTGACATCTTCAACACAGTATAACATAATACTGCTATCATGCCTGGTCCTCTGGTGGCTTTGTTCAGAGCCCCGCTATAGAGCCCAGTGCTTCTGAAGTTTCCAACGTGTTCTTGTCTCTACCAGCTTGGCAAGATGAGTTCCACCTCCACCTCACAATAAGATGCTGAAAGCTACTTTACTCTATTAGTCAGGAAGAACTTGTATTTATTTCAAGGGTTCCCTAAATTCTTTTCAAAACCTCTCCTAAACCACAGTTTCTTTGTTTTTTTGGTGTGTCACACCGTTTTAAGTCTTGTTTGTCTTGTTTTCATTAGTGCTATATGTTTTTTTTAGTTATTTTTCCTACTGTTGCCAGTGGGAGGGAAAAAAAAAACTTTTGCTACTTCTGTCTGCCTCACAATATTCTTCCATTAAATATGAAGTCCACTTGCACCATATCATTTTTTGTTTTGTGTATTCATGAAGACCTAATGTAAACTGTGCCATCTCTCCAGCCAATCACAACTGAACATTCCTTTACTTAGTCTTCTTCATAACAGCCAGAATAACACTTCTTGATCGGTTAGCAAATGCCTGTTAACTCTCTGAGTGCCACTGACATATTTGTACGTCATTTAACGCATCAGTGCCATAGATAGCATATAGCATATATATAGCATATGTCAAAGTAGTTTTTCAGCAGCAGGCACAAAAGGGTGCTCTCCCACAGCCTGTGAGTAATATTGGGGCTTCTGGGATTTGTAGTCAGAGCATAAAGAGACGGAATACACCACAGAGATTAAAGCAGGAAGTGGAAACAATCGAGATTAGAGTGAAAGTGTCCTCTACTCTACCTCTGATAAAACAAGAATGGAACAAGGTAAAAACAAACATTTTTTCCATGATGAAATAGAGAGTCTCTTCTTTCATTTGAGCTATTCAGTGTTTTCAGAGTCATAGTACAAAATAATCTGTGGGTCATGAAATATGACTCAAGATGGGCAAAAACACTGGAACAAGGCACTTTCATGTTTATAAATGGGCTGGGACTCAGTGAGTTAAGATTGAATGAGATCATATATAGTAAGAAATAGTTCTGGTTTAATCATAATGCCCATTCCACCTTTACCTGCTTTTTTGTTTCCTGTAGCAGGACAACTGGTTGTCATTCATTACTGAGTAAACTCCACATCAAAGAGACAAATTAATGTATGTGGAGTGACCAAAAAGAAGTCAACGATAAGAACAGCAAATAAACATTCAGTAGATGAATGACGGTGAGGAATGTGTGTTTTTCTGCACTTTTTGAGGAGTTTCAATTTAATGATTTAATGACCTGTCAACATAAAAAGGACCACCAAAAATATAAATGCTCTCAACATGAAAGCATCATAGAGCTCAAGAAATCTGTGTGAACTCCAATATCAGCTTGAAGAAAAGGCAGTCTATCAAAATGCTGACTCTAATGAGTTGTGAAACAAGGCAGCACACACCTTCTGGCCAAAAGGCACAAACTCTTGCAAAACTCACTTTCAATATTATGATGACAAAGCACCCTCATGACTGCAGTCGTCAAACCTCACAGAAAGGCCTCATTCATCTTCTGCTCTCCTCTGTTACCAATGGGAGGACACTATTTGGACTGCTGTGTGCTCACAGGTTGAATTCAGATTTGATTTGGTGCTCCCACTGAAAATATAACCGGTCTCTTGAGAGGGTCCATGAACAAGCAGGACCAATCTCAGCAGATAACAGAGATTTATAGGGTGCTCACTTTCAACGCAAATATGTGGCACTGCTTGGTTTTATACACCCAAAGGAGGCCCAAGATGTCCTCTCAGCTTACTGTTGATCAGGATGGTGCTCAGCTGTTATAATCCTCAACATTCAGTCTGTAGTTATTGAAGGGAACAACATGTTGTTTTTTTTTAATAATACAGGTCAGTTTCATGTGTGCCAACCACAGAGAGGCAGCAAACATAGTTATACTCAGAAATGTATAGGTAGCATCAGCATTAACCAGCTAGTCTGTTAGCATGATTACATTTTCATTAACTAAAAAAATAAAAGCTATAATTACAAGAAAATATAACAACTAACTGAAACTGTATTGTGTGTTTATAACTAACTAAAATGTATTGAAATTCTCGATAAAAATCGCTTTGTTTTAATTTTTGTCAATTTTGGATCGATATGAAATCGATTTACTTCACTCAACCAATTGAGTAGGTGGCACCGTACGGCACCTCAAGGTCCATCACTTCTCATCACTTCTCATCACTTCCTGTATTTAACCAGCAGCAGTATTAATGCTGCTCTGCTGTTAACTGTTCTGGTTGTGGTGAATGGTTGGTTGTTCAAAAGTGACTGAATGTATTTTTTAAAATGTTATCTTTTGTTGAGTTTTATTATTTTATTATTTTTGAATCATGTACCTGACAAATAAACCAAAGTATGAAAAAAATAAAAACAATAAAAACTAAATGAAAACATCACTTGAAAAAAAATATAAAAAATCAAAACTAAAAAAAATAGCAAACCTGCTCTAAAAACTAATTAAAACGGTATTAGAAAAAACAAGTCTATCTATCTACAAGAACTATCATAAAAAATCCCAAATTATTATAACCTTCCTATGGATACTATTTTACTGTTGTGGATTGTTGCAGGGATGATATTAGTAGAACATCTGCCCTGGTTCATTTGACAAAACGCACAAAGGATATTTTTGATTATTGACATAAAGAAGCTCAAATCAAGTTAATTTTATTTGTATGTCGTCCAATATCACAAATAACAAATTTGCCTCAGAGGGCTTTACAATCTGTAGAGGTTAAGTCAACCTCTGCCCTTCACAGGACAACACTCTCATGCACTCAAAACTCCCATAAAAACCTTTTAACAGGGAAAAATAAATGGTATAAACCTGAGGAAGAGCAACAGAGGAGGGATCCCTCTTCAGGATGGACAGACAGGAAATAGATATTGTTTGTACTGAATAACAACCATGAAAAAAAAAACACATAGACAATCCGTCTGACAAAAGTTGAACCATGTTATGTATAATTGCTGTATATGAATAGAATACGTCCAGGGGGATGAAGAGACACATCCTCTTCTCCACCACACCAAACAGATCTACATCTTTTTTTGTAAAATAATCTTCCCAGATGAACTCCACTACAGTGTGATCACTGAAGCGTGAATAGGAGAAAAAAAATCAAATGATAGATTATAAAGTACTCCACAGTTGTATGACTAAGCTGAAGGCAGACTAGTGTTCACCATGATGACCGTAAGTAGTTTCATTTAGCTACTCGTTAAGTGCCTTTTTAAGACACATAAAGGCTTCAAAATTTATGAGTGGGAAATTTACTGACATATTTTATGTCAAACTGTTACAGTCTTTTTGTCCTCTATGTGTCTTATCTCTATTAAAGGAATAAGAAAACTCTTAGACCTCTGTTAACTACATTATCCAAGCACCAAAAAACATTTAAAAAACACAACGCCAATTTGCCTAGTGACAATTAAAACTATTAGGGAGGTAATTACACAATGCAAATAGATAAAAGGCTGTAGTTGAGGAAATGCTCACGCTAAGTACACAGATGGGTGGATGTTATGATAATAACTTTAAATCTGAAATAAAATATTGACATTCATTGTTGGCACAAATTTGACACAATTATTAATTTCCCTACATGTATCTCTCTATAAATTTTTATTTTACAAGTCAGCAAAATTTTAACATTAATGTAAATTAAGCTTAATCTTCTACAGATTGAATGTCCCCTAAAATGACATATGCAAATGTGTGTGTGGGTGTGTCAGCTGATGTGGACACGCATGGCTGTTTCCTCTATCACAGGAAGTGTCTCGCTCCATAAAAGCAGCTGAATGCAGATAATAGCTCTGATTTACACACAGCACTCCTTTCCCTGTCCCCTTGTTTTGTTCGTCTTAAATGGGCTTGAATGGAAATCAAATTGGAGGCGGCTCTCAGTGGAGACTGGCTCTGATGTTTCACTCTGCCTGTCCATGCTTAACGTAGGACATGTTTTCTCTGAGTGGATTGGGGGGGGGTCCGAGCTCTTTGACAGAATTGTAAAGCGGCAGAATGAACAGATGTCTCCCAATGATTAATGTTCCTGCCTGCCTTGCCTCAGAGGAGCTGCGTGCCCATGCATCTCTAACCCTACACCTCGCCCCAGCACTCTGAAAAGCTCATTTCTTTAACTCACAGCTTTCTTAGTCTTTCCCTTACACTCATCTTGCCTCTTCATCCGCCAGAAACATAAACTTCAATTCCTTGCATATTTTTGGAAGAATTAGAGAGAAGCTGCAGCGTCCATGAGTGTTGAATTTCATGGAGAAATGTTTGCTTCCAGTCAATACATTGGACCTGAAGGACATTACACACAGTGAGATTTAGGTTTAAGTGGAAATCCTCTTGTACTGTAAGGTGGCAAGACTATAGTCGTCAGCAGTGTGTTGAAGGGATCAATCATAGAGAGAAACAAATAAAAACAGTGGGGCGCTTCTCTCTCCTGACTGTAATTTAAAGAACGCCTGAAAGACATTTGTCAAGCAGTGTTAGTCTGCCCCCTACTGGCAGATTTGGATTTAATCCCTTTCCATAAAATGGATTAAAAGACAGTGCCTGATGTGTTTAGTTGTCCCTGTGTTGTCCTCACCAGTTTTTCCCTCAGTACATGGAGTTTGTCCCAGCAGACATTAAATGTATGACACAGTGGGCAGCTGCCACTCACATCACATAGATGGAAAAATGCCCCATTATACACTTTTCATTTGCACACAGCTGGACATGTTGACTAGAAAGAGAATAAAAACACAGTCAAACTGCATCTTTTGGTTTCTCAAAACGTGCCCCTTAGTCTGCCTCTTCCTTTCTTCATAATGCATTTATTTTGGATGAGCTCAGCAAAGCAACGCAGAGCAACAGCGCCCCCTGCTGCAGCGTCGACGGTCAGAGGAAACCCACACAGTCTCCAAGGATATTGGCCATTAAAATCCAGCTCTGCATGGTAATGAATACCAGGCCTATGGTAAAGGGCTCACATTAAATATTTACAGTGTAGGTTAATATTTCATATGGTAATTTTGTATTTAAATTGGTTTTAATATTTAATATAAATACAGAGCTAAGTGGGGTATGCTGTTCTCAAACACTGATCCAGACACCTTCCTTGTGACTGGGGGAGCAAATATGACATGGACAGCATACATATGTAGATCCTCAGAGCTGGAACACACACACACACACACAGAGCCGATACGACCCTGTAGCACGAGGTTATCACTGCACTGTCGAACAGGATGAGTGGGGTCAGAGGAAACCTTTCACTAGAATTTTTAAGTCTCTCACAGTCATGTCACCAAGTATGATACTTGCAGGATGCTAACAGTGGCGTTAGATTAAATGTTCCAAATGTTCCCTAGCAAGACAAAAGCTGTCTTGTTCCCTTTCATACAGATCAGTGCTCTGCTAAGCAGATCACTTTAGAGTTTGAACTGATCAGAGATCAGATAAAATGCAGCAAAAGCTTTCTGTGTGATGTGTTTCCCTATAACGATACAGAGAGGAAGACAGTGTAATTTTAGCTGCCATTATCACAGAGGCCACTGAGTGCTTACTGACATAGCTACAGGCTCTCAAACCTCCTCCTCATGTGTGTGTTTTTTTTTTCTATTAATAATCAGGGTTCAGTTTGTCTTCACTGGTGCAAAGGTTGTACTTCCTGTTCCAACTCAGGAAATGTATCCTGCTGATCCACCATCACCCAGAACAGTTTCTCAGGAATGAGCCTTGTGATAATAACTCTAAAGCATTTATAATCCATCCCTTTTCTACTGCTTAGCCTCACATAGGGTCACAGGGGGGCTGGAGCCCATCCCCAGTCTTAGGGTGAAAGGCAGGGTACACCCTGGACAAGTCTCCAGTTCATCACAGGACCAATATTTATAAATGATATAACATATTTTAACTGTAATTATTTTGCGAACAAACACAAGCCATACTGCTGTGTACAGTATACTGCACATACACACTGTGTTACTCAGTGTGTACGTGCCACAGTGTTGTACATGACACATTAAGGCAGAGGATCCCAATCTTTTTTGGCTCTAGACCCCATCTTAACATCACACATTTCTGGCGACCCAAGACATTCAAAACAGAAACATTTACTAAAATTTTGATTGTGTAATAGTTCGCTATATTATGTTGCAAATAAACGTTAATTCTAGATGACATTTAGGCTATATAGTTCAAGTTCAACTTTATTTCTACAGCACTTTATCGATCAACATCGTTGATCCAAAGTGCTTTCCAGCAAAACACAAAAAAGCAATAGAAAACATAAATAGAATACATAGATCTAAATGATCACGAATGATAAATTTTTTAAAAGACAAAAGTACAAGATGGAGAACACAAGAGCAGGCAAATCAGTTACAGTTAAAAGCAAGAGAAAACAGGTGTGTTTTAAGGTTGGCTCTGAATGTTCCTACAGAGGGGGAAAAACAGATGGAGGGAGGAAGAGAGTTCCAGTTTTGGGGCAGCGATGGAGAAGGCCCTGTCCCCATACCTCTTAGACCTGGATCTACTGACGAATATAAGTCTTTGGTCGGAGGACCTCAGGTCTCTGGTGGTGTGGTATGGGGACAAGAGTTCTTAAATGTATAGTGGAGCTAAACCGTTCAGTGCTTTGAAAACAAGTAACAGGATTTTGAACAGAATTCTGTATTTGACTGGTAACCAGTGTAGGGAGCGGAGAATAGGGGTGATGTGATCCTTCTTTTTTGACCTTGTTGAAACCCTTGCTGCTGCATTCTGGACAAGTTGAAGCCAAGATTGTGAAGACAGCGAAATACCAAAGTACAGTGAGTTACAGTAGTCAACACAGGATGATATGAAGGCATGGATGACTTTCTCCAGGTCAGCGGTAGTTATGATTGAGCGAATTTTGGAAATGGTACGGAGCTGCATGAAGCTCAGTTTAACCACCTGATTTAATTGTTTGTCAAACTGTAATTGAGAATCAAAAATGATACCAAGGTTTTTTGCATATGGTTTTATGGAAGGGGCTAATGGACCAAGATGGGGAGTAATACTGTGGGTTAAATGCTGTGGAACCCACAGTTTTGTTGTCATTGAGCTGGAGAAAGTTTGTGGCCATCCAGGACTTGATATCAGTGAGGCAGTTGTGAAGGTCAGCTAACTTAGAGTGATTTTTTGGTTCTATGGGTAGGTAGATTTGAGTGTCATCTGCGTAACAGTGAAAAGAGATGTGTTTTTGAATGATCTGACCAAGTGGAAGCAGATAAATGGAGAACAGAATTGGACCGAGGGAATGCCACAAGAAATGGGGGCTGAGGAGGAAGATGAGTTACCAATAGAGATGCTGAAAGATCTGTTAGACAAATATGAGGAGAACCAGTTTAGAGCTGAATGTAACGTATATTATTTTGGGCGGGGGTGGAGATATGTAAAGTCAGTCCAGATTGTATTTACAAGGCTGCAAATGAATATTTATCAAACAATAGTTCAAACAATGAATTATGAAAGTGCTGCAGCATCTTAAACATTTAAAAGATAAACAGTACCACAGTGAAAACTCTTACATGTCCAAGTCTTGCATTTTATTTGAATTTGATTTTTATTAGGGCAAGTATGTGGCATTTTAATTAGAATGAAATATATATTCAATGATCACAAAATATTTGTATTAATATTTTTTTCATTTTTATTGATTAATAGAAATATCAGGTGACCCCATTTGAATTCCAGGTGACTCCACATGGGGTTGTGAACCCAAGGTTGAAAAACACTGCATTAAGGGGACCTCTGTCAAATGTTCAATGCATTTTTGTTTACTGGGTCAGTGTGTTCAAATCCCCCACAGCTTTTGAAAAAAAATGTCTGAAACATGCACCCTCAGATTTGTAGGAAAGACAGTTTCCTTGATTTGGACAAAGCTATGTCTGTCTGTCTGTACACAGAGGCTGAGCAGATTTTTACATTGAAACTGTCACCTTTTTATTTGGTTAATAACCTTAATATTTGGTTGACTGTCTGCTGATTCTCTGCTTTGCTTTAGAGCACAGAGCTGAACTGCTCTTACATACAGGACCTGGAGTCCATTTCAGATGAAGGTTCTGGAAACATTCTTCTTTTGATTAAATACTAAACAGTCCAACTTGTCCAGTATAAGATTTTAATTGAGACCATGAATCATGACAAATTAATCAAGTGAAAGGTGTCACCCACAGAGCCTTATGACCAGCTCTGCTCTGATACACTCACTGTACACACTGTGAAGCATTAAGAGAAGACAGACTGACTTTCATCAGGTGGAAACCAGCTCAACACCAAATAAATGCTAAGTTTTCGAACAAATTAACAACAACAAACAAACTTGAAAATCTTTTGATGCCCCAAGTGGCAAATAAAGTTTATTTTGTCCTTCACATTTGAGAAAAATATGTGTTTAAACTTAAATATGTTTTTATTTTTTCCTCATTAATCAATTAAATGAGTTTTCTGGAAACTACAGACGAATGGCATCAGCTATAACCACCCCACATCCCCCCAGGAAAATTAAGCTAATCCCTTCCCCATATGGCATTGGCAGGCAGCAATATGAATAACAAATGGCAAGAGATAGTGAGAGAGAATCTGATCTACTTCTGATAAAACTCCAAATAGTAATGTCTTGCATAATACACACATACAAAAGAGAGTGCTTGACACACAGCACAGACTGGTGAGGATTAAATTGAATAAACAACCTAGTTGGCATAGCTCAATTATCTGTGTGGGCACGGCACAAAACTATGAGTGACAGCATCAGAGAGATTTCTCAACACCACAACAAGGGCTGAGGCAGCACACAGGGATATCTGAGGGTATGTCAGCATCGACAATGGCCATCGGGTAAGCTGTCATATCAAACAGCCAGCCCAGAGCAGGAACAGGAGAGAGCTGTCTCTAGGAGGAAAGGCTTTGTCTGCTCTAAGCAGACATTATGTGGTTCTTCCTGGGAGAAAGTGACAGAGAGGATTCACTGGGCTCGAGCTGCAGACAGAACTAATCAATCACTGGAATGAGCTTCCAGCTGATGAGTTTCACACAGCGTGACACTGTTTTTTTCACCCATTTTCATTCATCTCTTGATTGTTTCATTCATCTTAATTTTATCCTTCACCTCAAATATCAGTATTTCCTGTATGGGTGTCTGTAATGAAACAGCTAAGCTTGTATGTGAAACACAGAGGTGGATCTGCTCACACTCTCCTCCACAGATTCACACAGTATGTATTCACTGTTGTCACTCGTTGAAATGGTAGAAGCGTCATTTTCTGCTCGTTGCATCATCTCTAATGTTTAGCATTCAACACAGCATTTTGTAGAGAATGGACAGTGAAAAACACTATTACAAATGAAAAGAATGAAAATGAAACTGAATAGAAAACTGAATGAAATGGAATATGTTTTATTAATTCTTCCATTTACTTAAATTTACTTGTTACAGCATAAACAAGTTATAATTAAGAAATAAAAAAAGAAATGAAATAGTAGAAGAAGTAATAATAATAACTACAAATATATGCAGCTTTGACTAGAAAAGAAAATGCATTTTAATGGTAAATGAAATAAAATACAACATTTAGACAATGAATATGGCTTGTAATGGGGCGGCATGGTGGTGTAGTGGTTAGCACTGTCGCCTCACAGCAAGAAGGTACCGGGTTCAAATCCCGGGCCCGGCGCCTTTCTGTGTGGAGTTTGCATGTTCTCCCCGTGTCTGCGTGGGTTCTCTCTGGTACTCCGGCTTCCTCCCACCATCCAAAAACATGCATGGGGATTAGGTTAATTGGCTAATTTAAAATTGACCGTAGGTGTGAATGTGAGTGTCTCTATGTGCCCTGCGATTAGGTGGCGACTTGTCCAGGGTGTACCCTGCCTTCCGCCCTAAGACAGCTGGGATAGGCTCCAGCCCCCCCGTGACCCTATGAGGATAAGAGGTAGATAATGGATGGATGGATATGGCTTGTAATATTAAATAAACAAAAGAACAAAAATGGTGCAAATATACAATGACAAACAGTTTTTTATTCAGCTCAATGAGAGGCTGGAGCTAACACTTTCCAGCAAAAGTTTGTCTCACTTTTAATTTATTGCCTTATATTTCATTTAAATACAACTGTGTTTCCTTAGGTACATACATCAACTCTAAAAAAATCGTTCTTCACATTTCCTTAAAGGTCCAGTGTGAAGGGTTGTAGTTTGAAAGTGCCCATTGAATGATTATTATCATTTAATTATTTCATAATTCACAAAGACCCAGCATTTTTGAAATATTTCTTAACATTTAAGAATTTCTTAACAACTTATATGATCTCATTAATTGCTTTGAACAGTGATATAGTTCGGAAAAGTTATAGTAAACGAGCTTTATTTTAATCTAGGGGCTCTTGCATTATATAAAGTGGAATGGCTCTGTACCATCCACAGTACATTGAAAGGGTGGGTTCAAACTGTACTACATCTCTTCTCTAGTTTTGTGTTCAGCCACAGTAATGTTGTATAAAACTGGATAATGTCGTCCTATGACATTACTTTTAAATACAGTGTTTTAATAAACATTAACACTGGCTGGGGGTACAGGAAGTAGACTGAGTCACCACTTGCTGTGTGTTTTAGGTAAGAGGAAAAGGTGACGCCTCCATCATTTCTGCTTTGCCTCATTTCCATGACCAAAATGAGAACCCAGTCCAAAGCCATCAAAGGAATCCAGTGTTGTGAAGATAACATATGTAATCTAGCAAACTGCAAGTCAAAACTACTCCATGCACCCTGAACTCTAACACCCTGAATCAAAAACAGGAAGTTGAATGCTGGAGGTCTCACTGACATTCACTCCAATTATCTGTGATAGAAGTGCATCCTCCTAAGCCACTTGTCTATAACAAGCATCTACACATGAATATGAATCAGAATAAAGAGCTAGTGTATGGAAGGAAGAAGTTTGCTGTCCAGTCTTCATGGTGGACATCCCAAAGTCAAGTGTGACAAAAGAGGACAACGCCTTCTTTAGGGCGGGAAACTGGTGCATTTCCATTTGAGAACATGCACACGATGAACACTGTGCATCAGTTACTCTATTATCATGGAGCTATGTGGTCAGATACAACAGTGAGGGCTCCATTCAAGTCCAGATACTCTATTACAAGTTTGGAGTTAATTAAAATAGAAGTCAAAATGATTTGTTGGCTACTTTTTGCATGTAAAAGGCAAAAATTTGTTTAATTTGCTATTCAATTCAAGATTCAAGAGTCTATTGTCATTACGTACACATAACAAAATTTTGAGTCTCTGGGCTTATAAGCACACATACTAAATAAATAAAAATAAAGATATAAAATAGAAAAATATAAACCACCCATATTTGTAGAGGAGCTGTAAAATTGCAGCAGAAATTTAATATTTACAGCAGAAATGTTTGCAGCAGAATGAAAAGGGCACATTAAAACACATTATATCACATCCAGACAGGACATGTGAAACAATACATGACAGAAACCACAAGAATAACAGTTAAACAGATGGGCAATGTGCAGAGGAAGTAACTAAAATTAAGACACTAAGTCCAGTGTAAGCAGACAGTGTGTGAGTGTGTGTGCTGGTAGAGCAGGATGTTTGTTGTGTGATTGCACATGTTTGACCATCAGAGGTGTAATGAGGCTGAAGGAGTGATCAACAAAAAGGGAACAGCCTCCATGATGACTCTTCCTCTGCTGGTGTCCTGGACACACAGTGTGAGAGATGGAGGAGTGTGTGCAAGGTTATGAGAGACAGAGTCACACAGGGATGCAGGTGAAAACAGGGTTTATATGGATCCGGCCTGACCTCTGAAAGAAAGACTTTATTAGATTACTACTGATCTCTGGTGACAGACTGCCCTTCAGGCACACACACAGTGACTGATCCTCAGCTCAACACTGCCACCAAGTGGACATTGATAGGACCAGTCCCTTCTGCAGTCCATGGCACTGAGCTGCTGCCAAATACTGCCAAGCACAGTAAACACTTTAACTGGTTAGTTCAGTGTGACACGTCAGGAGACACACAGCTTTAGTAGGCTACCATGAAATGGGGACATCAGGACATATATAAATAACTTAAGTAACATAACATAAATATAAATAACATAAATAACTAAACATCATGAAGATGAAATGATCTCAGATCTGGTCTTTTCACTGAGTTTGACTAGAGAGACGAGAAGCACTGGTCAAGCCTTTAGAAAACCTCCTCCTGTGAAGAAAAAAACTTTGAGCCAAATCATCGTGAGGTAAGTCACTCTGAGACGCTGAGTTACTGAGACGCTTTGGCTCAGTGGTAAAGCGGGCATCCAATAACTGAGTGGTTGGTGGTTCAAATCCAGATCTATCATTGTCAACATTTACATTGTGTTCTTGGACAAGGCACTTTACTCACTTTGCCTCGTATGAATGGATATGAATGTGCGTGAAAGTAGGTGGTGGTCGGAGGGGCCGTGAATGCAAAATGACCACCATGCTTCTGTCAGTCTGCCCCAGAGCAGTTGTGGCTACAATGTAGCCTACCACCCCTGGTATGACTGGTGTGAATGAATAATGGTTTGTGTAAGGGGCTTTGGGTGTCATAAAAGACACTATATAAATCCAAACCATTATTATTGTTATTATTACTGTACCGCTCTCTTTGATCTAGCTACATTTTGAGCTCCTGGAATTCTCTAATTTACAGCCAGAGTAGGAAAGAGAAGACAAATATGCAATTTTGAGCTTTACTAAAAGTACCCATGTTTTGAGGTGAAAGGATCGGAGGTTTAAATCTTGATTAGATTTACCTGTTTGATATTAAAAATCAATTCTCAACAATCTGAATACATATGGAATATATATGGGAATACTTCCCATAACTGGAAAGGTTCTGAAAATAATCACACTTATCTTTTGTCCCCATCTCCGGTCCAGCTGTCTGTGAGGAAATCAGAACATCCATGGACAGCTCAACCAAAGCCCAGCCTCACTAGTTCAATAGGACACTAGTACACATAATCACGTCAACTAGTCTACTAGTTTATATGTCAGCTCATCTACAAGTCAGCTAGTTTACTAGTTTACACATCAGCTAGTCTACTAGTTTATATGTCAGCTCATCTACAAGTCAGCTAGTTTACTAGTTTACACATCAGCTAGTCTACTAGTTTATATGTCAGCTCATCTACAAGTCAGCTAGTTTACTAGTTTACACATCAGCTAGTCTACTAGTTTATATGTCAGCTCATCTACAAGTCAGCTAGTTTACTAGTTTACACATCAGCTAGTCTACTAGTCAGCTAGTCTACTAGTTTATGTCAGCTCATCTACAAGTCAGCTAGTTTACACGTCAGCTAGTCTACTAGTCAGTTAGCTAGTCTACTAGTCAGCTAGTTTACTCATTTGTGTCAGCTAGTTTACTAGTCAGCTAGTCTACTAGTTTATATGTCAGCTCATCTACAAGTCAGCTAGTTTACACATCAGCTAGTCTACTAGTCAGTTAGCTAGTCTCCTAGTCAGCTAGTTTACTCATTTGTGTCAGCTAGTTTATGAGTTTATATGCCAGCTAGTCTACTAGTCAGCTAGTTTAATAGTTTTTCACCTAGTCTACTAGTCAGCTAGTTTAATAGTTTGTCACCTAGTCTACTAGTCAGCTAGTCTACTAGTTTATGTGTCAGTTAGTCTACTAGTCAGCTAGTCTACTAGTTTATGTGTCAGCTAGTCTACTAGTCAGCTAGTCTACTAGTTTATGTGTCAGCTGGTTTAAGAGTTTATGTCATCTAGTCTACTAGTCAGCTAGTCTACTAGTTTATGTGTCAGCTAGTTTAATAGTTCATGTGTCAGTTAGTCTATTAGTCAGCTAGTTCACTAGTTTATATGTCACCTAGTCTACTAGTCAGCTAGTCTACTAGTTTATGTGTCAGCTAGTCTAATAGTCAGCTAGTTCACTAGTTTATACTATGTCAGCTAGTTTACTAGTCAGCTAGTCTACTAGTTTATATGTCAGCTCATCTACAAGTCAGCTAGTTTACACGTCAGCTAGTTTACACATCAGCTAGTCTACTAGTCAGTTAGCTAGTCTACTAGTCAGCTAGTTTACTCATTTGTGTCAGCTAGTTTACTAGTTTATATGCCAGCTAGTCTACTAGTCAGCTAGTTTAATAGTTTTTCACCTAGTCTACTAGTCAGCTAGTTTAATAGTTTGTCACCTAGTCTACTAGTCAGCTAGTCTACTAGTTTATGTGTCAGTCTACTAGTCAGCTAATCTACTAGTTTATGTGTCAGCTAGTCTACTAGTCAGCTAGTCTACTAGTTTATGTGTCAGCTGGTTTAAGAGTTTATGTCATCTCGTCTACTAGTCAGCTAGTCTACTAGTTTATGTGTCAGCTAGTCTAATAGTCAGCTAGTTCACTAGTTTATACTATGTCAGCTAGTTTACTAATTTATGTGTCAGCTAGTCTACTAGTCAGCTAGTCTACTAGTTTATATGTCAACTCATCTAGAAGTCAGCTAGTTTACACGTCAGCTAGTCTACTAGTCAGTTAGCTAGTCTACTAGTCAGCTAGTTTACTCAT
The DNA here is from genome assembly GCA_029721515.1 of Synanceia verrucosa. NCBI lineage: Eukaryota > Metazoa > Chordata > Actinopteri > Perciformes > Synanceiidae > Synanceia > Synanceia verrucosa. The sequence goes on along the minus strand of CM056557.1, from coordinate 2,049,494 downwards.
TTGTGTCAGCTAGTTTACTAGTTTATATGCCAGCTAGTCTACTAGTCAGCTAGTTTAATAGTTTGTCACCTAGTCTACTAGTCAGCTAGTTTGATAGTTTGTCACCTAGTCTACTAGTCAGCTAGTCTACTAGTTTATGTGTCAGTTAGTCTACTAGTCAGCTAGTCTACTAGTCAGCTATTTTAATAGTTTATGTCATCTAGTCTAGTAGTCAGCTATTTTAATAGTTTATGTTACCTAGTCTACTAGTCAGCTAGTCTACTAGTTTATGTGTCAGCTAGTCTAATAGTCAGCTAGTTCACTAGTTTATACTATGTCAGCTAGTCTACTAGTCAGCTAGTCTACTAGTTTATGTGTCAGCTAGTCTACTAGTCAGCTAGTTCACTAGTTTATACTATGTCAGCTAGTCTACTAGTCAGCTAGTTCACTAGTATATATTATGTCAGCTAGTCTACTAGTTTATGTGTCAGCTAGTCTACTAGTCACACTGTGCCACAAAGTTTTATTTCAACAACATATCCACCTGCTTTACTTACTCCTCATTCGCTCTGCAAGTGCCTGCCGGAGCGCTTCTCTGTTGAGTGCTGTCAATCATTGCAGCTGATTACAGCTCTCTTCTTACCGTCCTTCAGCTGATTTGATGCTGTACGCGCCGCACATCTTGCGGTAGCTCATATGCGCATCCATTGCGCCTCCCTTCCCTTCCCCTCCCCTCTGCCTTTTTATGTTTTTCTGTGTCCATATGAGCTGTGAGGTCCCCGGCACCTACACATACAGGGGTTGGACAATGAAACTGAAACGCCTGATTTTAGACCACAACAATTCATTAGTATGGTGTCGGGCCTCCATTGGTGGCTAATACAGCATGTGATGCTGGTGGAAAATAGCGTTTCCTGACTCGCTCCTCCATAACACCTCAAAAGTGGCTCAATAATATTTGGATCTGGTGACTGTGCACAGTCAGTTTTGGTGAAAACAGGAGAGTTGAGGTGCACATTTAATTCTGCAATGAGTTGGGAAGCTGTGGTTTTATGTTTTTAGGATACAATCTGGGTTAGCACCCAGATATCCTTTTCAGACAGCTTCCTCTTGTGTCCACAGTTACTCCTGTCGGACGTGGTTCATCCTTCTTGGTGGTATGCTGACATTACCCTGGATACCGTGGCTTTTGATACATCACAAAGACTTGCTGTCTTGGTCACAGATGCGCCTGCAAGACGTGCACCAACAATTTGTCCTCTTTTGAACTCTGATATGTCACCCATAATGTTGTGTGCACGGCAATATTTTAAGTAAAACTGTGCTATTACTCTGCTAATTGAACCTTTACACTCTGCTCTTACTGGTGCAACGTACAATCAATGAAGTTTGGCCACAAGGCCTGTCACATTTATCCATGGGTTTTGGACAATGCTTTTAATCCAACATGAGTATGTCTAGTGGCTTAGTCCAGTGCACCACAATGAAAACATGAACTGCAGGATTTTACAAAAACTGTATTCTCGTGCTTATCTCAGATTGTGAATGTTTGTTTCAAGATCGAGGAAGCTGCACAAAGACAACATGTAATTTATTCAAGATTTCCTTTAATTTTAGCCATGAAGGTGGATGGATATCGATTGATCTTTAATGGTGTTGCCTTAACTCTTTAAGTCCTGAGCCTATTTTGGCTGATTTTGTCTCTTTATACCACGTAAAAAATGTTTAACATGCCCATGCTTGCCTGCATCTTTTTTCAGCAACTTCATCTGTATGAAGTGATAGTTATTATTTCACTATAACCTACTTAATATTGGGCCAAAAAATAATCAAATTCGAATTGAATAAAAGAATTGTACTTATTACAATCAAAAACACAAATATGCTCAATCAACTGTTTTGGAACTTGGAAAACTAAATATAGGTTGCTAATATGAAGATGTTAATGTAAAACTGAAATAAAGTAATACTATATACAAATATTTGCAATAAAAAAATATGATCACACCGGCGTGATCATAGGCCCCACAGGGTTGAGGGAAAAGACATTGCTGACCTCTACATTGTGCCCACCTGGAAGGATCAACAAGTCAACCTGTTGCATGGTTTGCCAGTATGTTTTTTTTTTTTTTTTGTTAAAATAATGTGTGTTTAAGTTTATTTATCCCCGCTACCCTATGAGGATAAGTGGTAGAAAATAGATGGATGGAGGAAGTTTGTTTATTAGGATAAAGCCCCTTGAGATGTACCATCTCATTCTCGAGGGAGTAACGACATTTAACACAATAACTACATTACATAGACTTTAAAGAGAAATAAAATGAAATAGTAAATAAATAGAAATGATAAAAATAGACAAGGTATTTCTTACAAACAGAAACAAATAAACAAAAAACACATAAAGTTTATCAAAATATTACAACCAGTAAATGGCCAAAATAACCAATAATAAATAAATAATTTGAGTGGATCACCAAATACAATCAGGGATGAACATTAAATCTAAACAGTAAGTGAAGACAGTGATAGTTCCATTGATAACAGGAGCAGTCAATATTAAAGTGAGAGGACAGGGCATGCTTGAAAATGTGTTAAGGTGGATCTGATATTAATTAATGTACTTGTGACAGATTCATGTTCATGTGAGAACCCATCAGCACAACTCAAGACCAGGGGCCTCATGTATCAATACTTGCATGGATTTCATACTGAGAGCTGGCGTACGCTGTCACAAAACTGGATGTATCAAACAGTGCGAACACTTAAATCCACTCAGCTTCCCTTGATACATCCCAGTCAGCGTGGAATTGAACGCACATGTTGGAGTCTATGACTTCAGTCTATCTGAGTTAAAAACACAGGATTAGACACCACATGTGCTGCACTTGATGGACTGGACTGGAGAGATGCTGATGAAGCTATTTGTGACGCACGTTTGTAGATTATAATCTGGGATGCACACATGCAAACCATGAGTCAGGGAGAAGACTGACGACTATTCAATGTTTATTCCAGCTGCCCTGCACTGTGTCCACCTGCAGCCTGTTTCCAACCATGCTTTTATTTAGGATGTATGAATCGTGTGTTGAGCCAGACCACCTCACAGCGATGTTGGTGAGATGCATTTGCACATCACAAATAATCTGCACACCGAGGTAGTGCTTTTATTGTAACATGAATGCAGTCGATTGCTCCGATTACATCAGGGAATCCAGCTATTGCTGCAAATTGTGCATTGATGTTAGCCTGGGGTGCGTTTCCCAAACAATGATGGAAGTTAGCATGAAACCACGGTAGTATGTAGTACTTCCGAATGACTAAACTTCCCCTTTTTCTGACCATTTCCCAAAAATCTCCAACTACCATCGTACTATATAAGTTGGAACAATGTTAATTTGAACTTGTATCGTCCGAACAACATCGTTTCCAGATGTTTTAGAAGTGTTCGGAGAGTATGTTGCTGAAAGAGTGTCAATGACAGAAACGTAGCTTAATTTCCATTAAATGGACACTATGTAATTTTTTAAGTATTTTATTTCCTCAAATCAACGTCTTCATAAATAGATCCTCATTGGTGTAAAATAACATATGCCAGCAATCTGATTCATCCTCCTGGGCAAAGAACCTGTCTTTAGAACAGGTCGCTCATACGGAGGCTTCTATGTCCTCCTGGTCTATCAAAAACTACAAACTGCCAAGAGGGACATAAAGCACTACCTGCTAGTACCCATTGGACAAAATGCATTTCCACGTTTTGCGATTGACTTTTCACAGAGAAGCAAGGTGGAGACGCCGGTTTTACTTTCCTGGCACTAAACGAAAACCTACACTGCACTTTTGGTCATAATACAAGACCATACTTATGCCGCGCTGAATCGTCATCGGCAAAAAAGCGTAAAAAAGGGCCATAAAATAAAACCGGAGCTTCAGGCCAGGGATCTGAGTAGCCGCCCGGGAGCGCCCCATGCCCGGCCCAGCGGGAAGTCCTCCAGACCGGAGGAGGGCTGTGGAGGTCTGGGGAAAAATGACTGGAGCTCCGGGCCAGGGGCTGGGGATCTGCGGTGATAGTGGCCACCCGGGAGTTGACCTATTCTGCTTACCGTAGCTCCAACCATGTTGTATTGCATAGCCTACTTTACACTACCTTATTCAATTGGAGTGCTTTAATGATGTCTTTTTTCAATTCAAAATCTAAATACAATTATTTAATAGTAAGCTATCAAAGTTGTAATTTGAAACTTCTAGGGCTACAAAAGTGGTTGTTTTAAAACATAACTTGCATCTTTCCACCTCAACTGTGAGGTGAAAGTTAAAGAGACATCATTCATGCTGTAGGTTTCAGCAAAACCAAAAAAGGTCAAAGAACTAAAAAACAAAAGGCCCCAATGTGAAAAATAACAAAAATAGAGTCACTATTGACTAGAAAAACTATGACAAAAATGGTGGAAAAATCTGATCGTCTGCAACAATCTGTAATCTGAAACGAGAGGTAGGCAGGGTTACTACTAAATAAAACAGTAAATTACCAGACCACATGAATGCATGAGGCAAAAGGGAGTGTGCCTATGTTCCCACAGCCCTATGTTCCCTCAGCGCTTTGCTCCCTCGGCCTCCCTCATTTCTAAGGTTTTTTTTTCTTTCCAAAATCCAGTAGCAGTTGACTACCAACCCTAACCCCTAACCCTAACCAATAGCGCTAATTTTCAAAATTTTCAATAAAAAAATGTTTTTAGATATGAGGGAATGTAGGGCCGTGAGACTATTGGGCTGTGGGAACATAGGGCTGAACCCAGACCAAAATGTTGAACTTAACCAAACCTGACAGAGGAGACATGATAGTTCTTGAGCTTCTATCTGTGCATTTTGTACCAATACCCTTAGGAAAACTTTAGGTCCGAAGACATATTACCCCTAATTTCCACTGGATGCGGAACAATGCCGACATCCATCAAAGTTCGATGTCTGTCAATACGCAACAGATCCGCCTGCGGTGGCTCCACCGGACAGCTGGCAAATGAGATCTCGCGAATTCACCTATAATCGCGTGATGTAGCAGGTTATAACAGAGCATCAGTGAAAAAGAAGAGGTCATTCCTGTGTTCCCCGGGTCCTATGTTAGGTTTAGGGTAAGAAAAACGGGTGGGGGTGAGGATTAGGGTTAGGTGTTTGTGGGTTAGGGTTGGGGGTGTTTGTCTTGTGCTGGGGGGGATGGGTTGCTGTGGGTCTGGGGGGGGGCCCCATCCCTGCAGGCGTCTGGGGGGTGTGAATGGGGGCGGTCTGGTTCGTCAGTCAGGGGGGTCATTTGCCGGGTGGCGGACGTGCGCGCCGTGTGTGGCTACGTTTGTTCATTTGTCATCAGTGATGTATTGGAGTGTTGGTTGCGGGCGGGGGTCACGCATCTCTGTTAGTGGCGCATTGCTGCCTGGCATTGTGTACCTTCCCTCTTCGCAGACGCGCTGCGTGCTGTCTTTGGTTTATATGTGGGGGGGGTGTTCCCGGACTTTCTGTCTTTTGGCTCGTTGTGTTGTTGCAGGGTTTGTGGTGATTTCTCTTCCTTGCTGTTCGCCGGTGGCCAGTCGTGCTGGCTTGCGCTGGGTGAGTGCAGGTGGTGATGTTGCCGGCGATTTTCGGCAGGTGGGTTCGTCGATGGCGGGTTCAATTGTCGATTCTTGTCGGCTCTGTCGGCTAGTCATTGCACCACCAGTTACTGTGTGCGGCTGGCTTGCGCCGGGTCACTACTCTGGGGCTGTGACTCCCTGGGGTTGTTGTGTTGGTGGGGCCTGTTGGCTCCTCGCCTCTCGGTCCTAGGAGCCCTGTGTTTCAGGGCCTATACCCCTTTCTACCTGCTCTATCCCCATGGGCTGGGCCCACACCAGACTGCCTCTTAATGTGCACTTCACATATCTCGCACTTCGCTGTACATAGCTACTGTTGGATGGACGTCATTGCTGTTGCAGTGTGGTGGGTTTGTCCTTTAGTTGGTTTCCTGAATGGAGATCAGGATTGGAGTCGGGCATTGCCAGTGGTCGGACACTGCCAGTGGGGCAGGACATTTGTGTCATCGCGGCAGCACCGGGGTCTGGCGTTTGGGTGGTTCGCCTTGTGGTGCATTCGGGTGGTGGGGGGTCGGGTTTCTGGGCACTGGGTTGGAATTTTGTTCATTGCTTTTGTCAGTGGCGCTTTATATTTTGATCTGGGTTATCAGCAGAGTACTTGAGTTGCTTTTTGAATGGGGTGGCTGGTGGCACTGGCTGATCGGTATTTTTTGGTGGCCAATGTGGTGCGGGGGGCGTCTCAGGTACCCGGGGCGTGCGGCTTCTGTTCACTGCAGGGTGCTGTGTGAGGCATGCGCTTTTCTTCTTGAGGGGACTCGGTAGCTTTGGGGTCATTTTGTTTGTTTTTGTTGCTGCTACTTTGGGTGTCTTTTGTTTGCATAGAAGGTGGCGCTTTGTTGTTGTCAGTACTGCGCCTGTCCATGCTTTTAGATGGGTGGAGTTTTGGTGGTTTGGTGGAGTTGGGGATGGGGTGGATGGTGGGGTGGTTGGGGATGGGTGGGCCCTTTGGTCTGTCCTGGCCACCTTGGCGGGGGTGGTGTCTGCCTCCTCTTGGTTGCTGGATCTGCGTGGTTCTCGGTGGCCATGGTGGCTCTCTGGGTTTGGCCTCATGGGTGCTCCCGCTACCCTGTGATTTGGCGGGTGTCCGGCCGGGCTGGGCATGCGGGGTCGTGGTAGATGCTCTGGGCCTTGGTGTTCACAAATGCATGTTTTGTCCAGATCTTACCAGCTCCTTTCAAGTCACATTGTTGAGTACTGATGTGACCTGCCAGAATGTGCTGACTCCTCACTAAACTCATATCTTCTCCACATACCTCTCTCACTCTTGTTCAACCGGTGGTCTATTCTATACTGTCAGGACTTCCACAACTCTGGTGTTCAATACTGTTGGGTATTGGGATGATGTTAGGAATGACACAGCAGATTACACTCTTTTATTCTAATAGCACTGCCTGTCTGTACTCTCCCCTTTTTTGTCTTATCTCCGCGTCTGTCATTTGTTTCCCCCTCATGTCACAGAGGTGTAGCACTTCCCTCTCTGGCTTATAACAGGAAATACCAATAAAGATTGATACTTTAGATTCCAGGGAGGGCCGGTGATGGTCACACACGCACCAAATATTAATAGATTTTGCTGCAAGACTAAAATATGCATAATCTCATGACACGTTGACAGTTTTTGTGGTGTTTAACAATGAGAACCAATGCAAACAAAAAAAGAAAAATGGTTGGGGGATAGCTGTTGAGTGGGAAGGGTCCTATGTTCCCCAGCCTCTTTGGGGATCATAGGACCCGGGGAACATAGACACGCTCCCAAAGAGAACCACCCTGTGTCCACTGAGTGGAAGGAAATCAATTATACGATCTGCCGCAAACACAGATTATTTTATTTTGAAAATAAATCGGATGTTTTGGAGATGACCTCTACAGAACTATATTTTAGGTTGACACTAAAGAAAATATAAAATTGTACTGGCCTTGTTCAATGGCCAAGTGTGTTTTTTGCCTAGATTTCCTCGTTCTCAGACTAGAAGTTCAACAGGGAGCCTCATTCTTGTCATTTAATTACACATGTTAGATTTACGTGTTTTGTGTGTTCTCCACAATGCCACAACAGGAACCGCTGACCCCAGATCCTGGACAGAGAAAATGGGAAGAGGTCTTGAGGTAAGTTTTCAATGTAAAATTGTGAAAGCTTAATGAAGTAAATTAATAAATTACAAACAAAGTAGCAGTTGCATGTGAACTCTCTTCATTCAGGTCACACTTGTCCTCTGGAAATTCCTTTGGCATCTTCATGCTGATGGTAAGCATATTTTTTTCAGCACTTCAATATCATATTTCAGCATGTTTTTTTTATTTTACAGTATGCTGTCTGTATCTGCACCTCATCCCCATTTATGTTCACAGAGGTAAGCTGTTTTAGAATATACCATCAAACTACCAATGCTTTTGTCCATTTTTGATTTAGATTAGATTGTATTTGTTTTAAGGGGTAAATGCCAGTGATTTGACTGTGGTGGTGCATTCAGCTGATGGAGAGGTTCTGTGGAAGGCTGCTGATCATGGAGACAAACTCACACTGTCTTGGTCACTGTTTTCCTGTTTTCGATGGGATTCCTGCTGCCATCAGCATGCACATGTATGTGTGAAAGTCGCCAAGTCATGTTAAATGCCTGTGACTGGACAGAAGGAACAGAACGAGCAGAGTTCATTCATTCATAATTTTTTTTCTAAAGGCATAGCCAGAGATTTGCCTTCTGGACAGAGAAATCATCCCTTCTCCTCCAGGGAGTCCTTGAACCTGTCCTCAAGGTTCCCAAAGGCAACCTCATCCAAGGTGTTGTTAAGTGGAATCAGTCAGGTCAAAGAGGACAACAGTGAGGTAACCCTTTTAAGGACACATGACATTTTTTGGGACACATGAAACTGCTAATTATGCTCTCACTGTTTCAGATTTCTGAGTCCCTTAGGCAATCTTAACCCTTCAGCATTAGCCTGCCTGCCTTCTTTGCAAGATTCTCCTACTGACTTCATATGTGTATTTTGGATGATGTGCTCTGTTCTCTCACCTTTACTGCTCTCCCTGCCTGAGGCTTCCCATTTGCACATGGGCGGGCTCCCAGAATATAAAACTGTACCACCTGATGTCACTTTATGTCCTGAGCCAACAATGGTTTGATGTTATCCTGTGACTATGCAGTTGTAATTTTGCTTTAAGGATATTGTCTTTGCTTGATTCAAACTGGAAACTTGTCCTGTAACCAGGTCCATTAGCCCAGAATCCTGAGGGACATCCAGACAGCATGTCGATAGGTCCAGAGGTGACAGAGCCTTCACTCCTCAAATGGACAAAAAGACTCAGCTGGATGCTCTCAGGGACCTTCAGTGTGATGGTGGAGGAAGAGATGACCTTTTTTTTCAGGAGCATTTTTTTTTCATTGTTTTTATGAGATAAACCGGTATGTCAGTGCCATCTTTCTTCACTGTTAAGTTTCAGTTTAGTTTGGTGGTAATTTGATTTTGAAGTTTGAATTTTCCTTTATTGTATACATTTATTTACTGTTGCACTACTGGGATTGGACGATGAAACTGAAACACTGGCCAATTTAGTGTTGGAGGTTTCATGGCTAAATTTGACCAGCCTGGTGGCCAAACTTAATCGATTGCACATTGCACCAGTAAGAGCAGAGTGTGAAGGTTCAATTAGCAGAGTAATAGCACCGTTCTGCTTAAAATATTGCAATGCACACAACAATGGGTGACATATCACACGTCTTGCTGGCGCATCTGTGACCAGGACAGCAAGTCTTTGTGATGTATCAAAAGCCACGCTATCCAGGGTAATGTCAGCATACCACCAAGAAGGACGAACCACATCCAACAGGAGTAATTGTGGATGCAAGAGGAAGCTGTCTGAAAGGGATGTCCGGGTGCTAACCCGGATTGTATCCAAAAAACATAAAACCACAGCTTCCCAACTCACTGCAGAATTAAATGTGCACCTCAACTCTCCTGTTTTCACCAAAACTGTCCGTCAGGAGCTCCACAGGGTCAATATTCATGGCCGGACTGCTATAGCCAAACCTTTGGTCACTCGTGCCAATAACAAACGTTGGTTTCAATGGTGCCAGCAGTGAAAATCTTGGGCTGTGGACAATGTGAAACATGTTTCACATTGTACATTATTCTCTGATGAGTCCACCTTTACTGTTTTTAACATATTCGGGAGAGTTATGGTGTGGAGAAGCCCCAAAAAAGCGTACCACCCAGACTGTTGCATGCCTAGAGTGAAGCATGGGGGTGGATCGGTGATGGTTTGGGCTGCAATATCATGGCATTCCCTTGGCCCAATACTTGTGGCCTAGGGAATACTTGCACAATACTCGTGCTAGATGGGCGCGTCACTGCCAAGGACTACCGAACCATTCTGGAGGACCATGTGCACCCAGTGGTTCAAACATTCCATCCTGAAGGCGGTGCTGTGTATCAGGATGATCTCCCATGGCCTGTACAGTCACCAGATCTAAATATTATTGAGCCACTTTGGGGTGTTTTGGAGGAGCGAGTCAGGAAACGTTTTCCTCCACCAACATCACGTAGTGACCTGGACACTATTCTGCAAGAAGAATGGCTCAAAATCCCTCTGGCCACTGTGCAGGACTTGTATCTGTCATTCCCAAGACAAATTGATGCTGTATTGGCTGCAAAAGGAGGCCCTAAGCCATGCTAATGAATTGTTGTGGTCTAAAACCAGGTGTTTCACTTTCACTGTCCAACCCCTGCAAGTGGTTTTACTGATGGTTTGTCCTCCCTCGTTCAAGAAGTCATCATCCAGAGTGGAAGTCATCTCTGTTTCTCCATCAGCAGCATCCATTTTCTTTGTTCATTCATTCATTCACTTGGTTTGTGTTTGTGGTTTGCATAACATGCCTTTGTGATTTAGTTATGTGGTATTATTACTTTCATGAATTAATGTTGTTTTTTTGTAATTCACCCTGTATTCTTCTTCTTCTTCTTTGTCTGAGCTTTGAGCCAATTCATGGCACATGGCATTTAGTGTAAAGCGCCTGCTTGAGTGGTCAGATGACTTAAAAAGGCTATACAATACAAGTTCATTGACCTTTACCAAGAAGAGAGAGACGCAGACCCAATGTCCACACTCATTTATGCACAGTCACTGTGGGTTTAGGGCTGTCCAACTTGTCAAACTGTTCACAGATACTTTGAATCCTTCATGAGCCCACATTCCATGTAAACCTTGCCTGAGGGGATTGACCACAATTCACAACTTTGTGACGTTAAACAGAGTTAACAAAGAGCATAGCAGATGAGTGTTCAGCCTGCTTTATTACATCTATACACACAGTACAAGTACATAGCTATATTATACACCTGGTTTATGCAACAGCCATGTTGATTTTATTGAATGACGCTGTAGTTTTTTAAGTAAATTGAGCATTTGCCTTATTCTCTTCTCATAGAGCAAAAGCTTCAAAGACTTTTACAGGCAGTACAAACTGTAAAATAAAAAAGCCATAACTAATTTCATCAAGCTTACATGAAGTATTCATTCCATCCCTCTTATATTTGGGTCAGAAACATTTGTGAATTATGAATGTAAAGAGAGTCTTGTCTCCATATTCAGTGAAGGTGTTCAGGTTACCTTGTTTCTGTATCACCTTGTCTGTCCTCAGGCACATCATACAGAAGCAAAATCTGTGGAGTTGATTTTTCATTGTAAATTATTTTAACATAATGTTGAAAATCCTGTGTGGAATATATATTTCATCCTTTATTATACTTGATGACTTTTAAGTATTGTCGCTTACCACATTTATACATCTGTAAGCACAGATGGTAAACATATTTACAGACTGATAGCGTATCATATTTGGTAAAAACATATGTATGTGGTGGGTGGTAGACATTTTAAAACTACAGCTTCATGTGTCATAAAACATCACTAAGAGTGTCACTTAACTAACATTAATGAGTTAAAATATGAAAACTATCCAAAGTATACCTTTTAAATTTTAATCTGTGAGACCTATGTAAACTCAGAAAAAGTGTTGATAAATAACACTGTGCAAGTTGAATTAACACTCCCAGTTTACTGTGTGCATTCTTATTATTAATATTATTATTATAATAAAAGTGTAATTGCTTGTTGTTAACAGCAGTATAAATTCACAAATTCCTACTTTCTACAAATAGAGGATACATTAAAGTGTTACCCAGAATACACACCTTTCATGAGCAAAAGTGATTGTTTTTGGTGATAGCTGGTGTTCCATAACTATCTTTTCCATCAGCTGAAATTACTGCACATCAACAAATATGAAAACTGTATCTGCAGAACAGTGACTCGCCCTGCTGTCACTCACAAGGAAGTGGGCATGGCTCCAGGGGAGAATATGAGAGTAGTACACAGTGTAGGCAGAAGCAAGGCTTAAAAAAGAGAGTATCACTCTGCTGGAGGGGGAAAAAAACACAGTGAAGCCAATGAGAGAGGAGAGAGGAGAAGGAAAAAGAGTTGAGACAGTAAACACAGACAGACAGCAGAGGAGACAGCAGTATGGCTTGGGGTGCCCTTGTTGTCTATTTGCAAATCATACTTTTTCTTATTATTCTAGAAGTAGGACATGCCAATGAGAAGGATACCAGATTGTTGGGAGCCACAGCCCAAGGAGATATCATCATCGGAGGAATATTTCCCATTCATGAAGATGTTAACAAAGAGAACGACTCATTTGTACCGTACCTACAGCCATGTATCAGGTGAGATCATTCAACCCGATGCAATAAATGATAAACAGCCTCTTCAGGATTTTTTACCTTAAGTTTGTATTTACCCTGGCTCTTTAGGTGTCATTACACAAAGCCCCAAAATGTCTTTAATAAGTAAAAATCTTAAGAGGAGAGCTTAGTCCTGTGAGTATAAAATAATATGATATTCTGTATTCTTCAGTTCTGAATGAAGTAGTCTGTAACACAGACTACCATACCAGCATTACACTCAAAATTACGCTCACTTAGCAAGAAACAGTTTTGTTGAGTGACATAAATATAAATATGCTGGGTCAACATAAGGTCACTATAACTTAAAGTTGGAGTCCATGGTGAGAGAGAGCTAACAAGAGAGCTAGCAAGATTTGAAAATAGCACCTCCTCAGCCTCCTCTAAGCTCCTCCCCCTCCCATCAGTGCTCCGTCCAAAGCTCCACCCCCTCAAACTGAACATCTGACAGTAAGGAGAGGAGAGACCATATACTACATCACCACAGTTGTAAAACGTCCCGTTCAAAGCCAATATATCAACGTCATTTTGTCACCTTTATAATGCAGACAGTGACGACTATGGCTGTGCAATATGATCAAAATGTCATATCCTATAACCTCTTCAATACAAGTGGCACTGATGACCAGTTTACAAGCACACATAAGCTAGCATGATAAGTTAGCACTTAGCTAAAGGCCCACACATACTCAGAACATTTCTCTTCCCACCGATTATGCAATCCACCATGAACACAGATTATTCTATTTTGAAAATAAACTGGATGTTTTATTTTGTGTCTGGACACCACTTCCTGTCCCACACCATCTGCTCTGTGCTAAATTCATGCGTCGTGCCCCGACGTCCTACAAAAACAGAAGCTCTGTCAATTAGTTTTGACTGGCCTCGGCAGCATTCCACTTTCAGTGGAAACTGACACATTGATTTGAATGGAAACGTATTGGGAACTTTGGGGTTAGTTGTGAAGAAACAGCCATGAACTCAGTCAATCAGGGATCTTCTGTTTCCTTAGTTAAACCCAGCAGCACATTGTTCCACCTCTCTGCCAGCCATTATAATATCTGCACTAAAATGACAGAAGTGCAAAATGTGTGAGAATAGTGCCCATATCTAGAGAACCCTCCAATTATCTGCAAAAGAACATGATATTCACATTCCTGAGAAGCCACCTCAAAAGACGTCCTACATCCTCCCTGCTCCACAGCCCCTATCCTAAATGAAACTAGGCGTGTATGGAGTACCACAACTGTGTGTATGTGTGTGTGTGTGTGTGTGTATATATATATATATATATATATATATACATATATATATATATATATATATATATATTTCTATCTTCTGTTGTACAACAACTGACAGTATATTATTGCTATCAAATAGGACTTCCATTCACATTATTGCCCATATTGTTTGATGATGACACTGTATTATTCACACAGGTTTGAAGAGAGTCATCTGGTGAAGGTGCTGGCTATGATCAATGCTATAGAGATGATGAATAAATCCCCTCTGCTGTCTGATATTAACATCACGCTGGGCTACCATATCCTGGACTCGTGCTCTGATGTCAGCACAGCTCTGAGAGTCACAAAGGACTTCACCCAGCAAACTGACTGCTACTCCAGAAGCAACATCTGTGACCGGCCAGCCATGGCTGTCGTGGGGGCCTCTCACTCTGAAACATCCATTGCCATCGCCAGGCAACTGACTCTCAAGATGATTCCCCAAGTACGTGGTGAGAAACAGGAAAATGCTGCTGACTCAGTGGGGGCGCTAGTGACCTGCATCTAACACAGTGCAGGCAGTTATAGGAAGTGAAATAGCAGAACAGGTTTGAATCTGACCTCAACATCTGCAAGATTTATTATCATAATAAAGTGTCTGCTGATGTAAGACTGACTGTGTACTTAAATAATACTGGTTTGGACACTTCCAAGATGAGGCACCACCTCTCTGATGACCAGAAACATAACCTTTTTTATCCTCTTAGAGAGAAAATATTTTGGCGCAGTGAACACAGAAGTGAGACATTTATTGTCTAAGTGTAAATTTCTTGCATGTTAACGTTAGTGATGGTGTATAGATTTTTTAAAAACTTTTACTCAAGTTTCCTGTGATGAAAGGTATACATATTTTGGTATTAATGAATTTATTAAAGCGCTTGCTCTATTTGTCTCAAAGACCAACCAGTATCCAGCAAAAAAGAATTTTGTACTTTGCTATTTTTTATACCTTTGATTAAAGAGCTTGCACATACAGCACCGGTGGGTTAACCATGACAGAAACATTAAAATACTTTGCTAATCAGCATTACTGTCAATTTAGGGCAGCGGTACAAAACCTTACACTAGGGGTGGGATAATACATGTGTTCATTACGGTATATAAATATAACATGTTGAAAATTATTATTATTTGGCATTATTATTATTCATACAGATATAAACGTCACTCAAATTATTAAACCTGAGGTTTACTCTCCTCGCAGCTGATTGAACAGGTGGTGTTAATTGTTTGATCAGTCCAACCCAACACTGGAGCAACATCAACAAGCACTGCTCAGATTTATATTACATCCAGAGATGTAAGATACAATCTTTAGAGGAGGAACCATCCTTTGAACATGGAACTTCATTTTTCACCTTGAGGAACAGTGTAGTATATAGACAGCACGGTGGTGTAGTGGTTAGCACTGTCGCCTCACAGCAAGAAGGTACTGGGTTCAAATCCCTGGCCTGGGGCCTTTCTGTGTGGAGTTTACATGTTCTCCCCGTGTCTGTGTGGGTTCTCTCTGGTACTCTGGCTTCCTCTCACCATTCAAAAACATGCATGGGGATTAGGTTAATTGGCTAATTTAAATTGTCCGTAGGTGTGAGTGTGAGTGGTTGTCTGTCTCTATGTGTCCTGTGATGAACTGGAGACTTGTCCAGGGTGTATCCTGCTTTTCACCCTAAGACAGCTGGGATAGACTCCAGCCCCCCACGACCCTATGAGGATAAGAGGTAGATAATGGATGGATGGATGGAACAGTGTATGTAACAACATCCAGTCCTAGTTTTTAAACATCATGTGTGACCTTGATATGCAACTTCAATCATACAATAACAAACGTTCACATACATGTGGGAGAAGAAGGCTTTATTTTTATTCAAAGGTGGCCTTGATAGTCCACTCTCTTATTTTCCTTCCATCAACTTCATTAACATCACAAGACAAACACACAAATAGCCATTGAGCTTCAGATTGGAGTATTGAGTAAGTTGAGCTTCAGGTTGGAGTATATAGTAAGTTTAGCACGGCGGTGTAGTGGTTTGCATGGTTTGCAGAGTTTGCATGTTCTCCCCGTGTCTGCCTGGGTTCTCTCCGGGTACTCCGGCTTCCTCCCACCATCCAAAAACATGTATGGGGATTAGGTTAATTGGCTAATTTAAATTGACCGTAGGTGTAGTGAGTGGTTGTCTGTCTCTATGTGCCCTGTGATGAGGTGGCGACTTGTCCAGGGTGTAGCCTGCCTTCCGCCCTAAGACAGCCCCCCCCCGCGACCCTATGAGGATAAGTGGTAGATAATGGATGGATGGATAGTAACTGGTACCCAACAATGAATGTTCATAATTACCAACAGGTGTGTCAAGTGGTGATCTTTGATGAGTTTATTGCCAAGTAACTTTTCAAGGAATTTAGACAGAGTACAGATAAACCGAGTATAGATACTGTATAAGAACAAAAAGATAATAAAATAGTAATAAAGAATAAATAAAGAGTGCATAAATTTGGGGATGTGGTGAAAAGAGCTATTCCATGAAACATGAAATCCTAGACCACCCAGTGTCAGGTGTTCACCGCTACTGCCCTAAATTAACAGTAGTGCTGATTACCAATGTTTCAGTATGTGCAGGCTCTTTAATCAAAATTATATCTTTCATGCTAAAATATAATTATTGTTGTTATCAGGGAATTTTAAAATTTACTGTTTTACAGAAAAAATTATATATATATATATATATATATATATATATATATATATATATATATATATATACACGTATATATACACGTGTATATATCGAAGCAGTTTTTTTGATAGAGATGTTAAATTCTTCAGTTATTTCCTGTCATTCTTGAACTGAAAAATGTGTTTTAGTGGTTGTTTGTTATTCTGGATTCATTTCTGACTTCTCAGTGAATTCCAGTGTTCTGGATCAAATTTGGGTCTGTAAAGGTGAATTCAGTTTAAATTCCTCACTCCTGTTCAAAATGATGAAGAGTAGTGAACTCAGTGAGGAAGAAAGAGTCCAGTTAAAGTGAAGGAGATGATGCTGGATGTGATGCTGCTGCTCTGTTACATGTGTTCAGCTCCATCAAGCAAACCAGATTATATATACATTCACTGATCTATATGCAGAAGTTATTTTCTGCTAATTAGGCTACAAGGCACACAGTGCATCCTGACGTCTAGACCATTGAGAACAGTGCAACATGTAAAACAAACACCACTCACAATTATTTTTTAGATTTTGTATGAGGTTATATCTCAGATAAATAACATCACTGTGTTTCTGTTCTCCAGCTCAGTTACTCATCAACAGCGGTCATTCTGAGTGATAAGAGTCGCTTCCCTGCCTTCATGAGGACTGTGCCTAATGACGAGCACCAGACAGCTGCCATGCTCAGTCTGCTCAGTGGCTATGGCTGGAACTGGGTGGGAATAGTTACCACAGATGGATACTATGGCCTATCAGCTCTTGACCAATTTACATCACAAGCTTCTCTAAAGAGGATCTGTGTGGGCTTCAAATCAGTCCTACCTCAGTCTGTAACCAGCCATGATGTCCATTCTGCTATCAAGCAGACTGTCAGAACCATCTACAAGAACCCTAAAGTACAGGTGATCGTGTCATTTGCCAAACCTACTCACATGAAGCATCTTTACCAGGAACTTAAGGATCAGGTGGTGAGAGGAGGACAGACCATGGAGTCAATGAGGAGAGTGTGGGTGGCCAGTGATAGCTGGTCGTCCTCCAGCTCTGCGAAAGGAAACATAACTCTCGAAGACATTGGACACATTGTGGGCTTCACTTTCAAAAGTGGAGACCAGTCATCATTCAGTGAGTACCTTGTCAGACTGGAGGCAGCAGGACTAACTGACTACACAGTGAACAACACCTTCCTGCAGGAGTTCTACAGTCAGCTAAATGCCAGTAAAGGCTCTGGAGACGCTGAGCTGGTGTCTGCAGCTGTGAACATCCTGAGAGAGCACAGTAAAACTGACTCCATCTTTAGTGTTGAGATGGCTGTGAGTGCCATCGCTCAAGCTGTGTCGTCTATCTGCAGGAGCAGAGACTGCAAAAGACCTGGCACAGTGCAACCATGGGAGGTATGTGTGTGTGTGTGTGTGTGTGTGTGTGTGTGTGTGTGTGTGTGTGTGTGTGTGTGTGTGTGTGTGTGTGTGTGTGTGTGTGTGTGTGTGTGTGTGTGCGTACGTGCGTGTGTGTGTGTGTGTGTGTGTGTGTGTGTGTGTGTGTGTGTGTGCGTGCGTGTGTGTGTGTGTGTGTGTGTGTGTGTGTGTGTGTGTGTGTGTGTGTGTGTGTGTGTTCATAGAAGTGAGAGAGGTTTTAAGTCCCTTCTCTGGCTCTGGTCAGGAGTTGACACAGGCCTTCATTGGGCAGAAAACATTTGTTTTTTCCCTGCATGTAGACATTTCACACTCTCTGTGAAACTTTGACCTGACATGAAAGCACAGGTGTTACTAAGGGTACAGACTGCATAGCTTAAAAGGGTAGGATTTTGGACATAGGGCCTCATTTCCACGTGAGCCAGAGTGTTGGAGACGTGGAGACAGTTTTCAACAAATTTCATTCAGTTCTTCTAGTTGCAGAGTTCACTGGTGCTAGGCTAACACAAGTCAATGGTTCTAGTTTAACCTGTCATTAAAAACAGTCTAACCCACTCCACAGTGCACAGAGGCAAATCAGTTATAACACCAGACTATTGATGTAAATGTCTGTGTTGATAGAATAATTTTAGACATAAAACTAACCTTGCATTTTGAAGGATTTATGTCTCAGCAGCAGCAGCTAGTTCAACAGCAGTGGACTGATATCAGCTAGCAGCTAGCTTATAGGAGCTGTAATAGTTTGTTTACCTTTCATTCCTCCTCCGTCTGCATTTGTGTGTATTTTCCTCACTGGCACCACCAGTCTCTGGTTCTTCTGTCCTGGTTTTCTGCAGCTCCAGTGGAGATTGTCTCTACAGACGCTCTCTCTCATTCTTCCCTTTTAGCATCCATCTCTCTCAGCTCTTCATCTGTGTATTACGGCTCGTCCAGGTACGATTCCTTGGAGAAAATTGTTCATCGTCGTCTTCAAAGGCATCGGAAAGTCCTCCAGATGTGGCTAAAACTGGTCTTCAGAACAGGATTCTTCGTGTACTCTACGTCATCTATCATTTACAGCTGCATGTAAACAAACTATTATAGATCAGTAACCTAGCTGTTAGGTGATATCATTCCACCGCTGTCAAGCTTACTACCAGGAAGTATAGTACGCCACTGCTGCCTTCAAAGTGCAAGGTTAGTTTTATGTCTAAAATTATTCTATCAACACAGAGATTTACACTGATAGACTGGTGTTATAACTGATTTGCCTCGGGTGCACTGTGGAGTGGGTTAGACTGTTTTTAATGACAGGCTAAACTAGAACCATTGAATTGCGTTAGCCTAGCACCAGTGAACTCTGCAGCTAGAAGAACTGAATGAAATTTGTTGAAATCTGTATCCACGTCTCCAACACTCTGGCTCACTTGGAAATGAGGCGCTATGTCCAAAACTCTGAACTATCCCTTTTTAATGCTCAATTCAGATTTTTTTGTGAAATCCGATGTTTTTGCAAGGTCATTCACATTTCCAATTAAATGTGACTTGTATGTGATCTCCACTGTGAACTTTAAATGCCCCAAAAGTGTCCCATGCGCATTGGAGGACACAATGACGTCACACATAGCGAGCATGCTCAGTGTTTACGGAAGTAAACATGGATGCTAGTGGTGGAGAGTATCTGGTGATTTTAAAGATGCTGTCTTACCAGAGCCAGCACATGTACAACATATTTTTTAAGGAAACAGTTAGGTTGGCCATGGCGTTTTGTGAGGCAGTGGCAGCAACGTCCATACAGAGAAACGTGTGGGTGCAGAGCCAAGAGTGGTGGGATTGTTATGTGAGCTGCTTCACTGACACAGACTTCACACATAATTTCCGTTTGACAAGAAGAACATTTATGTACATTTGTGAGCGCCTACTTTCTACTTTAGTTTGGCCTGAATAGAGCTATCCCCTAAATATGAATTAACTCAGAAACCTCTCTTTCCCTCCATTGACTACTCTCCGCATTATCATCTGCCATGGTTGTTGTTTTTCTTCCCGCTTCTGTCTACTTCAGTGCAGAATAGTGACATTTGTCACTTGTTGATGTGTAAGTCGGATGAATATGACCTGAAGTTCAGACTGAAGTTGCACATCAAAAGATCGGATATGTATTGGTTTTAGGACCACCTTCCAAGTGGCCTGGGTTCTGAAAAAATCAGATCTGTGTCGTTCAGACTGTAATTAAAAGATCAGATAAAGGTCGCGTAGGGTCAAAAAAATTGGATTTGGGTCACTTCAGGCTGCACTCTGAACGTAGCCTAATATTATTAATAATGGTTCTGTTCTTTTCAAGTTCCTCATTAAGCCATGATAGTGTGACACTGAGCCACCATGATTGATACCAGAACCTTAAATTGGACCAGCTAAATAATTCATTCTCAAACACACCAGGACCTTTCCTGTTACAGGTCGAAATATCTGCTGTGAAAAATGCTTATGACACAACATGTGATCGGAAAGGGCAACACGGTGGTGCAGCGGTTACCGGGTTCGAAAGGCCCGGGGCCTTTCTGTGTGAAGTTTGCATGTTCTCCCCGTGTCTGTTAATGGTTAATTTAAATTGACCGTAGCTGTGAATGTGAGTGTGAGTGGTTGTCTGTCTCCATGTGTCCTGTGATGAACTGGAATTTTGTCCAGGGTGTACCCTGCCTTTCACCCTAAGACAGCTGGGATAGGCTCCAGCCTCCCTGCGACCCTGTGTGAAGATAAGCGGTAGAAAATGGATGGATGTGATCAGAAATGATCCACTATGCTGGCACAAAACCCTGAGGCAAGACAATAGGACCAACCTCTGAACATTTCTAGTTTTAACATACATGAAATATATTTTTCTTTCAAATTTTCATTCATTTATCCTCCTTCACTCATTGAGTGCTGGCCTTTTTACCTTGTTCAATTCTAGGCAAGTTTCACCAAAAAGACCACTTTTTTGTTGTACCAACGTCTCCACTCCCTGCTTCTATCTCTGTGGCTTATACTGTCTCTTTATGTTCTCACTACATATCCCAGAATCCCCCAAATTAGTCACATGGTGACAGGATATATCAGGGTGTATCCCTTGTGCCAGTTGCTGAGCTCCTTCTTTGCTGTGTGCTGTAAATACTAATCTGTCAGCAATCTTGCAAATCTAGTCAAAACAGGAAACAATGTGCAAGACCGCTAACCAAGCAAAACATTGTTTGTTTATAACACTTAGGATTTGGGAACACTTAATACACTCATAAATATTAAGACCAGTTGAAAAATTGCATGAATTTACATTTTGCACTATTTGATCTATGGTTCTAAGTCATGCTTCAAAATGCAAAAAGAAGGAATGGGAGTGAGACAAAAAAAATTGAGCAAAAAAAATTGAGTAAGCAATTTATTGCAAACAACCTTTAAAGTGAAATATGCTGTTCATCAGCTGATCAAAACCTTAAGACCACAGCCTTTAAAAGCCCAAGTCTTGGATTCAGTGTCATTTTCTGTCAGGTATCCACACTGTCATGACCTCCTGATGGCAAAGGCAAAACAGCTTTCTCTCTTTGAACATGGTCAGATTGTTGAGCTGCCTCTCGCAGCATGCCATTGCTGCTGAGGTTGGACGCAGTAAGACAGTCATTTAAACTTCTTAAAAGGTCCTGAGGGTTATAGAACAAAAAAGTGGTAGACCCAAAACAATTTCACCGGCCCTGAGCCGAAGGATCCAATGGCTGTCTGTCAAGACATGGGATGATCCTCAGCCCAAATTAAGCTTGTCACTGGTGCCAACTGCAGTCCCATAACCATTAGACGGCATCTGCGAGAGAAGGGTTTAAAGAAGAAAAAACGTCTTCAAAGGCCTCAAAGGTCTTATTTAACGGCACAAAATTGCCCCTTTGGAGTTTGCATGAGAGAACCAAACATGGGACATTGAAAGGCGGAAGAAAGTTTTGTTCTCTGTTGAGAAAAAATTGAACCTTGATGGTCCTGATGGCTTCCAACATTACTGGCATGACAAGGAGATCCCAATGAGATGTTTTCTACATGGCACAGTGGAGGGGGCGCCATCATGATCTGTGGGGCTTTTTCCTTCAATGGAAAAATGGAGCTTCAGGTTGTGCAGAGGCGTCAAACGGCAGCTGGCTATGTGGAGATGTTGCAGGGGGCTGAAGACCATCGTCTGTGTGCTAACGACTGGCTTTTTAAACAGGACAACGCTGCAGTTTCCAATGCCCACCAGACAAAAAACTTCTTCCAGAGAAATAACATGACTCTTTTGAACCAACCTGTCTGTTCTCCTGATCTAAATCCAACTGAGAACATTTGGGGTTAGATGGCAAGGCAAGTTTACAAAAACGGACACCAGTTCCAGACAGTGGATGCCCTCCATGAAGCTATCTTCACCACTTGGAGCTACATTCCCACTAGCCTCCTGGCCCCCCTAGCCCCAAACAATTTTTTGAGGTGATTAACAAGAATGGTGCAGCTCCTCATCACTGAGTCCTTTTTTGAAAATTTTATTTCTATTTCAGGGGGTTTGGGGTTTTTTGAGATGTGGTCTTAAACTTTTGATCAGTTTATGAACAGCCTATTTCAGTTTAATGGTTGTTTGCAATAAATAGCTTACTCTTTTTTTTTTGTCTTACTCCCATTTCTTCTTTTTGCATTTTGAAGCACTACTTAGAACCTTCTTAAGATCCAACAGTGAAAAATATAAATTCTTGCAATTTTTCAACTGGTCTTAAAATTCTGATCAGGAGTGTAATTCATTGATGATTGATGTCTTCATAGTGAAATGTCACATGTCCTGCAGGTGCTGAAAGCTCTGCGGAGTCAGACGTTTCAACTAAAGGGGAGGAGCTACAGATTTGACAGCAGAGGAGACATAAACCTGGGCTATGATGTGACACTGTGGAGGTCAGATGGAGGGAACATCCATGTCCATGATGTTGTGGCTGTGTATCACCCACACAACAACAGCTTCACCTTCACCAACCACAGCACCAGCCTGCAGCTCCAGGACCTGAAGGTAGGCCCTCATTTCACTGTCATGTTGTAGATATATATATATATATATATATATATATATATATATATATATACACACACACTGAAACACCCAAAAAGCTGACTTAAGCGATGCTAAAAAAACAAAACCAAACAGTAATCCACTTTTAATACACTGTTTATTTGTACTGTACACATAAGTTTTGTCAGAATGTTGTGAAAATACAATAACATACAAATTAATTTTCATCCCTTCCTGCTTTCCTCAGCGCATCATATCAAAATGCTCCAACAGTTGTGTCCCTGGAGAGTTCAAGAAAACAATGGATGGTCAACCTGCTTGTTGTTATGAGTGCATCAACTGTACTGCCAACTACTACTCTAATACCACAGGCAAGACACACACACAAGGGAACAAAAAATAATAGTTTCAGCAGGTAACAAAATGGATGTTGCAAAGGAAAACTCTTGTCTGTTTCTAAAGTAGACTCTGGGATGGTGCTGGATATTTACTGCTGTCTTAGCCTCCAACTTCTTTGAATTAAAAAAACATCCAAGTTACTAGGTTTAAATTCTCCTCTGTACTCATTCTATTGATGACCTCTCTCATATTCTCATACTTCATCCCTTCATTTAGCCCTTTTTAGACAAATGTTTCCCATCTGCATAGCTGCTATATAATATGATGTGTAAGGTAATGATGGAAGGGATATTGTCCAGGACCCCTTTGTAAAATAAAAATGTGATTGTCATGGTAAAATAAAGGTAAAAATGTTGTGGCACCACAACAAATTCCAAAGTGCTGCACCCAGAGCATGGACTTACAGGAATCAGGAGCAGTGACCCAGGACCTAAGTTAGACCTGGTGAAAAGAGAGATCCTATGCTCCAAGAAAGAAAGACAATTCCTGTTGGTGATGAGCTAAATGTTCCAGTCTACCTCCCCCTACAGACACAACATCTTCACCAGTTAAATCTACACACACATATTAAATGTGTTTAAATCAATGAATCCAGATGATCCCGTCCTACTATTGTCAGTGAGGCAGTTCACTCTTTATATGCCTCTCATGTGACCTCACAACCCTTATCTGACATCAACATCATGTGAATGAGTGAAAATGTGAGAGCTCCCCACGAGTCAGTAGAAGAAACATCTTGGACATTGAAACATTAGACCCAGTTTGCTTTGACTCCTAACATCCCTGGTTCTTCTCATCCTCCCTGCAGATATGGACCAGTGTCTGAGCTGTGACACAAACACAGAGTGGTCTCCTGAAGGCAGCCAGAGCTGCCTCCCCAAAGCCGTCCTCTTCTTCTCCTGGCAGAACGGCTTCGCTGTGGTGCTGCTCACCTCCTCTGGCCTGGGCATCCTCCTGGCTCTGCTGGTGTCAGCCCTGTTCCTACATCAGCGTGCCACTCCAGTTGTGAAGGCTGCTGGAGGCCCGCTGAGCCAGATCATCCTGTTCTCTTTGGTCGTGAGTAACATCAGCGCCATGCTGTTTGTAGGCCGGCCCAACACTTTCCAGTGCAAGGCTCGCCAGGTGCTCTTTGGCATCAGCTTCACTCTGTGTGTCTCCTGCATCCTGGTCAAGACCCTGCAGATCCTGCTTGCCTTCCAGGTCGACCCTGAGATGCAGGCGCTTCTGCGGAGGCTCTACCGGCCGTACATCGTCATCAGCGTCTGTGTGGGCTTACAGGCGGCTACCTGCACCTGCTGGCTGGTCCTCAAAAGCCCAACTAATCAAACCATCAGTTATCCAACCGCTCTGCTGGAAAACTGCCATGAGGGCTCATATGTGGCATTCGGGGTGATGCTGGGCTACATAGCTGTCCTGGCTTTTGTATGTTTCATCTGTGCTTTTAAAGGACGCAAACTGCCACAGCACTACAACGAGGCAAAGTTTATCACATTCAGCATGCTGCTCTACCTCATCTCCTGGCTGCTCTTCATTCCTGTCTACGTCACCACTTCAGGAGTGTACCTGGCAGCTGTTGAGATGGTGGTCATTCTCATCTCCAACTATGGCATTCTCAGCTGTCATTTCTTCCCAAAGTGCTATGTAATCCTTTTTAAGAAGGAGCAAAACACCAGGAGTGCTTTCAGGAAGAATCTGTATGAATTTTCCAGCAAAACATCAGATTCCATCTCTGTGTCCGTGGTGACCAACGGAGCTAGCTGCTCAGGTTTGTGCAGAGGTTCAGTCACACGACGCTGCCTCAGAAGAAGCACCAGCATATAACTGTTAAAAATTATTATTATTATTATTATTAATATTATTATTATTATTATTTTAAAATGGCTGTCAGAAATAATTTATGGTGAAGTTTATTATCATAAAGATTATATATTTATGTGGTTCATCCATTTCTGTGTATTCAGAACATTAGACATTTTCTGCTGACGTTTATTTTCCTTTATAACAATGTACATTCTTAAAAATAAGCCAGAAAACAGCAGGATTATTGATCCTTTAATTGCCAGCAAATTACTTTATGTAGCAGAAATAACTCACAGGAGGCCACCAAAGCACTTAAACTCAGCTGCATAATTCCACCTCATAGGGAAACACTGTAGTACTACTGTATATTTACCTGACAGAGAAATTTTAGTTTCAGACTTGACACAAATCATAACTATCAAAATATGTTACATTATTATTCACTAAACTAATAAAACATTTAAAGAAAACCAAGGCAATGAGAGGAGCACCACACTTCCTGCTCTCACACTCAGGATGGAAGAATAAAAGAGGAGTGGGGAAAAAAACAAAAAGCAACACCAACTACCAGCGAAACACAGAACCAGAACACAACCATACAGTGATGTTAGCCTCATGAGAAATCCCCTAAAATCAAGACAACATTCAAACATCATCCCTGTGGTGATTTTATTTTTAAATTAAAAGCAAACTCAACTTTATTATCCTCATGGACTGTAATGTATAAAAAGTAACAGCGAGGATTGAAGAGTGTTTACTGGTTCATCATGCAGGTCCTAGTGGAGGTGTTTTGGATCACACCTTGCCACTCCTGTCTCACTTGCTATAGCTTTCATCTTAATAATTACCTCCACCTCACCAGGGTTTGTTTGTTGGTTTGCAAAATAACTCAAAAAGTTATGGACGGGTTTTGATGAAATTTTCAGGGTTGGTCAAAAGTGGCCTAACTTAAAACTGATTAATTTTTGGAACCGATTCAACGTCACCACCAAAAATTAATCAAATAAACAAACCCCGGTGAAAACATAACCTGCTTGGCGGCAGGGGTAACTTTAAATTTAAAAAAAAGTCGCCGCCGCCGTGGCGGAGGTCTGCTCTCTGTGAGTGCTTCTCTAGTTATATCTTGGGGTTTGGAGCAGATCTAGACAGCGTCTCCAGAATGAGTGATGATGTGAGTGATGTGCTGCCAACTTCATTAACTAATTAGTTTATGAATGAGAGCCCTTTTATACCAGACTTATGGTTCCATCAAGCTGTTATACACAATGGTGTGAGGGCATTATTAATAGTCATTCAAAACTGATGAGTTTGACATTGTTGATACATAAACAGTGACATTTAAAAATGCTGACTAAACACTTTCGTGACCAAGGGCATGTTACACTCACAGGACAAATCTGAGGTATCAAACATAGAGTGTATTTTATTCACACATCTGGTTTGCTATATATCAACATGGGCTTCATCTCAAAGCGTGAGCTCTGACCTTCCTTTAAAGGCTTAAAGCAAACCTCAATAATGTGAAGTTGTTATTTTATTGTAATTATTAGCTAATGTTAAGTTGTGTATTGTATGTGTTGTAAATGTGTTGTGTTATATGCACACCTGCCCGGGGACAGCAGATGGAAAGTAGCTGATAGCTAAATCTGGTACAAAGCATCTTTTCTCCTTGAGATTAATGTATTTGTGCATTGTCCCTGACAAATAAACAATAAACTAAACTAAACTAAACAAAAACTGAATGAATACAAAAAAGTATCAGTAAAGTCAAAGTAAAAAAAAAAGAAAAGAGCCTCTTCAAGTCAAAAAATAAATAAAAAGCTCCTTTTTCACTTCTATTTTTGGCTGGACCACAGTGATATAAATATCAGCCATACAAACACAGAAATCTGTCAAAAAATCGGTTTCCTCCCTGGCCACTGCTCTTACAAAATGAAAATATTTTGATATAAATGACTTCCTGTTGGGTTCTGGGTATACCTCCAAGAAGCTTTTAATACTTTAAATACTGATTTCCTTCTGCCTCAATGTCAATGTAAGTGATCAGTGAATCTACATATGGTATACATGTATTTACATATATAATGACGTGACTAACATTTCTGTTGTTGTTTTTTATATTCTTTTCTCACTTGAAAATCTAAATGTACTCTCAGTCCAGCTAATAGTGAAGTACTTATGAGAGAGCTCTTACCACTGATGGTCACTAGGCGGCAGTGTAAGCCCATCAGTAAGATCTGTGCACAGCTTGTTCATTCATGTTGTTTCTGGTGAATATCTCCAGCTGGGTTATTGAATAACTGGAAGACTTTCAACATTATGTTTGAGATTTGAATTTGGCTTGCTGACTAACTTTTCTGTAGCACACCCAGTGTCTTGCAGAAAGTCAGTCTTCAGTCGCATTGAAAGTGAAATCCTTCTGTCTGTTCTCATGTGTCTCACAGCTGAAGTGACCTCGGGAGGTCGCTGGCTGTTTTCACATCCTGTGGTTCATGTTGTTATCTTGTCAAAAGATCTTTCTGTTAGCTCTGTGGAGCCTCAGACCAGCACTGGACAGTGATATATCTGCAGCTTTTACTATCCATGTAGTGTGAAAGTTAACCCTTTACAAAACAGCCGTGGGAAACTTTGTGTGTATGATCCTGTTTGCATATATTTAAAACATAATTCTTTATGCAGGGAAAGCTTCATCATGCTGTGAGCTCATGATGACATCATTACATAATGTACGACGCTCTTTGGTGCTTTTTGGGGGCTCAGTCTGTAGTAACTTGGGCTGGGAATCGGAGGGTCGCCAGTTCAAGTCCAGGTTGGACCAAAATGCGGAGAGTGGACTGGTAGCTGGAGAGGTGCCAGTTCCTCCTCCTGGGCACTGCCGAGGTGCCCTTGAGCAATGCACCGAACCCCCAACTGCTCGGGGCAGCCCCCTCACTCTGACATCTCTCCTTTAATGCATGTGTTTGCTTCATAACTTGTGTGTGTAATGTGCAACTGAAAAATATACTAACAGAGTGAAAAAATGTAATTTCCCTCATTGAGGGATCAATAAAGGAATTCTTCTTCTTCTTCTTCTTTATCTGTGAATGAAAGTGAGCTCAAAAACTGCAAAAAATAATATTCAAATAAATATTGGCTTGTTAGGAAACATTGTGTTCATGTTTCTATATTTAAAGATCTTTTTGTGGTTTAATCAGTAACATTTTATAAAAGGACAATTTCAACAATATTATTTATGTTATTTATGTTTATATATTAATAAAGTTGATAATAACATTTTGTAGTTCTGGTTGCACATTTTAAGGATATGAAGCGTTTGAAGATACTCCAGGAAATGACATCACAATAAACACAAATACTAAGATAGACACTGAGGGACTATTTACTTTAGTTTAAAGGGTTAAATCCAGTCTGGGAGAAGGATATGGGAGAAGCATATTCAAAACTCCCCTGTGGAGATGAAAGGCCGTTGAGAGCAGGGGTATCCCTGCAGCACTTGGCCATGTGGTTGTTAATTATTAAGGTGTCAAATACACAGAGGTGTCCCAGCCAAAGACCCACCCCCTCCAGTGGACCAACATGGGACCACATTTTAGAAAAAAAAACATATGAACGGTACATCCAGGGAAACAATGATTCAGCATATTGCGTAGAACAATATCTTACCAGAGCCTGAAACACAGCTGGAGTGCTGCTGAGATCAAAGAGGTATTCATATTACAGCTGCTAGAGGTGTTAAAGGCAGTTTTACATGCATCTCCCTTATCTTCACCAAGTGATATCACTTTCTTAAATCCGCCTTGGCAAAGGCATATGTATATGCTTCTGGGTGGCTGTAGCTCAGTTGGTAGAGTGATCATCCTGCCTAAGTGTCCCTGAGCCAGACACTGAACCCTGTTGCTCCCAGGGCGCCTTACATGGCAGCCCACTGCTCCCTGAGGGATGGGTTCAATGCAGAGGACTAAATTCATATATGTATGTACCTGTGTGTATGTATGTATATGACAAATAATTGTGATTATTAATATTATTTTTATCATTATTATTATTAAAGTTCTAAAGCACATGAAAGGAGACCAGCTCTTTACAGTGATGTTATTGAGACATTGGTAGTCAATGCATGGACTGAGGGTGTCATCCATCTTGTCCATGAGGCCAAAGCCAGCCCCAGATAGAGAAGTAAAGCTAAAGGATAACAGCAGCAAAAGAGGGGGTTTCCCCATTTGTTCTTGGATTCTGGGAAATAACAATAGAACCAATGGTGGATGCCGTAGCCATTTTTCTCTCCTACTAGTGCCTGTGTCGGTAAATGTGATCTTTTGTAGTAGCTGTAACGTGTAACAAATTCTCTCTTTGTGGCACATTTTCTTCTTCCAGTGATCCTAAGTGCTTAGTTTAGCAGAAGTAGGGACATTTCTTTTACATGTCACCTCAATCCCAGTTCAATGTCCTCAACATCCTAACCTAATGTAAGTTTGCACATACAAGGAATTTTATCTTGGTATCTTGTTGCATGACATATAAACATTTATATATAGAGGTGATTTAGAACAAAATGACAATTAGGAAAAAATAACAGGTACAAAAACTGAGTAAAACAGAGACAATACGGTTTAGTATGGCAGATGAACGGAGGCAGGTGGTTTCAAAACAAATGGCGGAGGGTGGATAGTGGACTTGACTGGAGACAAGAAACTTGACTCTTAAATTATTTTCTTTAAAAACATGAAACAGAACCTACTTAGCACCTCAGGGCACACCAATTATTTACTGCAGGTTATGATGTGACTGGAACACTGCAGTACTACTGTACTACACTTTGTCCCCTACTTGGAGTTCATCCTGGGAAGTTTTTGGTCAAAGGACTGATGCCCATCTGCATTCTTACTCAGATGCTTCTGGGCAAAGATGTTTGTCTCATGTGGGGGACAAAGTGTAGTGCAGTAGTACTACAGTGTTCCAGTCAGATCATAACCTGCAGTAAATAATTAGTAGGTTCTGTTTCATGTTTTTAAAGAAAATAATTTAAGATCTGCATTCTTACTCAGATGCTTCTGGGCAAAGATGTTTGTCTCATGTGCAATGCTATGCATCCATTATCTACCGCTTATTCTGTGTAGGGTCGGGGGGCTGAGGCCTATCCCAGCTGTCTTAGGGTGAAAGGCAGGGCACACCCTTTACAAGTCTCCAGTTCATCACAGGACACATAGAGACAGACAACCACTCACACCTCTGAGCAATTTACATTAGCCAGTTGACCTTCTTTGGATGGTGGGAGGAAGCCGGAGTACCCAGACAGAACCCACGCAGACACGGCGAGAACATGCAAAGTCCACACAGAAAGGCCCCGGGCTGGGAATCAAACCCAGTACCTTCTTGCTGTGAGGTGACAGTGCTAAAAACTACACCACTGTGCCGCCCCTTCATTCACTTCACTTCACTTCACTTCACTTCATTCACTCAGTGACCTCAGGTGAGGTCTGGGGCTGGACATGGTCTCTCCAGAAGTTGACACAATTTGACAGAAAACCTCAACATTTTATTTGCATATGAGCACTCTGTACTGTGACAGGCTGCTTTTAGAGTAGAAGGTACTTCACTGTGAACGCAACACACGGTTATCTACAGGCAAACAGATGGCCTAATGTGCCCACATTGGGATCAGCTGGACCCATGTGTTGCTTAATGACTTGGCAGTCAACACAATGTTGTTTGTCTAAAAATAGTTGCTAGGTTTGTTGCTTGATGTCAGGGTGTACACTCACTAACAGTTGCTAAATCTAGTTTCAAAGTCACCAGATTGGCAACAATGATCAGAGATCAGAACTGCATCATTAAAAGTAAAAGTTTTATGAAGTCAGGATAGGATAATCACTTTTTTGTTACAGCAATGGCATGACTCGAATGAAAAATGATATTTAATCTCAGTTATGTCTGTATATTTAGTGTGTTTACAATACATGTAATACACATTTTCAGGACAATTTTCTGAGTTTGTTTATTTTGTTTGTTTGTTTCAAGTTGAAAAGTCATTAAAACACTGCTTCAACTGTCAAATCTAAGTAACATCATTTGATTTTCATGGAAAAAAAAAATCAAGAGTATAAAAAAGGTGAGTCAGCCCCTAAAGGCCACTTTGAGCAGCAGCATGACAGTTTCCCAACCATTGACTTTCCACTTACATAATTGCTCAGGAAAATCAGAGGCAGGTTACACCACAGTGACGAGGGGGGTGGAGGGCAGTGGAAAATGCTGTAATCTCTTATCCTCCTCCTCTCGGTAACAGTGCAAACACTCACATGAATTAACACACTGTGCACCTCCTGTTGCAAGAGCGTTCACCCAGACAGTCTGACTGATGTGTCTGGAAGAGGCTCAGAGATCAGCCTGCCTTTCACCAAATTTTATTTTACACTTTTTATACTTCAGAACAACAAATTACCTATGCATGAATGAGTCCAACCATGACTGATAGCTCACCAATATATTCAAAAAATGTTAAAATGTAAATAAGATTAGAAATGGAGTACTGACCCTCATTACAGGTATTTAATTGTGGTTAGGGTAAGAAAACACAAACATACGTTGGTTTAAGTCATCTTTGGGGTATTTAGGCATTTTCACCTCCCCTAGGGGACAAACTTTGATTTCCTGAAAACCTACTCTAAGCCTAACTACAATAAACACAACTAATTGCCTAAGCCTAAAACTAAACCTAACTTCAACCTATAACCACTGACCCAAAATCAAGGTTTGAACAATTGGGGACATGGACTTTGTCCCCAGTTGCACATGCCATCCCCAGTCAACTGGTGTCAAGTGTGTGACCCCAATGTGGACATAAGGCAGACACACACACACACACACACACACAGATTGTGTGAACCAAGCCCAGCAGTGCAGCTCTTTACAGCCACGGTCAGAGCATTTTCCAGTTATTCCTCCTTCACCATTCATGTTCCTCATTCAGTCCATTCCTAGTCTGTGATTCATGTGGCAGCTCTTTGGTGTGAAGCAGATGTGTTGTTCCTGTTGAGTGACTGTGAGCGTGTTAACAGTGGAGGGGACGCATGTTTTAAGCCAACTTTCCACTTGTCAGGAGCAAAATGAGTAAAGTGGAAACAAAAATATTGAGATTGAGCTGGATGTGGAAGTACTATTACTGAGCCTCTAGCACAGCGTACTGAAGCAAAGTAACCCTGGTGCTTTTCTATACTGATTCAATACAAAAAAATCAGGTCAAGAAAAAAATCAATAATTATAAAAGAGAAAAAAAAATCATTTAAATAGAATAGACACTTAATGGTGCACAGAATCCATTTTTTCCACTATTTTTAACAAATATTCATACTTGTCTGCTTTGTCATTTGCTATATTTTCATTCTTACTTCACCAGACTTGCACAGTTTGAATAGTCTGTCATTTACTGCTACTGCTGTGCTTCACACAACATTAAAGAAATGATTCAAAGAAAGAAACATGTCTTGCAGAAACAATTCCATGGTTACCCTGAATAAAAGACCTCGGCATGAGTAGTTTTTATATTTGAACTATTTTCTCTCAGTCATGGTCAGAGATATATTTTCTCTGTTTTTGTAGTATGACACACTGATTTAATTAACACAAGCACAAGTTTATTAATTTCAAGTTTGTTGGTGTGAAGGCAGAAATCTCAGACAGAGATATCTCAAAACCTGGACAAATCAAACCAAAACTCTGCACAGACAGAAACACAGCGAGAGGGAAGTAAGATCATGTTTTTAGTTTGTTTCTTTCATTGCAATTTTTGTGAACTGCCCCTTTAAGTTGTGCAAAACTCCAATCTAATTTAAAGCTGCAAAGATCAGTGTTTTGGCCACAGGACACGAGCTGTGAACAGTCACAGAACAACATTCACTTTTATTAGGAGTTGTGTTTGCATCCACCTGATGATTGTACTGTAGATGCAATATTTACATCCTCCATTTTGTTCTCAACCAGCTCCTGAAGGAAATATCATCCTCTTTTTACGCCATTATTTTTACCAGCTTGCTGCTGAATGTGTCTGAGCAGGTAGAGTACGGTTGGGTCGTGGCTCAGAGGAAG
Organism: Synanceia verrucosa; assembly: GCA_029721515.1. NCBI lineage: Eukaryota > Metazoa > Chordata > Actinopteri > Perciformes > Synanceiidae > Synanceia > Synanceia verrucosa. The sequence goes on along the minus strand of CM056557.1, from coordinate 2,016,467 downwards.
AGCAGATCATCCACTAATCAGAAGGTCAAAGTGTCCTCGGACAAGATACTGAAACTCCTGAAGGTTGTACCGTTAGTGTTGCTGTTAATGGGGATATTTTTCTTAGATTAGGGGAGAAGCCACCTTTTAGATGTGGTGGGGAGCGAACACTGAACAATCAAGGAGCCTCAAACAGATAATTTATGACACAGTGCAAAATGATGAAACCTAATTAAAATACATTAAATAGATACTAAAACTTAAAAGCCAGAGCAAAAATCAACTAAACATTCAGTTGTGAAAATCAAGGAAGAGTCTCTAAAAAAGACCAGACTTAGCTGATACACTGCACTCACTGCAGACGCGTCCTTGTCCTCAACCCAAGTGCCAGCCTCGGCTTTCACTGGTGGGAGAACAGAAAGAGCAGCAGTCAGTGGTTCCAACACAACACTGTTTCAAAATAAGAGCATGGCTCAAACCCAAACACAGATAATTAAAACACACTGAATAAAAGCAAACAATGTAAAAAGTAAAACATGCAGGTATGACACTTAAAGGCAGCTCATGCGTACACATATATACATGAGTGGTTCTGATTTATCCGCACTTTAGCTGTTTGATAGATTGTACACATATTGTATTGTATATACATATTGTGCAAGAATTGACTGCATGTCAGTAATGAAGGACATGACAGAGATCTTGGTTGCACAAACCCCTCGACTCCCATTAGTCTATGGCATTAGTCAGTGTTGCAGTTGAAAGTCCAGTCACTCTCCAGTTAGTACGAGGGTAAAGTTGGAATAATAAAAAAAAAATCCCCTTAATCACAGATCAAACTATTTGCAGCATTCTTCAGGGTATTTAGCAGCACAAGGACCTCATTTCTGACTCAAATCTGCTGTCGTGAAGTGCTTCAACACTTGTGTGTGACATTAATGCCTAATCGTTTGTGAAAGTGTTGCCCAGAGGTGGCAAAGCACTCCAGCACCGTTTTTATGGCTCCTGACTCAGGAGTTACATTGAACTGTCACGTTTTTCAGACAGTGGTCATTCAGCAGGAGAAGCAAAGTTCACAAGTTATAGTTCCAGTGTTATTTCCATGATCTGAAAGAGAAAATGTTCCCCTGGGTGTGCTCTGGACTTGTCTTTATATATCTCCTGTCTAGTCCTCTGACCACTCAAAGCTCTTTCTTTCACCCATTCACTCACACACACACACACACACACACACACACACACACACACGCACACACAGCCACTGATGGAAGAGGCTGTCATGTATGCCATAATCTAATCTAAATCATCATTCTTCAGGAGTAGTTTGAGGTTCAGAGTCTATCCTAAGGACACTTTGACATGTGGACTGGAGTAGCTGGGATGACCTGCTCTACTTCAGGACTTATGTCTTAGCAGGACTTGGAAAAAAGTCCACACGTTTATCTTTAGCAGACTCGACTACTGTAACAGTGTCTTTACTGGTCTCCCTAAAATTGATTAGACAGCTGCAGCTGATCCAGAACACTGCTGCTGCAGTCCTCAGTAAGACCGAGGCTGACTCCCTGTCAGTCAAAGAATTGAATCGAATGCATCTGCAGGTTTATAAAGCACAAAATGGTTTGGGGCCAAAATATCTGTCTGATCGTCTGCTCATTATGAACCATCCAGACCTCTCAGGTCATCTGGTTCAGGTCTACTTCCTGTCCCCAGAGTCAGAACTAATTATGAAAAAGCAGTGTTCAGTTTCTATGCTCCTTAAATCTGGAACCAGTTTCCAGAAAACTGCAGGTCAGCAGCAACTCTTACTTGTTACTAGCTTGTTTTTATTTAATCAGTGAATGATAAGGTCACTGATGGAGAGTGAGGATCCCAGTTTGCTGCCCAGTGGATTATAGGTCATTCATTTTTTTTAATCATTTATCAGTTATGATGTGGTTTAATGTTTTATGTCTTGATGTTTTTAATGCTTGATGTTTCATGTAAAGCACTCTGAATTGCCCTGTTGCTGAGATGTCCTATATAAATAAACTTGCCTTGCCTCTGAGCCTGTCATCTAGAACATCCTTCATTGTCTGTAGAGCAGTTCCATACTTTGACAACAGCTTTCAACTCTAGCAATGTAGTTACTGAATTTAGGAGAGAGTTATTCAAGTTTATTCATATTTTAGGCCCATATTAGATCAAAGGAATGACATGGATGGACTTTGTAACTGGCCAGCCATTTTTAACCCATGGATATTACTCCACTACACTGCCACAGTCTAAACCAAGTGCAAGAAGTCCCAGAGCAAACCAGTCCAGTAGTCTCTGATGTTCTCTGTCCAAACCCACGTCAGATCACTTCCACATATTTAAGTCCTTCATACAACAGGTAAGGAAGATCACTCAGTACTCAGAGTACTTAATACTTCATTTTAAGTGTTCTTCCACAACGATCCCAATGTTGACACTCCAGTCCCCTCTCTTACTGATTTTAGTTTTGTCATCGTTTTAACCCCAGTAATGTATATATTGTAATTGTGACTAAATGCACACCTGCCTCTCCTGGCACATTCATAAGAGATGTCAATGAAGTTAAAAGGCAGATGATCAGTATGGCTCTGTGCCATACATCTGTGTGTTCCCCTTAGATTTTAGTGACCATGGTCCAGTGGACTGCAGAATGAAAAGACCAGGACTTCAGCATGTCTGTAAGATGTCTTTTAACACCTTTGCTGAACGGGCAAGACATATATGTCAGCTATCTTTCCTCTAGCACTGCAGACCTTTGTGTCTGTTTCTCAGCCCCAGTTAAGAGATTTAGGATTGAAAATAGAAGTGACTCGTGGTTGAATTGTGATTCAGGTGAGGTTTTTTGATACAGAAATACAGCTTGGGATTGGCTGGAGCCACTGGCAGTGACATGGACTGACAAACGTTCAGTTGTCTTACATGTAGTCACAGGAAAGGGACAAATCCACCAAAATCTGACTGTGGGAACAATTCAGCAGAACTGGAATGGGGTCAGATCTTTGTTACATCCAACTGAGGTGCAGCAGTAAGGGAAGAAACATACGCTGTCATCCATCCATCCATTTTCTGCCGCTTATCCTCATAGGGTCACGGGGGGGCTGGAGTCTATCCCAGCTGTCCCTGAACAAGTCTCCAGTTCATCACAGGACACATAGAGACAGACAACCATTCACACTCACATTCACACCTACGGTCAATTTAAATTAACCAATTAACCTAATCCCCATGCATGTTTTTGGATGGTGGGAGGAAGCTGGAGTACCAGAGAGAACCCACAGACATGAGGAGAACATGCAAACTCCACACAGGGCCGGGAATCGAATCTTCTTGCTGTGAGGCGTGCTAACCACTACACACTCACACTGTCATTTCATCAGGACAATAAAAAACAACACAACACTGAAAGATAAACTTGCTAAAACCTGTTTGACCCAAATGCTGATGACAGGGTAAAATACACACAAATGTGAACGAGAGATGAAACGATCCTTCATCCTTCAGTCGAAGGCTCTGAACAGCAGAAAAAAACAACGAGGCCTGTGACACCCCTCCCCTTACGTGCAAACATAGATGTTTGTGTCCTAATAAACACACAGAGCACAACTAGGTCTGCAGGGCATCAGCTCACACTTTCTGTGAGTCCTTCTGTGAGTCATGTTTAATCATACATGTGAGACAGAGAAACACCAGGGGGTTATAGTCTGTGTCAATGACCAGTGGCTGACAGACTTAACTAACGTATACTTCCAAATGCTGTAGCAGAGCCAGTGTCTCCTCCTCTACAGAGGAGTAGCTCAGTAGCAGACTGGATGTTCACATCCTGTATGTGGACAGAAGCAGCCAAAACAGTTTACAAGATGTTGAAACGTAGCAGGCGTGTTGAACATGCCGAAGGCTACAGCAGCGTACTGCAAAAAACAGTCTGGCATCACAAAGGTGACGATGACAGAGGAGCGGCCCATTAAAGGAACCTGATGGTCACCTTTCAATGACTCCTGCTTGCTAACACAGTTACATGTATGTCAAATGCACAGTAAGGGAGAGTCAGGAACAGAATTGACTACTGAAATCTGTAATAAACCAAGGTGAACTGGAGCTGATTTACCAGCTAGTCAGACTCAGTCTTCATCAACTCTCTTTTTAACGGATAAACACGACATGGATGTTGCTTTATAGGTTGGACATTTCACTGCCAGATGGACAGGATGGATGGGGTTGTCTCCTGTGTTATACTGTTCCAGGGTTAAAGTGACAGGCATATGTTTTCCGTTTCCTGTCAGGAGTTCTGACCAAGTTATCACTAGGCAGCCCAGAGAGGCGCACACAGAGAGCACAGGAAATCACAACCCAGTGATGCTGATGGGGTGTTTTTGTGACTCCAAGTGCATGAAAAGCTGCTTTGGTGCAGACCACTCTGACCCATGACACACACACTTTGCTTTCCTCTGCTTTAACTTTAAAAGTCTGGAACTCAGCCCGAGAATAACTGTAGCTCTCCACATGTGTCCAGGCGTCCTTCACATGGTTTCAGGATTACTCCTCTGACAGAACACTGTGCATACAGTACATGCTGGAGCATTCAATTGTTTTCCTTGATTTTGTTACATACATTTTATGTTAATGATGTTGTTGTACAGTATGTGCCTCAGAAGACAACTGCAAAAAAGTATATTTTTATGCAGATGATATCATTCTTAATACTTATGCACCGTCTGTGGGCAAGCTGTGTCAATTCTCCTGTATTCATTTGACTGTGCAGACATCCTTGAAAAGTGTGAGTCTAAATTTATGTTATTTTTCTCAGATAATACCAAGCTTGGCATATGAGCAAGATATGTAGTTTTTTATCACTGTTGTTCTTTCTTACATGTTGTTTGTGCTGCATGGTTGTGTGGTCCTTGGTTGACAGTGATTCAGAGTGAAATGTCAGCATGGGATGGTTGCCAGGGGGCTCGATACAAATATTCACATTCCACAGAGGATGAAGAATATTCATACTATATACTAAGGTCATACTAAGGTGTATACCCAACTTTAGCACCAGTGGCATAATATAAGATGGATAGTCATGGAAGTAGGGTCACACAGTGACCTGGTGATCCTGTGACTATCTTTAGCTCTAACATCAATACTCAGTACTTACAATAATATCAATACAATACTGACCTCTGAGCAAACACCTGCAGAATTAAGGGCATTAATGTTAGCCTTTGTGTTCAGTAACAATGGTGAAATGCCAGCATGCTGACATCAGCATTTGACCCTTTAAGTCCTGAGCCTATTTTGGCTGTTTTTAATACTTTTGTTTTTGTCTCTATATACCACATAAAAATGTTTAACATGCCCATGCTTGGTATCTTTTTTTAGCACATCTTCATCTATATGAAAAGATAGTTATTATTTCACTATTGAGCCAAAAAATAATCAAATTTGAATTGAATAAAAAAATGTATTTATTGCAATAAAAAACACACACACATGCTCAATCAACTGCTTTGGAACTTGAAAAACTAAATATAGGTTGCTAATATGAATAAGTAAATGTAAAACTGAAATAAAGTAATACTATATACAAATATTTGCAATAAAAAAAATTTGATCATAGGCCAGACAAGGTTAACTGGCTGTCTTTGAATACAGCCTCTCAGGGCTGCTGGCATGGTATAAAAAGCCAATACTGACAGTATTGCTAAATCTGCAGCAACCATGATGGCTGACTGTGAGCACCTAAGTCAAGAAAATACACAGTGAGTGGTGAAAAGGAAGAAGTCTTGATTCATAAAATACTTACTGAAGTGGACAGATATCTTCTCAGTGAGCACATAATAGCATCAAGCAGTGAACAGCCTTAATCACTTCATCCATGCTAGTGTCCACCTGAGGGAAACCCATATGTAGGTAGGGTAGGTCCACATGAAAAGCATATAGAAATGGTGACGTTATCCAAACACTTTTTACAACAGAAAATGGCCACATGATGTCTGTTCATGCTCTGCTTGAATGAGGTCTTGAGCTATGGGGTACAACACATGCAGTGTAACTGAATCTGGGGTTGTGCTTTTTGTTCAAATTTGGTGAATGCAGACTAGATTGACTGTGTTGTACCTCAGTGATTTAACATAACATTTGATTAGCTCTTCGTCATGGCTCCTGGGATATTTAATGCAACAAAGGTTCTTTTGTGTTAGAAGCAGGAAAAATGATCCAGCGTCAGGTTTTTTCAGGAGACAGGGTCATGAGAGGACAAGGATCAGTGATGCAGGTGTGGAGTGAAGGCCTGGTGGTCCTGGTGGTCTGATCCAACAGAACAGAGGAGTTAATGCTGCTGAAGATAGAAAGGAGTCACATACCACAGCACTCCTTCAGGGTGGTCATGATGTTATGTACCATCATTTTCACACTGAACAGATGGACCTTCTAACTAGTTTGCATTAAATAAGAAAACAAAAATGATTTTTTTTTCAAAATAAATATGTTTTAATAAGTACACTACAACAACAAAAAGAGTATTAATATTGAAAAAAACATTTTAAAGCACCAATAAATATATTATTGTGAAAATATACTAAAATATGTGGCTGTACAAACTCAAGAAAAAGTCTGTCATTTAAATACAAATCGAATGTCGTCGTCATCACAGGACTGGAGAGTGAACGCTCTCAGGTCTGAGGGTGGCAGCACAGAAGGTCGGCTCACATGAGCAGCAGTGACACTAATAGAAACACAGGTGTGTGACGGCACTGTGGAAAAAGGACCAATATTAATTGGTAAAACTAATATTACAGAGCCTCGCAGGAAATCCACACCTTTAACACTTTTATAATTTGTGCATACAAATTAGTCATTCATTCCTTCAAATAAATTATTATTTCATGTCTTCATAAGTCTCACTGTGACAAACTGAAATAAACAGTGGTCAATGTTAAGGATCTGATTTCTGATTAAGCTACATGGATTTAAGGTTTTATCCATTAATAGTAACAGTAACCCTTTTACTTTTTATGTTTCTTTCTTATTCACTATTAAATATATACCTTGTAACTTTGCTGAACTTAATATCTTATTTTACTCTATTATGGTTCATCATATAGTAACAGCTTAGCATTAAAGGAAAAGTTTGATTTGTGGTGAGTGGTAAGGCAGAGAAAACCATCAGACAAGAAGCCCTGGTCTGATTGGACAGTCTTCACTAAATTAGGTCCGAGCTGAGCAGCAGCAATGAGACTCCTTCAGTCCTCCACATGATGTGCCTTTGGGCCCTCAAGTGCAAAACCACATGTCCATCGCCCCAGTCCAAAATGAAAAACACCTGTGCTGGCGAATCATTCCAGCACATGTTGGTGGCTGGGGTTTCTATCGGTCAACAGGCCCACCATGATCCCCTCTAGCTGGTGAGAAACAGCTTTAGTTTAAACCAGGAATGTCAAAGCATTGTCTTTCAGTCCTTCTCCACAAAAGAAAAGGAGTCTACAGTCATACGTGTTCTCCATTCAAAAACAGTTTAAAAAATAACCTTAACACTGCACATAAATATCAGAATACAGAATACGGGGCATATTCTATAAATTAGATGTACTATACGAGACAAAGGGATATCAAGCAAGTATATACAGATTGTTTATGATGAACGTTTGTGTTGTGGGTGCCTGACTGTTTCTTTGGAGCACACACACAAAGGAAATTTAATTAAATGAGGAAAGTGGAAGGCTGTGGATTTCAACCATGAAGAGCAGATCTGATCTGTGATCAGATTGTCTGGTCACCTCTTGACACTGTATATACTTACAGTAATATCCCTTTAGACCGCCTGGTCTCAAGACATTTTGTGAAAGGAACACAATACCTCAAGATGTAAATAATACACTCTGTGCACAAAAAGAGAGACAATGTGTTTCCCCACCAAGGAAGGATTACAGGACCAGAAACAGGAAGTGGTTTCTTACCTAGAAAACTGATAGAGACAAGCAATCTCACTCTTGTCCAACCCTTAAGTCCAACATTAACCTTAGGTCTAACCCTAACCTGATTTTAACTTTGACTAAAACCTTTTAATTTGCTAGAACTTCACCATTAGCTAAGCTTTAGTTCAGTTCATGGCATCGTCACATAACACCTTCCATGAGGGAAGAAGGACATCTTCACATTATCCGTCACCACGGCACATAGCCTGCATCCGCAGTCACTTCAGGAAACTGAGAGACTTTTTTTTGGTGTTTTCTCACACCAGCTGGTGTCAGTCCATACAGTGGAGACAAAACTTCACATCATGTCAAAGAGGGAAAGGGTTCTTGGACCTGCCATCCAGTTCAAGTACAACAGGAGTGTCTTCACCTCCGCCTCCCCGTCATTCCTCTGGTTCCACTTAGTCTCTTGTGTCGGAGTTTGGAGGTGAGTTTAGCTTCTGCTGCACTGTTCGTTCAAGTTGTGGACACCAGTTGTCGTTACTAAGAAATATAAAGATATTCATATCCACAGCAGACCAGCATCCAGTGAAGTCATACATAAAATAACAGATTTCTTCAAGCAGTTCTACACATGAGCAGAACGCCACTGAAAAATTTCCCATTCACACGCCGGCGGCGCATTCGTTTTGCTTTAAATAGTGTCTTTTTACGTAGCAGCAATACACATTGTCGATGTACTTTTAGTATATGTACATATAAATTAATATCTTTAGGCGGAAAACAGACAGTGGCAAGATCTGCGTCATGAATGTTCTGTCTTGCGCTGTCGTTTTGTGTCCTTGCAGGGAATGCATCCTCAGGTTTCAAAGTGCTGTGCCAAGAAAAAAATTCCTTTATAACAGTGTAGCTGGTCTCATCTCCTCGGTTTATCACATCTGTGGAAGACAAGATGAAAATGTGATGTTAAGTGATGAGCAGCCAGTTCTATGCAGCCTCATTTCACAGGATAGGATGAGTAACCGCTCCATGCAAAAAAGGATTATTTAGACAAGGGCAGACAGGAAGCACGAGTGGATAGTGAGTGCAGTTGGGGGGATGGGTGATAGAGGATCTGGCTTTCACTTTCTGCTGAACAGAAATGTCTATATCTGTTTGAGGTTTGGTCTTTGAGTAAAACTAAATGCTTGAGTTAACATCAAGTTCTCGTGTCACCATGGTTTCTGGTGGCTTAGGGTTAAGTGAGGGGTAGGGAGGGGTGGTGGGGGAGAACAGGCCTAAATCTAAAGCAGTGTGGGGGGTCCATCAGGGGTCAGAGGTCATGGAAGTAGATGAGTCAGGAGAGGTCATGAAACCTTGTTAACTAGAGGCAGCAGTACCTCTCTATTTGGCTTAGCTGATGGTTTGAAATCCACACACTGGTATTTCAGTGACGGCATGTCAGAGTCAGTAAACATCACATGCAGCATGAACACAATCACCTGCAAACCTTTGTCACAACTGAATGATCACTGAAGCCTCTGTCATTGTTCGACCTGCATGAGGTTGGTTACAAAGCAAGATGAAAGTTTTGGTTGTATCTATCCAGCTTCCTGTCTCTGACATGTTGGTGGTCAGTGATATGAAAAGAAGCTAGGAGGGTTACACCGTCTGCACCTTAAAGACTGAGCTATCAGGATGTCCTGAATATGACAGTCCTATTGAGCTTTTGTTGGTCAATTAAGGGAATAATTCCACTGAAATGGCTCACAGTGAGTTCTGAAGAGTGTTAATAGTACTACAAAATAACATTCTGCATAAATATGTTACATATACAGTGGATAAAGCCAAAAAGCCTTTTATTTTATATAATGGCTTTCGTCATCCATCTAAAACAAGGTCACTTATTGAACTTAGACCAAAACATTAAACAGCTTAATCATGGTTGAGATTTCTATCTGTCAATAAAATCTGCTGGTTGCTTCATTCAGACTGACCTAATATGAGATGTATCAGCCCTAACCCAAACTTTTACAGCAGATGTTTATGAGTAACATGATGTCATGCAAGCATTACATCTTAAACACTGAGACTGGGTTAAATCAATAATTTGGTGGTAATCTCAAGACACTTCAAATCTGATGTGACCATTGCATCTTAAAAGAGACAATGAAGCACAGAGAGGCGTGGAGCTGCTACATTCCCACACAAACACCAACACGACATGGAAAAGCAGGGAGCAGCATGCATTTCTCAGCAGGAAGCACAGTGACGAGCCGAAAGGGACAAAAAGGTGATTGAGAGCACGTTGTTTAGTGTGTATGTATGGTTAACAAACCTGCAAGTTCTTTCGTTTAACTCAAGTTGCCTGGACTTGCAGTCTAAGTGAGTGAATTTGCAGGAACATTTACAGGTGAGAGGGTCCTGCACAAACAAGCGCTTTCTTCTCTCTGAGCAAGGAGCACAGTGGCTGCAGAGAGAGAGAGAGAGAGAGAGAGAGAGAGAGAGAGAGAGGTCTAAGCTACAGAGCCACTCTGCAGAAAGGCCAGACAGACACTCATGCACCCCCACCCCCACTACGATCACTTTCTAAACACAATATGCACATTTGTTTGAACCAGCTAGCTGGCTCACACTTGATATTCCAGTTCTGAGGCTAATCCACCAACTGTGGCACCTGTATGCTTGAAACCTGCTACGATCTGCACCAGGAATGATGCAGGGCCTTTTAACACATCATATTTGATGCTGCATTGGTGTGAAGCACTGAGCCTACCCAGTTAGAGAAGGTCTACAGTCAGTATACGCTACCATGTCATGACTTTATACTTAAAACACAAATTACTTCACACTAAGGAAGTAAAAAGGTAATTTAATGTGCCGTATTTCATTCAAAGGTGTTACGATGATTCTACGATTGGAGGAGTCAAAGCCAGCTGAGCCACTCCTCTAGTAGTAAACCCCCATAAGAGATGAAAACAGAGATGAAAAATTAATATCTTATAGTTTGCTGTTGAGGTAGACACTATATTTGTTGTAGTATCTGTACAGTGTTCAGCTTATGAGCTGGAAGGTCACGTCAGAGACGCAACAAGAACAGAAGCAGATATGTAAGGTCAGCTGCTATGAGGCAAAAAGCAACTAGGCTTTATCTCATGGGACTGATTTGACTGTACACACACACACACACACACACACACATATACACACATCGGAGCACCAGGATCAATTCTGTATCACCTTCTCGACCTCCTGTATGAAAACAGGAGCAAAGCAACCCAAAACAGGACTTATCTGTGGAGCTCTCAAGGCTAGAATGATCTTAAGCCATGCACTTGTGTTCTTTGATTCTGGTCTGTAGCCGTTGTGGCCAACAAAATAGAAAAGGAAGGAAAAGGAAAAGTGGTAATAGATAAAAGCCTCCCACAGAAAGTAGAAGCAGCAAGCACTTATCAGCCCAGTACACTGCAGGCCAGCAGACAGCCTTAAAGATATCCATTTGTCATGAGATAACATGTCTTCTCTGCCATAGAAATAGACTAGATTAGACTGAAACATTGTCGCACATATAACAAAGGTAACAAATGGAAACTGGGTATAAAAGGTTAATTTTGAAGTTATCAAAAAGCTCTTTGGTATGAGGAAAGAGCGATGCCACATGCTGCAGCAGTAGTGTCTCCAGCTTTTTTGGCAGGAGAAAGACAGGACACCTGAGCAGAGGCAGGGACTGTCAGGCAGGGCTCAATCGATGGCTAACAAAGCCAAACAGGACAGAGCATATGCTCCAATCTGGTCGCCTCATTAGCTGATGTGGATATTGATCCGCAGTGACAGTATGAATGAGCTCATCCTCTTCATAGCACCTCTGCTGCACCCTATCACAGGGTGAACTAGCTGCCTACGTGCTCAGTGACAGGCAGCCATCCAACAGAGCTGGATGAAGCTCAGCTCAGTCCCATGACAAACGGGTTTGACTTAGCTAACATGATCCCCTCTCTCCTCCACCAATCCTTCAGGCGTTAACCTGCCAAAGAACAGTTGGGCACACACGTCCTCCTCTTATCCTATTAAACAACCTGATCTACTGCTGAGAAGCCTCCAGAAACACACAAACTGCACGCATGCAAATGTGAAACACACAGCTCTATGTGACAGAGGGACTTCTCTCAATCAGCGACGACACTGTAGCTCGTCTCCGAGCTCATCCTCTATTTGCACCACTAAAAATAAAAATAGGTTAACTGCATGACACCTGTTGCTATGATTAGACTGGGGAAGTAGCCCGGGGCGAGGGTCAGGTTTGTGCAACTGGAGTCAGAGTGCAGACAGCAGCGGGTGGTCTGAAGCTGGCCGGCTACGCCTCAATCACTTATGCTGTTATAGCCGCACCATAAAGTACTAAACCTGCTGCCATAAAAAGAGCATGCAGTGTGAGAGCCTGTAAAGATAGATGTAAGACAGGATCTGAAGGCCCTGCTCTCTACAGGAAACATCACGGTACACTTATAAACCTGGATCACAAACATCTTCAGCACATCTTAATTAAACTTCAAAAACGAGCAGTGGGTCGTGAAACTTCATAGTCATTTGACATGTCTGTAGCACTGAGCAGATTTTCTTATTCTTCAATCATTCCTGACTGAAATCTCTTGCCTATTAAAGTGCAAAGTGTTGATTCCTCCCTCATGTTGTGTTGAGAACATTTTATTCAAAGGGTTTCAGCAGTCTCTGGTCTAAATATGAATCAAATATACACCCTACATTAACAATAGTTCTGTCACGAGTACTGACAGGAGCCCTAATGAAGGCCTCACAGCTCTTCATTCATATATAACTGAACAAAGATGAAGGCCATGTACAGTACAACAACCCATCAACCCAAGACACAAGAAGACACATCAGGAAGAAACACATACTTACTATTCTTTCTTTACTTGAACATCTGGCTTTAGTCTGAAATTAAAAAGAGTAAGATGACTTAGTGTTTTGCTTGTGTGGTGTTTCACTACTGTCCGTGTGTGTGAGGTCCTCAGTGTCTTACCTGCAAGCACACTGCTTATGCTCTGTGAAATTTAAGTGGATATTATGCTTCACCACCATTGGTCTTAACCGCATCACCTTGAAGAGAAACAGAGGACATAACAATGCATGGCTCAGATTAAAACAGCACTGACTTTTAGTCTGAACAGATCTGACGACGAGACGGTTTAGACAGGACAGGAGAGGCTTTCCCACACAGACATGGCTGTCAACAATGTGGAGGGAGGTAACATATGCGAGATGCCTCGCCGCCTCACTTCCTTCACTCTGCTTCAGGATCTCTAACAGTGATCAGAGCCAAACCACGGCCTAATGACACATTTTCACGATGTGTATGACAAGAATTACAAAGACTGACCCAAATTTCAGATTTCACAACATTATCTTAACACAAGCTCCTCTGAATAGCTTCTTTAATGGTCTCCAGCAGTGAATGGAGTTGCTCGGTAACCATAGAGACAGCTCAGGTGTAACAGTGTGACCTAGCGAATGAAATGTCATGTGATAACACACAGCTCCGTACTTAGATCATGTCATGACAACTGTCAAAGTCCCTCTGCTGATGAAGACCATGGGAATTATTTCAACAAACTGCTACCTCCATGATCAGGAATGACCTTTTAATGCATTAAATCAAATCATGAATGGATATGAATTAATGCTGTATAGCAGCATTCACTCTGTCGTTGCTGTTATTAACTTACGATACTATTAAAGTGACATTCATGCTTTTTTTCAGCTCCCTCTGGATATCAGTCTGTCTAGTCATCTCTCACCACACTCCCAACATTTCAAAATAAAAGCCCATTGAGTAAGTGTAAGTTTAGGTTTAGGTATGCTTTTCAAAAACTGTTGCTGTATATTAAAAGGGAACTAGGGATGTACATATTTTAAGAAAAGTAAAAGCCCCAGAGCGTATCTGCATGTTAACATTTTTTCTATTAACATTAACATAGATGATTAATGTATTTAATAATACGGGTCATCGTCTAGGCTCACCTGCAGCGTGACGGTGCTGGTTTCTGTGGGAACACACTCCATGGCTTCATCTTTGCAGCAGCCTCCACAGCGGTTGAGGACCACGCAGGAAGGGATGTAGGTGTGCTCTGTGTCCTCTGGATACTCCTGGAAGATGTCCACCAGCACCTCCCTGGGCTGACACATGCTCTTGGTGATGACTTCTGTGAAAGGGATGACTGAGAAAAGACAGGAGGATTGATCACCATGTTATCATCATCATAACCATCATATATAGCCAATGTCATAAGTGAATGGAAAAGACTTATGCTATGATGGATACTTATTAAATCACAGATTTGTGACAATATCAACTGAGTAAACTATGTGAGTCAAACTGAATGAAAACAGCATGGACAATGCATGTTAGACGATGCTCCAATCACTTAGAATTACCCTTAAAGGAATGAGAACAACATTATAAACTTGATAAACCATTACGACCCTGAATGTGTATAAAAGGGAGGCAATAATTACACTAGAGCAGCTACTCTCAGTAATACTTGTGAATGTGTGACCTGCAAATTAAATTATAACTGCAGCAAAAGTACCCAAGCAAAACTGAAATACAATATGACACACAAGCATGTTGTCATATTAGGAGCTCAGAGAGTTGATACCAGTTTTGATACCAAGCTCAGACCCCTGTTATACCAGCTCAAGGGGACTAATTCAATCTTGCCAGTCCTTCCTGTATTTCCAGTCCATGTACAGCCAAGAATAATCGCAACTCCCAGCAACCCCTACGCAACTCCTGACCCCGGGTTCGTCAAAGCATCCGTCACCTCAGGCACTGTGGCGTCAGGCTTCACCTCTGACATGTGACCCCAGGCCAGGAAACCACCCCTGAACAAACCCTGCCTCTGGACTAATGTTACAGTGTATTAAGCTTTATGACTGAATAATAATATACATACACATTACACAATTATCTGTCACTGTTTTGAAGAAACGTCTAAAAACCCACTTTATTACCTTTTCTTTAGCTGTGATCGACCTTCTTCAACTTTTTTTGTTTGTTTGTTGTGATAATACTGTACATATTTTGTGTCTGTGAAGCCCTTAACAATTATGTTCACTTTTAAAGTGTTATACAAATAACTTGAAGCTTATCTGAAAGTGTTTCACACAGTATTCAAGCATGCGGTCCACCAAGAGTCACATTTATAATTAGGCAAGATGACTTTAGAGTCAAATACTTTGACATCACAGTGGAAGCTCCAGTTACACTGATAACAATAAAAACATATTAACTGTCTGTGGTTAGAGGGAAACTGTGATGTCAACACACTGAACCAGTTCTACTTCCTAAACGAGATCACAGAAATTCCTCTGTCTAACGTGATCCTTTAACAGGTGATACTCTGGACATACAGTATTACTTCTACTGACAAGATCCAGACCAGCAATGATCGATTCTTCCAGCAATTACTGTGTATGTGTGAAAACCTGATATCATGCCTATTTTAACTGGCATCTTCATTATGAACTACTGGGCAGAAAGTGCACTCAACAGATGGTTCTGTTGTTCGAGAAAAATAATATGAGTGAATCTTGATATCGGGGTCAGAGCTGGCTACCAGCAGTCGTTCTACCACGGTCTTATCACAGTGTACAGTATATGACAGCCTTTGACAGGTGGTGTGATCAGTGACAGGGTGGGTGTGTGAAGGTCAGCAGCTACAGATAGCACACTTCCTGCTCCTTTACTAACACTAACAACAATGATACAAGCAGACTCGTGATGCTGTTTGGGGCCACTAATCTGTGTCTCCATCCATCACCCACCAGCAGCTCCATCCTTGGCCTCAGCACAACAAACATGAGTGTGGCATTGAACCGAGGCTGAATGTCTGCTCATGGATTGATTGTGTTCTTCCACCACACAAAACAAAATTTAAGTTTTCACAAATAACGGTGAAGTGCGGTTTGCACCTTTTCTCTCACATTGACTCGTTTTGAAGGCTTTTATGGCAACTCCAAAGTCCCAAGTCAGACCTTTCACCACTGGGAACTTTGATTCCTGTCTGCTGTATACAGAAAAAACACAACACCCCCCTCAGTCACACTGAGGCAGAGGACATATGTTCATCACATGTCCACTAGGTGGCGCTATGGTCATCTGGCAGGCACACAGAGGAACGGAAGAAGTCTTAAAATTAGACAGATCTGGAAAACTTACCTTCATTATGACTCTTGTCCACTCCCTTGTTAATGCTGGCAGTCTGTAAGAGATGCACATCAGACAGGTGATTAATGGGTGTCCTCTGCATGCAGCACTGCACCCAACAAACTGTACAAAGTCACTTTTACTCTACACATCTAAGTGCATGAAATTAGGCCATGGAAATGTTTTTTATCATTATTATTTTCAGCTCCTTACATCAAAAGACAAGCTAAAAATCTGTCAGTCCGATGCCATGAGCTTACAACTCATGATCAAAAGGGCTGATAAATTGGTGTCACATTAAAACCGCTCATCATCCATAAACCCTAACCTGTCAGGCTGCAGACGCGCAGCTGAGGAGCACGGCTGGTTTACCTTCAAAATAAAAGTGCTCTGTCATTGCTCAAGTGGTTTAACGTCACTGAAAGAACACAAATGGCATGTTAAAGGCCATTATATTCAAAACTGAAAAGTCTGGTCTGTCTACTCACTCTGATTTAATTACATGCTTTATTGAATGTCGTCATCCGAAAACAAATAAAACAAAACAATAGCTTAGTTGAATGACTTTCATTATGAGGAAAAGGAAAGTAGCCTGTTCTGTGTTCAACAGACATTCGTTACATATAGGTCACTCCGATTAAATTGAAAAAAATGTTTTATTGTGAAAGGAGTAACAGGAACCGGCCTTTGTTTTGATAGTAAAGCGATGACGTGACGAATCGGCATCCCTGGCAGAGCTCCGTTCACCTTATGTGGCTGCTGCTGTAAACCGGTGCACATATTGCGTGAGAAAGCGGATCGACCTGTGTGGGAACGAGGTGGGCATCCAGCAGGGCGGCAGGACAGGACCAACCGGGTCTTAGCTTCCACCCTGGATCCCCATGAGAAAAAAAAAACTACTGCGACTGAAGCCTGCGGCTGACGAGCTGAGGACTGACTGTACAGAGCTCACACTGCTCTCACACAGAACCATTCAGAAAAGTCACCGTTTCATGCACACTCTCCGAATATATCGACCAAATTCGTAACGATTAAATGACGTTTGGGGAATCGTATAAGTTACTCAATTCGGCGTAGATGTTACCGCGCAAGCAGCATTAACTAATTCAAAACGCATAACTTTTATGACGTTTACCCACCAGCCAACCACATTTAAGCTTCACATATTTATATTCAAAGTTTGTTGTAAATTACCTTATTGTCTTACATAATGAAAATATACTCGTTTTTGATCAGTTAAATTATATATTAAATAAAATAGTCTGGTTCTGGAGAAAAGAGGGACATGTACTGTGGTTTGAACAAAAAGGACAAAGTAAGACAGAATGAGAAAATGATGATAGTTTCCTCACACAGGCTGGATGTAGGCCAAAGCCTGTCTGTTTGGATCCTCTTTAGACTACACTTTCATATTTAGGCTAGTCCCTAAATCTAAGAGAAGTGAGGAAAGAGACACATGTTCCTCTATAAAGGCACGTGTTAATTATGAATAGAGCTAATATCAATAATATTAATAATAAATTATATTGATCACAGTGAACATATAGCCTAGAGGGAAGGACTCACCTTTACAGTGGGTAGATGAAGGACCGCTGCCAAAAAGATGTGTAGAAAACTGACAACAAAGTTCATGATTGTAATCCCGCACGATGAGTCACGAAATCTCTGCGGTCGTTTACGAGTAAAAAAAAATCTAAACAAAACACCACGCACAGTCCAAATAAAATATGAGAAAAATATATTATTATTCTTTATAAAACCGCGGCAAATGTGGGCTATAGGCAAAGCAAATCCATATTATCTCCCCGCGCATGTGGCTCGTTCACAGGGACCTCCAGTGTCTCCAGGCAG
Source organism: Synanceia verrucosa (assembly GCA_029721515.1). Taxonomy (NCBI): domain Eukaryota; kingdom Metazoa; phylum Chordata; class Actinopteri; order Perciformes; family Synanceiidae; genus Synanceia; species Synanceia verrucosa. The sequence continues at coordinate 1,998,518 of CM056557.1, read as the reverse complement.
CCTGGACCATCCTCAGGGAGCCGCTCTCTGCTGGAGCCCGGACCTCAGATCAGATCAGCACTAACGATCACAGTGAAGGGCAGGAGAGGCGGATCGGCTCATCAACTTTACACACCGGTGTCTCTTCACTCACAATAATCCAACAACGTGTATGTCTGTCTGTGTGTGTGTGTGTGTGTGTGTGTGTGTGGAGAGATACAGCAGGCACGGTTCAAAGTGATCCTCCTTCTGCTGCTCCTTATGAGTCTGCTCTCTGTAGATCTTTGGGTGGTGGTGGTGGCACCGACAGCAGCTTGTCCACCGGCTCAGCAGAACGCACCGGTATCTCGCGTTGTCTCCTCTTGGCGGCTGCTGCTGCGGTTCCTGCGTTATTATGATGGGCGGGACGGCTGGGAGGAACCAATGGCAGAGAGAGGGGGGGGGTTATCTGGAGCTGCTGCTCACACACACAGACACGCAGACAGACACGCACACATGGGAGAGGTTTCCACTGATGACACAGCATACTGTAACATTTACTGTAGTTGAATTTGGCTTCCAACCAAATGAGCAGTAACAGTAATAAAAGAAGAGAATATAATAATTTAATTGATATGGTGGAAATTTATTAATTCTTGTTACGGCAGCATGACCAAGTTATAAGTAGGAAATTCAAAAAACATAATATTAATAGTAATAATAATAATAACAACAACATATTTACAGTATGTACTACCAGGAATCACTAGGTTTGTTACTAAACAAATGAAATGAAATATAATATTTAGACTATGGATGTGACATACAGTGCAACAATATGCCATACTGTTTAGAAGCATCAAAGGTTAGAGTGAGAAGCAAAAAAAAACCTGATCATGTATTTCCCCATAATCACAACACTAAGACCTCAGGAGCTGTGGCTGTTTGTCCTGGACCATGTAGAGACATTAGCTGAACATACACATTACACTTATGTAATATAAAGTAAATGCATCTTATTATCAGCTGGGATTACTTTCTTGTTATTGTGTCTCTGTGTACAAGTTACTCTGATGTGTTATTTTATTCATAAATGTTCAAAATACACGAGCATCACTTCATGAAAAAAGGTGGATCACATCATCAGAGCTCAGAGGGACTCAGCATCAGACATCCAAGGGTGTGACGAAGTGGCGCCATTTGACCTTGGAATGAGAACAGGTTGCTGTTATTAGCTGGAGGTTACACCCCTACATGTGGCCTGGAGGCTCTTTGCTGAGGCCCAGAAGTTATTGCATGTTATAGTCACATAGGAAATAAGTTACAATTTAGTTAACAAATAACTTTCAGTCATGATGTTCTGTTATGCCGTGATGCTGTTAATCAATTAATAAAGGTTCATCTTATCTTATTTGGCATTAACAAAGGCACAACATTCTTTTATGAAATGTGTAAAAATAATGAAAATGTTTCAAGCTGTACTTTACCAAGTTACCAAGAAGTTCATTTATTCATCTGGAAACCACTGCTTCTCCAATTCAGGCTCTCTGGAGGTCTGGATCTGATCCAGCTGACTGAGCTGACTGTCTGTGGACTGAGGGAGGAAGCTGGAGAAACAGAGAGAACCCAAAGAAAACCAAGAGAGAACCCAAAGAAAACCAAGAGAGAACCAAAAGAGAACCAAGAGAGAACCAAGAAAGAATCCACTCTACCACAGGGAGAACACGCAGACTCCACAGAGAAGGACCAGGGTCAGACTAGAACCTGAGACTTGACCCTTGTAACAGTGCTAACCACTGCACCACCATGGCAGTTTAGAAGTTAGCTCTTTATGAAGTTTTAGGTATGTGAGAAAGAGTACATTTCTTCATGTGTATCACCCAAATCCCACTGTTTCTATCGGATACCCATCATTACTGTTGTTTCTTGTTTGCTTTAAAAAAAAACAAAACAAAAAAAAAACACAGAGAATAATCCCCATAGATTCATACACACATTCAAACACTCTGGTCCCCCATGTAACACATTGATAATGTGTGGAGGTAGCCTGTTCTTTAGCTCTCAGTGCTGTAGAGATGTTTATCACATGTGATTTAGCAGATGGACACAAGCACAACCCTGAATCAGTGCTAACGTTCTGTCTGCTGGATGTGTTTACAGCTGGTTGTGTGTGGAATACACTGTTTCAAATGGCAGCTTCAAAATTACTATGGAAAGCGAAGAATGTTCATACCTGCTGCTATTCAATCATAACTACTAACATTTGTGTGTTCTTGTGTGAATAGTTTCTCTCCAGCAGTGTGTGAAACAGCACACTAACAGAAGCTCATATACCAGGTCTATATAACACCAACCCTCTATGGTTATACTTTTGAATTTGGAGCAAAGAATCACCTGGAAGTTGACCTCATCTGTTACTGTAGAAAGGAGATGAGATTCCAGCTATGTACTTGCATCATCACAGTTTTCTGAGCAACCCTGCCCTTAGGTCCTTCCCATCAAACTTCCTGATATCCAAGATTTTCGGTTATTTTCTTTATAATCCAAGCTAAGTGAAACTTCAGTGTTCTGTTTCAACAGGAAGACATATCACATCACCAAAGTGAGACATGCTCAGATTGCTTTCTCAGTACTGTAAATTCCCCTGTGAAATGAAACACTATCACTATTTACTTCTTGGCGACATCTTTAATGCCAAGGTTTGTATTTATTTATTTAACATTTATTTATTTAACTCAGAAGTCCCATGAAATAGAAAAATCTTCAACGGCAACCTGGCCAAGACAGCACATCAGACAGAAACAGAAAATAGGTGGATCGGCTCATAAACACAAATACAATCATCAACCAGACAAGGAACAGCTAAATCCAGCTCCTTTACATTTCTTAGTTACATGTAGTAACATGGCTCTTAAGTTTCCCAAGGGGAATAGAATATTAAAATAGATAATGCTCCGCATTACTCCAAGTCCAAGCTCCTAATTGCTTCCCTCAGGTCCGTAGTGATTCAGGACTATAGTCTAACCTGTGTAACCCTCTGAACCGACAATTTAAATCTATTTAAATTGTAGTAATGGAAAGCCTGGTGCAGTTACTGGCATCACCAAAGGGTGCCTTGGAAGATGGTAATGAATGCCGATGTCCGTGTCAAGGCCTCTGTATTTGATGCCCTGGGAATGGGAACGTGCTGGAATGTCAGCAGCACAAGGCTGCCTTGCTCAACTGTTGAGTCTCCCATGCTGTAATGTCCACACCAGCAGCCTTTCTGCTGCAGGCCTTTCCTTTGACATGGAGTCTGTTTCTGTTCTGTACTGTGAGGGCTCCATTTTTCTTGAGAGCCCAAACGCACAACTCAAAGACAGGATCAAGGTGCAACCAGAAGGATGTTTTATTGATTAGACCAGACAGGAGCTTCCGAGCAGTAGAATCAGTGGGGAGGTAGAGAAAAACTCGCGTCACCAGGCAGGCGGAGGTGAGCACCAGGGGAAGCCCTGCTCTGGCTCTACACTTGACTGTTTTCGCTCTCAAACAGAGAGCGAAAACAGTTTAACAATACCTGAAACTCAAATGATCAACTCGCTGAAGCGGCTATAAAACTAACTAAGGAAGCTGGAAAAAACAGGGGAATATAAAGGGGAAGAAACTAAGGGCACTAGGGTCACGTACTCCAGGAAACCACAAAGGAAACAAATGATCACCTACTACTCTATATTAGAGGAGGGAAGTAACAACAAGGAGTCAAAACTGGAAACTGCAGCAATCATTGGAGACTTCAGACTGGAGACGGATAACACATTCTCATGATGAACAAACAAATGACAGCACTATTTATACATGAGGTAGGGGAACACAGGTGGAGACAATTAGGGCGGGGTTTCACAATCACAAGCGCAGGAAGACACAGGAGGCAGGGGTCAAGAGATCTGAAATGAGAGGGAGACAGGGTTACCTTCAAAATAAAACAGGAAGAGACAGGACAACATGCAGGCACAAGACTAAAGTGGTAAACTTAACAGAAACAGACAGACGGTAATGTTGCTGGTGTGATCAATATTGTGTCAAAAGATCATTTCCACTGTCTGTCTTCGCTGTGAACAGTGTGCGACAGGCAGTAAAGAAAAAAGGTGAGTTAATACTTATATTAATCCAGAGAATGGAGCTCACGCAGAAGTTCTTTCAGGAAAACTCCTCCCATGTACACACATTCATTCATTCACACATTCACTCTCTCTCTTGCCATAGCTGACTGTGGGTGCCACTTTAATACCACTAACCTGGATCAACACACCTTGGCTTGGCATTAGGACTCTTTCACAGTGTCAGCTGATGCAGCTCTGACCTCCAGCTGTCAGAGCTCCATGCCTTTTTTTTCCTCCCTCCCATATGTCAATGCGTCGATAACATCATCATTACAGGTATAAGTGCGCCGGAACACAGCAAGGTAAACAATGGACAGCACGGACATGAGCGAGTCACATGTCAACGTTGTTCTTCCGTGAGTTGCAATTTTTGCAAACGTGAGTTGCAGCTCTGCAACTCTGCAGCTTCACACTGACAGCCTGACAGGCTCCCCAGGGACAGGCATCAACGAGTAAATTTGCGCACAACACGGATCAGCTTTCACACTGCAGCCAAGCCGAGCCGATAAACCCCAGGGTTGATTGGACCCACGTTCCCACGACCCACGTCAAATGCTGCGTCAACCTTTTTACACTGCATGAAAATCCTCCATCGACCCGGGTTGACCTGGCTGCTGTCAGTTGGCATTGCAGCACCATCTAAACTTGACTGTCCTCATGAGAGCGCCCAATTAGGCAATATCCCTTCATCAGATCTTCACAGCTCTCCTCACACCATTATCACCACCACCACCAGTGTCTAGACCCAGAGGGATCAGTCCTAATCAGCTACTACATCTCTAACCCCTTTTTCAAATGGCACAATGGGACTCTGCACCTTTCATATCATGTGCACTATGTAATAAATTATTGTTCATAAATTGAGTTCATCCTGAATGAAACATAATGTTACTGACCAAACCTAGCTTCTATCCCATGACAATTCTCATCATGCCCACAGCCTCAAATGTTGGTTTTGAGGAGCTACAGAGTTGATTCGTGAACAAACTAAAGCCTGTATTGGTCATTACATATCACCTGACAACAACTGTTTTTTTCCTCTGTTCTGCTCTGATCCACCTCAACTCTCTTCTCTCTTTGTCGCTAAAATATGCATTGCAATGCACACACTGACATTAAGCACTGAACTAGTGTAGATCATAGAGCGCCTGATAAATTTCTCAAATGAAGCTATCTGGTTCTAGCTTTGCAGGTTGGGTGACAAATGTAACATTGAACCACGAGCAACATGCTCATCAAAAGAAGTTGTGCTGCGTAACCTGGAAATGATGGGTTAGAGAGCACAGTTGCTTGTGTGTAATGCTCTCCTCCAATCACGAGAACACATTAATGCTTGCAGAGTTTACAGGATATCAGGCAACACATGACACTGTCTGCTGTCCTAGACTCTCTTCAGCTAGCAGTAGTAGAGAGGTAGAGGGCTCCATCTGTGCTTATGGACTTGGGATTACAATATCATAATCTCTGTAACTCCCATAGGCTCCACTCTGTCATTCTCTACTAGACTCTATGGGTGTGATGGGTGGACCAGATGAATCCACCCTTTGTTGCGACATATCAACACAGCCACATCCTGTCCAGCTAGAGGTTTGTTGCTGCAGCCCACCCACTTCTTGCTTTTCTTGCACTGTGTGGACAGCAGGAGGGTCCTGCTTGCCTGTTTGGGAGATCCACTCACAAAGCCATCCCGCAAGGGGTTTCTTGGATAGGGCTTTACTGACGACTGTGGCTGTGTGTTCAACATAACATGCCAACACACAAACTGGGCAAAGCCAATGCAATTTTACCTCCTTGGCCCCCCACATGGGTGGAAGACAAAAAGTACCCAGCTGCATAACCTTCGACCTAAAAGAACTCTTTAAGTTCTAGCGAACAAAGGAGGGATTTCATCTGAGAGTAGCCCTTCTGTGGTCACCACAAAGCATTAAGCAACTGGGGTGCACCAACAGGGCAGTTAGTTCACGCGCTATTAGCTGAGGTCAGTGCAAGCCTTCAGAAAGAAGCGCTCAAGAGGCTCGAAGGACTCCTTCATCAAGTCCTGGAGCACTATTGGCAGTTCCCATGGATGGGAGGAGGCACACATCACCAGACACTGTCTCCTGACCCCCTTCCAGAACTGCTCCACAGGAGGATGGGTAGAGATCGGTCTGTGGCCAAAACTCTCGTGACAGAAAGAAATGGCAACTTTAATAGTGGCACGATACCACCCTCTATCCATCAAACACTGCAAAAAAGAGAGAACAGACCCAACTGCAGCACAGGGGATCTAACCTTCTTGGAACCCTAACTGCATTGTCTTGTAACAAGCAAGAATGGATCCTGGTCTAGCTTCCTTGGTGGTGTGCACAACTTCTATAGATCCAACAGGTCCACCTCTCCACAGCCTGTCCTTCTCAGTAGCCCGGCCTGTTTGACCAAAGTGGGCAATATGCTTATTGTCCCTACCTCCCGAGAGGGACCAGCCCTGAATCTGGGATTAGTCCAGGCCAGACATCAACTGAGTCTCTTCTGCATACCACTGTACTGAGCGCTGACTTACGACTACTGGAATAATCGACAACTGCTCTTGCCTCAGTCTCTTCAACAGGAGAGGGATGAGACGGAGTGGCACAAAGGCACAAAGCAGCTTTTTTGTAACCTGACTCTCACCAGCTGAATGTAGTTCTGCCAAGCTCCACATGGCATTTCACTGAGCTCCACACATTCATCTGGGATTGCTCCATTAGAGATGTATTTCGTAAGGCGGGGCCTTATCAAAAATCCTTGCATGTGATTGGATAAACCACTTGTCCGTCATCTTTAATGACATGCTACTTCAACCACTCACATAAACCAACCCATGACGCTGACAAGAGCGACGCGGGGAAGTCCTTCTCATCAGGTGCAAGTCCAGATGGATGTGTGGAACTCAGTGAAACACAGATGGCGAGAGTCAGGTTAGCTTTTTTGGTCATGTTATGTGAGTTGAACATATCCAACTCTGCTCCTGTGAACTGGGAATATGATGACATGAAGGTGCTCTGAAGCCCACAACCACAGGCCCTCCATCATCTTCAACAGGGCAGTGGACTGTGCTCTGCCTGCCTGTTGACGTAGACCACCCTGCCTCCCATATGTTAGGGGTTTGAAGAGTTGGAGGATCAAGAACAGATGGAGGAGGATAATGTGTTTGTCTCTATCAGGAGACTATGAACACTTTCTATGACCACTGTGAAGAAGGAAGTCATTCCTCCCAACAGTGTTTCCTGTAACAGGTAAACATTATTCCTGTGATTTAATACTCTGATATCATAGACTCAGGTAGTTAATACAGGCATGACTCCTCCATGTCTTGACATGATATAGAAGACAGTCTAATCTTGGGTTTGCAAAGTTGTCCATTTACAATAATATTCTCTTTGGCAGCTGGTTTGAAAGGAGACACGTGACAAGAATTAAACTCACCTTGTTTACATTACTCATGATACCATTATTTTGAGACCGTCAGCAATGAAAGGACCTGAAATGTGACAGAGGATCCACTAAATAACATTATTTAGCTCATTTAAAAGTAGGATTAGCACCAAGAGTGAAAATGGAAAAATACACCAGCTCAAAGAGCAGCACACAGCTCATACTGCATGACTGGTGTGTCTCAAAGAAAAACTTTCCTTGGCTAATATTTGATGAGACAAGGGTTAGGCAGAGAAATATTCCACAGGTATGTATGCAGTGTGCACCACTCACTCATATTCATTTACCAGAGATCAGTGCAGTCAGTAAAACAGGATTACTGAATTATATAATTTTCCCTGAGTTACCTAATTTGGAGTATCTGAAAAGAAATGAACATGAGGATTTATTGTCACGTACTGTACATGTGACCTTAGAGCAGCTGAGAGAGAAACCTCCTTTCTGCTTGGATGGCCTCTGGTGATATCTGTAGAGTGAAATAAGAGGTTTCCACAGTATAGAATAAACTCTTGGTACTCAAAACACATTTTCCCCATAACATAGAAGATAGTTCATTGCCTTCATGCTGTGTGGAGCCATATGATATGACAGCAGTTACAGGTGTCCCACAGAAAAGCATGTGAGCTGCGTAGGTGCAGCTATGAGTGAAACAGGAGCTCAGAACAAAGGAAAACATCTGGCTGTCCTGAAACCACATTTTATTGGATCAAAGTTAGTCCATGGATTTTGAAAATGCAGTCAATACTGTTCCTGTTGATGTACCTTTTAAGTTCTTCGCTTCAGAACAACTGTCCTCTCAGGTTCGACATTTCAAGAAATACTAGCCAGATTAAGGGTGCTCCAATACAACTATTTTACTTCTGATAAGATACCGATATTGCAGCCTTGAGTATTGGCTGACACAATATTGTATTGATCCGATACAATATCAGCACAAATCATACAGACTTTTATTACTCATTTTGAAGTATTGAGTGTTAAAAAAGGCTTCAAGTGATATTACTCAAATAGAACAATAGTCAGCAACAGTAGGTCTGAGAAAAACTGATCCATTTATTATTAACCAATGTTTTGCTCTTTTTCAGACTTTAACTTTAAAAATGCTGCCACAGGGTCGACATCACTGCTCCTCCTTCTACTTTGTTAGCACCTTAGCACAGCTGTTGTTGTGATCACTGGACTCTGCTGCTGGATAGAAGAGCTGGACTGGAGTCTGGAATGGACTGATGCTATCACAGTGATGATGTCAGAGTTTAGATGCAGGCCGATATATAATCCAATACTCGTTTTTTTGCTGATCTGTCTGATATCAATATCAGATCGAGACACCCCTAAACCAGATTGCCAGTTTTTTTCTGGCAACATCATCAAAGCAAGCATCACATTCCAGTCCATTGAAATGTGAAACCAGTGCCTGTACATGATATTTTCTGTAGATATTTTCTGTTCTGTCCTAACTAAATAAATTGGTCAAATTGGAGCTTTCCATTCACAGTTAAATTCGGTACAACCTATGCTTTGAAGAAATCAAACTGTCTGGAGGAGTAAGGAAGATTATCAACCATCACGTGGCTCCTTGCATCCGACTCTGTGACTTGTCTTGACTTGGAGTCAATAAATGAACATACAGTGTGGATCATGAGGAGGACTGTTGCTGAGCAGGCTGCCTGTATGAGGGAACATGGTATTCTTCCCACACTGTCGTTCTGAAGCCTTTATCTTTCTCTCAAATTGCCTACTTTTTACTTTGTTGCATCTCTCATATGTCTGATACTGTGCCAACGTGTGCCAGAGGCAGTGTTCTGTATCCCCACACTGTCTAATACATGTGTGATATTATGACTGTGTTCATGAACTTGTAATATATTTTATGCTTTAGGCTGATATCACTTATCTACATAACAGAGATTAGATCAGCTGCTTTAACCCAAATGCCTTCTCACCTAATCTGCACTGTGGTAAGGGCGTCACACCATTTTCATGTTGCAGGACGGGAGGAGAGCAAGGACAGAGCAAGATGAAAGGATGAGGAAAACACCAAACACACTTTTATTTTGCAGAACTCTCAGATTTAATTGAAGAATAACAAGCGAGTGCAGTTTCTGCTGATGCAACCAAAGCCCAGTGGGTTTCCAGGGGCCACCAAACTTAATGAGCTTGCTTCCTGTTCCATCAGTGTTAACACCTACACTAAGCACACAGGACTCCCTAAAAACTTGGCATTTCACCCAGATGGGAGTGGTTTTGCAGGACATAGCAGTGCAAGATATAGTGAGCTCTGTGACCATCTCTAACCCTCCAGCTTGTGCTCTAAATGCTCATTTACTTTACATAATTAATGTGGTTTACTAAGTTTAGAATGTCATCATATGTGCATCGGCTTTTGGTGACTCTAAGCTGTGTGAAGACCCACAAAGACTCTGAATATGATTAGCAGCAGTTACCGAGGATGAATTAATTAATTAATTTACTGGCTAAGGTTAGCTAACCGTTAACAAGCTAACATTAACAGGTTTTCTTTGTAAACTAGCCCCACATGTAGAGTGCTTGGTCATATTAACATTTGCTCCATGTAGCTATACAGAATGAAGTCAGGGGCACCATGACTCAGCATATAATTTTTCTCTATGCAGATAGCTGGTCTAGTTAGAAAATATTAAGGACTATTCTGAATATCAATAGATGTAACATTAAAGGTAAAATTGGTAACCTTAGAGCTAGCAAGATTTGAAAGTGGCACTTCCTCTCAGCCACCTGTAAGCTCCACCCCCTCCTCCAAAGCCACGCCCCCTCAAACTTGAACAGTAGGATTCAGCAGTGAGAGTGATGTGCTACACCACAGCCAATATGTCAACGTCATAATGTCACCTTTATAATGCAGACAGTGATGACTATGGCTGTGCAATATGTTCAAAATGTAATATCCAATAACCTCTTCAATACAAGCGGCACTGACGACCAGCTTACACCCATAGAGAAGCTAATGTTAGCAATGGAATAATAGGAGTGACAGAAGTAGCTAAGTTGGCACACATTACATATTTCATGAAAATAATAACACCTTCTGAAGCTAAACAAATAATGACCTGTCCAACAGAAAGAAAGCAGAAACTTCTTCATCACTTTTCAGTCCCTTCAGATGTCTCAGTGTCTCCACTGATGTTCACTCTGGTTTGTCCTCTTAGCTTTATCCAGAGTTTTGTCTTTCAGTCTTTTCTGTCTCCCTCTTTCTTCTCTTTGTCTGTTTAGCAGGGTGAGTCATCAGAAGTAACACTGGAAGTGGTATTTTTGGCTGCATTTTCTCTGCTATTGTTCGTTACAGACAGTGGTGTAATCTGGTTTATTCTGGTGGGTAGACGATGGAAGGACCATTTCACCCAGTATAACAAAAATGCTTCCGGACAGAATTATTTTAAAAAGCTTTAATAGATTTTCAATATATTTATGATAATTTATGGGGTACCAAATTGTGTTGCTACACAAGCTCAAAAAGACGTTAAAATGGTGAAAGCAATTCACAAATAATTATTCATTAGGTTGAATAGTGTGATTTAATGTAAAAAAAAATGTCATGCTCGGGACACCACTCTTTGAAACAAAGAGAAATGGACTGTCCTTACTAAATAAATCACAAGTTTGTTCATTTGTTCATTTGTTTCTTTTGACATCAGAAGCTCTCTCTACCTCAGCAGAGCTCTGTATATATATATATATATATATATATATATATATATATATATATATATATACATATATATATATATATATATATATATATATATATATATATATATATATACGTATATATATATATATATATACGTATATATATATGTTGTTGAGATCGGCATGTCTATTTCACAAAATGTATTTAAAAGATAATACAACCAAAACAGAATATTCATTTTATTTTTATATTCCTTTCATGAACTAAATAACTAAATAATCCAAAAAGCGTCAGCCTGATCATAATGCGTCTGATGGTTAATGATCATGAAAGACTGTGTCTGTGTGTAGCATCGCTAACACATCAACAGTTACGAAATTATCCTGACTATCTAATAATCTAATCATACGAAAAATATGAAGTAATTAGGGACTTCCTAGTAACTATTCAGCAGGGTAAATATTCATAACGTAACAATTAAATAATGGGATGCTACTGTATGTAGTGACTATTCAGTAAAGCTTTAGTGTAATTTTTCTGTAAAATGAGTATTGATGTTACTCCTGCTGTAGCTTCAACTGTACTGCTTTGAATGGAATCATGTAAAGGTGTGTGCAAATCTCACCATCTGCCTCTTCACAGATTATAAATGCATAATAAAATAGTAAATAAATAAATGTAGAGTGATGAATGCATCTAAGAGTTTTTTTTTTTAAAATCTACTAAGAATAAAAAGCATGAGGTGTTAAAATACGCAAACAAGTCCCTACATTTCACTCAAAAAGTTTACTTGAGTCCATGTAATGCAGTAAATTTAACTCACTACTACACTACTACCCATCCCTGTATCTAGTTCTCTATTAGGAATCACTAGTGAGGTATTCATTAATGATTGATAAATTAATTAAGTCGTTCCTGATTCTTTCCTCACTTGTTTCGCAATTAGTTAATTATTAGATATGGTATATAATTTGAATTTACTTATAAGTACTCATTTATCAATAGAGAATAAGAAGACCACCATTTTCCACTTTATTTTTTACCCATGAACTACCCACACATTGTCAAAGTGGTAAATGGTCTGTATTTATATAGCGCTTTACTATACCTGCAACGATACCCAAAGCGCTTCACACACACATTCACACATGGCGGAAGCTGCCATGCAAAATGCTAACCACGACCCATCAGGAGCAGTTAGGGGTTCAATGTCTTGCTCGGGGACACCTCGACATGAACGCTCCAGGCCGGGATTGAACGTACCCACTGAGCCCACTTTGAGCCATGCCGCCCCAAAGTGGACCTGTATTAATGTAAATGTCAGCCAGAGTGGTTCCCACGTAAATGTGCCCAGAGCAGTTGAGGGTTCGGTGCCTTGCTCAAGGACCTATCAGTAGTACCTATGGGAGGAACTGGCACCTCTCCAGTCACCAGTCCACTCTCTGTACTTGGTCCTTGGACCAACATCCCCCAGTTCCAAAGCCAAGTCCTTCCATTTTGAGCTCTTGGTCCTTGGTAACCACTCATATTTTGTCTACCGTCTTATCAAGTGTTGCCATCCTTCTTCCTTAAGAAAATCTGCTACCTACTTTACCCACAATCCAATTCAACCACTGGTAGTTTTGTCATGTTGCCTGGAGCCTCGAGCAGAGATGAGCAGGAGCCTACAGAGGTCTTGGAAGTCTTCGAACCCAACCAGTGTTGATTCAAGTGGCGTCACTAGAGGACATACAGGACATTTGATTTCACACAGCTCCCAAACAACAGCAGCAAACAACAACCACTGTAACTCCAGAAACAAGTCCAGCCGTGTCATATCCATCTCTACCAACAGTCCTGTATTGTTGTCCAATTTCAAGGTTCTACAAGTAATAATTTTCAATAATTACTTTGTATTGCCGCTGTGCAAACATATTGTCACTTAACCTAAAATATGTGACCCTCCACAACCACAACTCAGAACAAAATAAGTTATATCTCATGAAGCCTGTCTTGCAAAACAGGAATGTGACTGACATTTGTTTGCAGGGAAGCTAAACCTACGGGTCAAGCATGTGGAATATATGGTGATTTATTACAGACTGTCTGGGCTGAAGTGGTTGGTAAATCAGCTGACTTTCCCTCTGCAGAATGCTTTTTCAGCCGATGTAACAAAGCACCAACACTAGAGCCAAGATTTGTTGTTGATTTTATGCAACAAAAATTATGTATGGCATGAAGCTAAGGCAGATACATTTTCTACTAACCAAGAGCTAATGCTTTCTACTAGCAAGACTGGAGCAGCGAACTATCTGTTTCCTCAGTGAGTCTTTGCCAGTATGCTGTGGCTGGGTTATATTGCACAGATCTGTCATTGGTTGCTTTGTAACATCAGCTGATAAAGTCATTTACAAACAAAAAGTCAAGTGATTGTCATGACAGATGCTTGCTGGTGAGAGTGTGAGCAACCTGATACTGACTGACACTGTTGTTGACCGAGCCACTACAGGTGTCACTAATAATAAGCAGTTTCTCATTAAATCTCCTTTAAGCAAAAATGTGATGATACAACTGCAATCTTTCATTGTTCCCATCAGGAAAACCATGAGAAATAGCACAAGTTGGATGTTATGTAATGTATTATGTTTAAATGGATAATGTGATCACATGCAGATATATTTAGAACATTCACAGATTCTTTGAATGACGCAAGTCAGAGCACAGCGACAGCTCACATGCCTTTTACATCTTGAATTGGAACAGCATCCTACTGAAAAAACTACTGCTTTGAAAATCCCCCTGGGCCTCAGACTGCACCATGCTGTCTGCTGAATGAATGCAAAATACTGAGCTTCATTATGATAGATGATATGCGTCACACAGATAAGTTAAACTGCCATAGAGATAGACAATCAGACAGACTCAAAGACTTGTGCAGAGCAACATGTTATGTTTCAGTGCAGCCATTCAAGTGTCTGACATTGGTAAGGCTCGTTAGGACTGTGACCTTAAAGATTTTCTCACATCGATTCACAAATGGGTTTTGCGTCACAATCTCCTCTCTGGGCTTCAAATCGTTACACTGATGACAATCTGCCATAAAGGAAACAGGATAGCGAGTCCTTTTACTTTTACATTTTGAGCTTTATTTTGTCAGAAACAGGACATGAAGTGACTGCAAACAGAAATGGCTGTAATCAGCAAATCTTTGCATTTTTGGTGATCACAGGTATTGGCGCCACCCACGCGAAGCAATGCTTAACATGGAAGAGAGGCTGAACACAAAAGACTCAGTCAGGATGAACTGCAGAAGGTGGAGGCAGCAGCAGTGACTAGAGACCCCTCCCATTGTGTCGTGTGCGCGTGGCCCACATATGATCAGTGTGTGTCTGAACGCAACCTTCCAGTGGGGTCATGCAGGGTTAGTTGTGTCTTTATTTGTGTCAGCAAATAACCCTCTGTTCTCACAAATGGTCCTTCACTTCATACACTCCATAGCTCGCTCTCCCATTGCTGCTCTCTCTCTCTCTCGGTCAGCTTTGAATGCAGTGTGTTTACAAACAGCGTAATAAACATATACATAAATAAAATGGTTTATTTTACCCATACATAATATAGCTTTAAGCTCCATACTTCATGTGAAAAGTTCCACTCAGAGCAGACATGGGCATTAATCCGTCCCACCTAACTTGTCCAAATTATTTTATTAAATTCAATTTATTATATTAAGGGCGGCCGCATGCACGACGGTGAGTCTAATTGAACAAATTGCCCAAAATGCGCAACAACTAAAGAAGCTTAAAGCAGGTCATGAAGCAGAACTCCATTCAAAAAATCAAGGAAACTAACAACACAGCCATAACTAACGATCAAACATGCTGATAAAATTAGATGAACCATCTTTTCTGAATCTGTCCAAGCTTCTCCTGTAATTCAGCAAACAAATAATCCACCAAAGGGCATCATTAAAGTATTAATTTATAAAGTAAAAGAAAAAGGACGAAAAGGAAAAGAAGAAAGTGACGTTCTTTGGTTAGGACAACAGGAATACAAATATAATAGCTGTCATTAAGGACCTGAACATCTGTACAGGTGTTATTTTAACAGTCATTACATCCCATAAAAGTTTGTGTCCCTTCATGATATTTGAAGGATATGGTCATATTGTAAACTAGAAATATCAGCTATGTACTCTTCCTGATTAATGTTACCATCAACCACACATTTATTCTGTTAAAAATACTAAATTTCATGGTGCAAAGAGCTGACTAATAATCTCTTCAAACAAAAAATAAAAGTGTCTGTAAAACACCATGTTGTTGATGCAACATTTAAACCAACCACTGTATCTCTAAGATCAAAACCGAGAAAAAACCTACAGCTGCCCTGATCTTGTGATGTTTTTGTCGCATACCATTATAATTACAATTTTGCATTATTTTAGAGCTTCTTGAATCATTAGTATGAGGAATGCAAAATCATCTGGTGGAGTCCGCCCAATCACATGAGCTGTTCTGAAGTCTCTGAGGGAAAACAGTTTCTGCAATCAGTCCTTATTTGTCCAACAGAGTTTTAAGATTTGCTGGTGTGCAGGAAAACACACTGCTCAGTTAATTATTTGTTGTTTATTAATAAACACATGCCAACATAATCCAGCTGAGCTCGGACCAATCAGAAGGACTGCTTCCTGCCTCCAGTAGTCATGTGCCGTGGTGTCCTTGAGCAAGACACCTAACCCTAAATCACTCTCATTGCTGTGCACTGGTGTGTGAATGTGTTTCCCCTGATGGCCTCCCACCATCAGTGTATGAATGTGTGTGTGGATGGGTGAATGTGAAGTACAGTCTTCTTACCCTTACCTGTGCATATTTATATATTTGCCATAATTTTTCCTGATTCTAATCATTTGTCTTCACTCCAGCTGCAGCTCTCAGCCTGTATTTCATTACGGTTAGGTCAGATTTTATATGCAATAGATAACTGCAGGTAACAAATCTGTTCATGTTGAGGTTTGCCAGTCTGTAAAGCTGCAAATTTGGTCACATTGGGATCACATTTTGTTGTAATTACTGTGGTTCAAAATGATTGCCAGTGTTAAATAAACAATATATTTAGAAAATAAGAATAAAAAGGTGCATTTATTTTGTTTTATTAATTCTGGCAGAATGAGTAGGTGTTAATTAATACAGAATCGTGTCTAACCAGATCCAAGGAGAGACAATAATAGACAACTTTATTTTGGAATTAAGCACTTTCTGAGCGGTCCTGTAACAAAATCAATAGCCTGGGCTGTGCAGTGACTGCCAGCAGCAAACCAGGAAGGATTTTTTTTTTTTTTAAGGGGCCTTTTTCCTCTTAATTCAGACACTCTGTCCTTCCAGGTCCTCTAAACAACCTGCATACATCAGGTTATGGATGGAATTTAGGAAATAATCATAATAATAACTTTGTTCATGCAGCACTTTTCAAAACAAAGTTGAAAAGTGTTTTTCGTGGACAGCAAGTTTACCAAGAGTGACTGGGTCTACACATGACTGTAACCTTCAGCTCTTCACTGACCTGTGTTGGATTAAAATCACGGCGCTGTGGTTTACATAATCCTGCTGGATCAGCATTCACACAATAATTTATTTCCCATGTATGCTTTTCCCATAGCCATGCTTCAGGTCTCTGTGAACATTCAGCATCCTGCTTGGTCATCAGCTCAGTGGGAGCCAGCTGGGTGGTCCGCTGTCCCACCGGGGCCCAGACAAACAGGGACGCTGGCTTCATGGTGTCCACTTCCCTGGATCTGCCCAGGGGAGTACAGAGACTGTCCATGGGCACCCCCCACCATACCAGCCCACACCCCCACCTCATACAAACATGTTTGTTTCTTTACATTTAGGAGGAACATCACTGATGCATTCCACAGTTTATAATCCCAGCTGAGTGGCTAGGGGAAAAAAGTTGGCTAAACCAGATATGCTGAATGTGAACAACAGGTTTTCACCCAGGAGGCCATTGTTGGAGTCTCATGCATCACATTCATCTGTCTGTTTGACCCCTTGCCTGCCGCTGATCAGTTAGCCTTTCATCTGACCTTCAGTCAGCCAGCCTCCAGTCTGCACCTCTGACCTGAGCTTGTTTGAATAATTTCATATGTGGTGTCATAGATAATAATGCATTGTCATGCATCAGGTGATTATATTTTGCATAAATAATCTGAATCTGCAAAGTAAGTAAAGTGGAGATAAGGAAAGAAAACAGAAAAAAATACATGAAATATGTACTTCAGTACAGTACTTGAGTAAATGTACTTTTCAAAGAGGCATATAGTATTAGACATTTGCTTTGATATAACCAACGCACTTATGAAGTAGAGGAGGGATTTAATTATCAGAGGTAACAGTATTAGTGTGTTAGTATCAAGTCCTATGCTGGGGAAATACAGTCCATAGAGGAGTACAGTTTCAAAGTGATGCTACTCGCTCTCAGTCTACCTGCCTCAGGAGACATGCTGGGCTTTGGTCAAAGGTTATTCATACTGAACATGTTGCACTTGGGGCGACAGTAGCTCAGTCCGTAGAGACTAGGGATCAGTAGGGTCTGGGAATCATGTGGACCAAGTAGAGAATGTGGACTAGTAGCTGGAGAGGTGCCAGTTCCTCCTCCTAGGCTGAGATACCCTTGAGCAAGACACCAAGCCCCCAACTGCTCGCCTGCATATGGCAACCCCCTCACTCTCTCCATTAATGCATGTGTATGACTGCATAAACTGTGTGTGTGTGTTACATACATTTCCCACAAGCAAGGTTGGCATGTAGTATGTATCATGGGGGCCTCTCGAGGTGAAATTTGACTTTGGTAAATTGTACCAAAATGTTTTTCTGTAGTTTGAGGCTACAATTTGAGGCACATCATGGAAAATGTTCGGATTCAACATTTATTATCGATCAACATTTATTAACTTTTTGAGTGCCATTGATGTATGTATACATCATTAAAAAAACCAACGCTTGAATGCCAGTGACGTATATGCATGTCAAAATGTATTTTTTCAGTAGCTGGCACACCCTGTGAGTTATTTTGGGGCTTCTGGGATATGTAGTTGGGATATAAAGAGACAGTAGAAGCCACAGAGGGGCGGCACGGTGGTGTAGTGGTTAGCACTGTCGCCTCACAGCAAGAAGGTACTGGGTTCGAATCCTGGGCCCGTGGCCTTTCTGTGTGGATTCTCTCCGGGTACTCTGGCTTCCTCCCACCATCCAAAAACATGCATGGGATTAGGTTAATTGGCTAATTTAAATTGTCCGTAGGTGTGAGTGGTTGTCTGTCTCTATGTGTCCTGTGATGAACTGGAGACTTGTCCAGGGTGTACCCTGCCTTTCACCCTAAGACAGCTGGGATAGGCTCCAGCCCCCCTATTACCCTATGAGGATAAGCGGTAGCAAATGGATGGAACAAGGGAGAAACAAACATTTTTTTCATGATGAAATAGAGAAGAGAGAAATAAAGTCTCTTCTTTCTTTTGAGCTATTCAGTGTTTCCAGAGTCATAGTACAAAATATTCCGTGGGTCATGAAAGATGACTCAAAAAACGCTAGTACAAGGCACTTTCATTTTCATAAAAGGACTGACACTCAATGACTTAAAGTCAAAGAAGGTGCTAGTTCTCTAACTACCTGTCTGTCTGACGCAGACAGATCGAGTGAATGTCATGTAAAGCAGCGTGTTTTTAAAAGTTCTCCTGTCTTTTGCCAAAATCTCACTCATAATCACCTCCAACTGTGACTTTAGTGCACTCAGAAAAAGCTCATAATGTGTTGACTGGTGAACTCATCCCAGTCCTGCGCTCTGGTAGGCCTGCTGTCCCTTCCCCCTCCCTCCTGCTCTGGAGTGCTTTCATTTCTATACATCTTGCTCTTCATTTGTACAGCTGGTAATTTCCTGGAGCAATTCAACTAAATTGCTTTGACCAAATGGGGCTGGCAGGAAACCAGGCATTTGGGTAAAGTGCTTTAACAATGAACACGTATCATGCACTCTCACATGTTTTCATGTGTCTTTGTGAGAGGGGATTAGAGGAATCTTTGTGCAAACAGCCATTAGTTAGAACAGGTTTGATCTATGACCAGACCATATCAGGTAGCAAAGTGCTGGTGCTGCTAATAACCTGCTTATTCAGAATGCTGCTCTTTCACTTCCACACAGTCCAGAAAGCCTCCAACCTAAAGCTTAGACACTTCCCTAAACTTGCCAACCAATCACTGCTATAAAACCCTTTTCATGTCATAAAAAGAGCATAGTAGTGAACTTGAAGGAATGGACTAGAATATAACCTTGAAATAAAGTTCTATAGACACTCAGGTAGAAAAAATGCAGTACGAAGCAGGCCTCGGGCACTCAGGATTCCCCTCTTTGTATGAATGACACCTGCAGCAGCACAAAAGGTAGCTTTAAAAGCTAAAAGCAGACTCATAAACAGCTTTTTAAAATAATGTTTTCAAAATGTGAACACAGGAGGCTGTAGCATCTTATGAAGTCTTTGAGTGCTTTTGTTGTCATTCAAAATCCAACACTCGAGTGTCATTGGCGGCTTTCACCATCAAAGTGTTTTTTTTGGGTTTTTTTTTTTGCAGCGGGTCACTGCCTGTCAGTAATTTTGAGGCTTCTGGGATTTGTAGTTGGGACATAAAGAGTCAATATGCACCACAGAGATCAAAGCAGGAAGTGGAGACAATTGAGAGAGAGAGAGTAAAACAAATGGATTATGGACAATAATGGTGATTTTGGTGAAAGTGTCCTCTACTCTACCTCTGATAAAACAAGAATGGAACAAGGTAAAAACAAACATTTTTATCATGATGAAATAGAGAGTCTCTTCTTTCATTTGAGCTAGTCACTGTTTTCAGAGTCATAGTACAAAATATTCTGTGTGTCTAGAAATACGACTCAAAATGAGCAAAAACGCTGGAACAAGACACTTTCTATTTTATAAAACGGCCGGCACTCAATGAGTTAATATCCATGGTTTCTGGAATTACATGTTTAGTTGTCAGTTCAGGGTAACGTGTGTGTGTACATAGTCATTTTTATTTTTTCATAAATCAATGCTATTGGTCACCCCTAAGTCTGTCTGTGGCCTCAACAAATATTTAACCAGTGAAAAGTATTGAAAAGAGTGTATGACTAAAGCTTGTAACACTTAGGTGGGTAAACAGTTTCATAATGGAACAAGTGTTTTGTTTCCACGTCTTAATACAGAAACCTTAGTTTCTGAAGCCCTTAGTTTCACCGAATAGCATTTTAAAAGTTTTATATATAGTTTACTTTCTATTTTTTAACAAAGGAAAACACCATGTGTTTGTATATATATATGTATATATACATATATGTATATATACATATATATACATGTATATATATATATATGTACATATATATATACATGTATATGTACATATATATATACATGTATATGTATATATATATATATATATATATATATATATATATATATATATATATATACGCCTCATAAATGAAATACAAAACTATGCAGGCCTATTTGAGAGCTTTTCATATTTGTACAAAATCAATAATCTGTCCACACAGATTTAACTCTGTTTTTCCGAGGTCTCCCCCGGGATTAGTTTAATTGGCTGATTTAAATTGACCCACTGGTCACAGCAAAACCTTATCACTCCATTTGAGCTTGACTGGTAAAATAGTAATATTTTATGAAACATGCCAGTATGTGATCATACACAGTATAAAGACAGTTTATGTGTCATGGTTTTGGTTGTTTATAGTTTAGCCAGTTTCCTGTTTTATTTTGGAGGCATGTGCTCTTGTGTCTTGTCTAGTTTTACTTCCTGTCTTTGTTTGTTCCCTGTCTTTATTTGGTTTTCCTGACTGGTTTTACTCGTCTCTCATTGGTCTGCTCTCACCGAGTGGCCTGGCATTATTCATGCCCAACAGCTGAATATTT
This sequence comes from Synanceia verrucosa, assembly GCA_029721515.1. Classification (NCBI taxonomy): domain Eukaryota; kingdom Metazoa; phylum Chordata; class Actinopteri; order Perciformes; family Synanceiidae; genus Synanceia; species Synanceia verrucosa. Next base: position 1,977,349 of record CM056557.1, on the reverse strand, counting down.
GTCAGTTTGTCTGCTTAGTTGTTGCCTGTGTTTTCCCCATGAAGTTTTTAGAGATCTGTTTTAGTTTTGGAGTTTTGAGTTTTGAGACTGTTTCCTGCCGACATTTCAATAATCATATTTCTTTGTTAATTACGTCATCAAACCGTACCTATTTTGGCGATGCACACTTTCTGCCCTACAACAACAATATAGTAAAAATTTCACATATGTACACCAAACATTTAAGTCCTGATTATTCTGGATAGTGACAGGTCATTGCCACAGTGGCACATTTACTGTCTTTAATGGCTCACATCTGGAAATTGAATGGAAAGATTCAGTCATATTTAAACACAATATTGGTAAAAGTCTTTGGATACCATCATGCATTTTTTTACTGTCTTTTTGCTCTGCTGAGTTAACTGGTGTGTGTGTGTTTGTGTGTGTGTGTGTGTATAGGCCCTTATTTACATCGTTGCCCTATCCATACTACATCTCTATGCTGCTGTTTATCTTATCTTGTCTTATCTTGTTTTATCTTATCATTTCTTAGTATTTCATATACATTTTGCATGACAAACTTTTAAGGCAGATCTCTGAATTGGTTCTACTCATTCTTTTTCCTTCATACTGAACAAATTCAGTGTTTTCGTCTCCTGGATTCCTAGCCAGTGTTTAGTTGTTTGAACTTTTTTAACGCAGGACGAGGCCGTCAAGTGCAGAGACAAACCCATGAATGAGCTGAGTCACCCAGGTAATTATAGTTCCCACGCTGACACTTTTAAAAGTGGTTGGCTTGCTGGCTTGTAAGTTTTCACCTCAGGCCACATGAGAGACACAGCTCCTGTAAAAGGGTGGGGTCATTTTTTTCACGTCAACACACATCATTTGTAAATTCACAATCAGTAATTTCAAGTTTTGTTCACAAGACAATGGAAAACAAACACATTGTCTGGCAGGAAAATTGACTTCCTCACACACTATGAAGTTACTGGATGAAGAACACATGAATGTTCACTATGAAATTTATTTTGTAGATCTCACATTAGTCAACTGTAAGCTCTGCTGGGTGGATAAAAACAAAGTAAATATAGAAGATGCATTCATGCAACATAATTTGAGATGATCTGTCTGTGCCCAGATGAAACGTGATGCTGGGGTGGTGTACTGTCTGTGTGGCTCTGATAAACACACCAGAGATGGTCTGCTAATGCAAATCTGAGTCACCAGAGGAAGTGGTCTCACTCTCACCATGCCTCCTCCTCAGTGACACACAACACATTCATTTTCGTACTCTATTAAGCACAGTCTTCATGGCAGCTGTAGTTGTAAACTCATGCTTTTGTTTCCAGAGGGGTGTGTGTGATTGCATTTGCATCCAAGATGTTTCTCCATCCAAAACATGCAGCTGAACCTTTGAATAAAAACAAAGGTCTAACATCTGCTGTGCATTAGCATAATGCATCACTAAACAAGAGATAACTGGCTTTCAAGTGCTCTTCAAAGGGAACCTCTCTGCTGCACAGTGACTGTGACCTAGAGAGCCATAAAATAATAAACAGTTTGCAAACCAGGCATATGTTGTATGGTGACATTTCTGCATCAGAGCAGGTGACACAGTTTGAAGTGGGTCCAGCAAACACACTGTTCATGTCCTCTGCGTCTTGTGTCCTCTGTTCCCATTGTGTCATTTTCAGGTTTAAGATCAACCGTAGTAGTAGTTTTCCTAAACCTAACTGCAGTGGTTCTGTTCCATTGATACACTATGTTATTACAGCATGTTTTTACAGTATTGTGTGGACACAAAGCATGATCACTCTTCTAACTCTATAACAAAGTCGTTTTATTGCCTAAACCTCACAGTTGTTCCACAATGTTAACCATGTGGTATTGTGTTTCTGCCAGCTTGAGGGCTGGAATGAAATATTTCTGTGAAAGCAGAGATGTCCAAAGCCAACGTTTTTTTCTGGCGACATGTTTGCGTTAGCATGGCTAACCACGTCCTAACCTCACCCATTTCAAACCCAGTGTCTTGTCTCGTCTCATCTCAGCAGCTCTCCCAGGACTGAGTTTGTTTTCTGTTGTCATTATGATCAGTGTATGTTTGGCTCTCTACTTCCTGTCCAGCTTTGTCCTGGGAAGGATTTTAATGTCTGCATCATCACACTGTGATGTTCAGATAGGCTTCAAGAAGTTCTACTTTCATCTGTGTAGTGCCAGGCAGGGTTTGCCAGCTATCTAGTAAGAGCAAAGGAGGAAACCTATCAGCTGGGACTCTTGTTAAGATGGTTTTGCCACAATGACAGACGAGTCAGAATGATGAAAACATACACTCCTAGTCTCTGTGGAGTAGTTTGTTGGTTGCGCACACACAGGCAATCCAGTCACTCTGTACGGCTTCCCTTGAATGATCTGAATCTACTGCATAACAGTAGTCAACCAGCCCTCCCAGCTCTGAGAAAAAAAATACATGAAACTTCAGTGTTTTTGACATAAACTGTGTTGAAACATAAAACACACAGGAACACAGGAATATTACAAATCAAAGAAACCATAACAGTGCTGATGAAAGAAGAAAGTGTCCACACGTGTGTGTGTGTGTGTGTGTGTGTGTGTCGGCTGGATTTAATCTCTGATCTGGGCCAGCTGCCAAACACACACACAGACTCTCGGCTCCACCGTGCTATTTCACACCTTGATTTCATTAGTAATTTTGTTATTAACAGATCTTAAGTCTTGACGTGTGTGTGTGTGTGTGTGTGTGTGTGCTCAGGCTGGGTGGAGTAAGTGTGTGTGTGTGTGTGTGTGTGTGTGTGTGTGCTCAGGCTGGGTGGAGTAAGTGTGTGTGTGTGTGTGTGTGGTGTTTCTGGACTGACATGACATTGATATTTGTATTTATGTTGATATCTGTTGTCAGGTTGCATATATTGTATTGTACTTTGTTTCATTTTTTTTTGGGGGGGTGGGTGTTGGAAGCATTCTTAATGACATTCATCCTTAATTACATTTCTGGACTCTAAGAAATTCTTTGATGTTATCTTGAAAAAAGAGAAAAGGCAAAATTTGGTTTTCATTCATGAGCAAAATTAAAATATCCCATTTAGTGTGTTTGGAGACACAAAAACACCCTGTGATAACTGATGTTGTTTCTTGTCACATGTTGTTACTTTAAGAATATATTTATTTTATAATACATGACATTGTCTGTCTTACAGGATGGTAATTTCTGCATGTGAAACTGATTGAATGTTTATTCATGTACTATGGCAGGAATGTCATCCTTAAAGCAGGTAATGGATTGAACACATCAGTGGTTTACAGTTACTACTATAATAAGGGCGAGTTAGCGGGACCTCTTCCTGAAACCTGTTTATTCCAGTCATATCCAAAACTGAATCATCAAATTCAAAGTAATAAAAACCAGTTTCAGAAGAATACACAAAGAGTGGAGCAAAACTGCAAATAGCTGGAATTATGGTGTTACAACAGGGAACAGGGAGTCCTCTAAAACTGTGTCAGTTGACCATGACATTGACACAGTATGGTTAAATGTGGGTACAGTCCTGTGGTTAAACTGGGTGGAGGCAGCATGGAACAGCTGACGAGCTTCATACAGCTTGAGTGCAACAGTACAAGCTCATTCCGTATATTGCATTTCCTGCAAGTGATTCAATGGTTCATGTGTTAGAGCAGAAAAAATCCTATTATGATATTTATCATGTTGAGTAGACTCACACTGGATCTTTCTACACTACCAAAAGCTTGGAAATTTGAAAGCAATGTTGGATAACCAAGTGTCATCTACTTGATCTCATTTACATTTGATCGTGCAGTGCCTGTTGGGCAGTGTTGGGGAGTAATACATGTACCGGCGTTACGTATTCAGAATACAAATTATGAGTAACTGTATTCTGTTACCGTTACAATTTGAATAGATGGTATTCAGAATACAGTTACATTGTTGAAATTAATGGAATACATGATGATACTTCTGGTTCACAAGTTTATTCACTCTCTAAATAAAGGCAGCTCAATGCATTTCCCAGAAGCCCCAAGATGACAATAAACGAAAATGTGGTAGCACTCTTTGCGAGATCAGTCACGATGGAGCCGTGACAGGAGCCGTGCCAAAAAGTGATCATCTGCCAGAAACTGATCGCCATCTGCGGGAGCGCACATTGCTCTCCAAAGCCGTATCGTTATGTTTAGACACATCACCAGCAGTTTTTATCAGGATCGCTCTCAACCAGCAAATATACACAACTTTATGTTGTTAGCAATAGCAAACCCCTAACCCGGCACAACAGAGCCAAATAGCATTTCACAATAAGGAAAGAGACCTGTGCAGTGCAACCTCTGTTTGCCAGCAACCAACATCCTTCAACGTCCAAAGACTCCACCTCCAACCTAAAGAAGCATCTTAAAGTAAGTTTTTTTTTTTTAATTAGCCAAGGATAACATTCGTTTTCTGCTGTAGTTTTATTGTCACCTTGCTATTTACAGTTGTCAGGTAAGTACCTGCTGAGTTAATGATGTCTGAGTTACATTCTCATATGTGCTGGTTTACTAACATTAGCCCCAGAGCCATTGAAAGACTAACTAATGTTAGCACTATTTGACATGCTAGCTAGCGTTAGCTACAATTAGCTTGTGTTAGCTTAGACTTCATATGAGTTTACTGTGAAACAGAGTGTTGCACAGGTTCGTGCAAGCACCCAAGGGTTAACGGGTCAGCTCCGTTGTGTCATGTAATTTGGGAGTATTCCAAGTATTCAGAATACATTACTAAGATTGAGTAATGTAATGGAATATGTTACAAATTTTTGAGCAAGTAGCTATTCTGTATTCTGTAATAGAATACGTTTTGAAAGTATCCTTCCCAACATTGCTGTTGGGGGTATGGTCGAGCTGTGAGCACACGGGCATCTTAACCCCAAGGAAGTGCTGCTTGCCTTGTCGAGAGCCACAAATCGTTTGTTGACTCCAGGGAAGAGTTCATATATGACGCGAGCATATCCAACTGTGCACCACAGACAACATGCTGGACTCTGAGTTCTGAAGCCCCAACCCCACTCTTGTTCCCTTGTGTATTTATGGTTCATTAATATTGAATGTGGCACATTGAACTCCAGATTGAACTGAATTGAACTTTCTTGGGTCCCTAGCAATACACCAGACCAGTGTGAAGAACAATAAGTGTGCTTTTTATGTCTCAAGTACCTGGTAAATACACGAGACATAAAATGCACACTGCTTTTGAGTTATGCTTTTGTGTCTTATCTCAGATGTACTGAGCGTAGTAATATGCTCTCAGGGACCTGACATCACCAGCATGAGTAGATGACGTCCATCCATCAGGGATTGAGGAATCTGGCCTATCATCAGGAAAGCTTTCAGATCTCAGTATCCACTCAAGTAAAGCATCTGGCAGACCAACTCCATTGTGTACTAACTCACCTGAAAGCTGATTCCTTGTAGGGATGGTTGATGCTGGCTTTTTTGCCGATATCTAATATTCTGATATTGTCCAACTCTTCATTTCCGATTCCAATATCAAGCGATAGCTACCGATATGTGCAGCTTTTTACACCAAAACTATATCTCCTGTTGTGGAATTAACCACATTATGACTAATTTTATTGTGAAGCCCTATTGGATGCATTCATAAATGCGCGTGGCTCCAAATGGAAACATTCTCTGTGCAAAATAAGCCATCAGATTCACAACAACAAAATTGTTGCCAAAATGAGTGAAGCTGTAATATGGATATGGTGAAGGCTCCAAGGTAACCTTCACTATATTCCATCCCACCGGATGAGCGGTGGCATGGACACAGCCACAGCAACAAAAAGGTTCATACTTAACATCTGACTTGACATGGGAGGCTAGTTGATTGGACACATGGATAAGACAAACTGGCACGGGACAGGGGTAGATGGCACTATTTAATCATGAGGTAGAGAATCACAGCTGGAAACAATCAGGGGCTGGGCAGATAACTACCAGACATGGGATAACAGGTGGGCAGGAAGTGAAGTGTCTGGAAACAAGAGGGAACACAGTTAATACAAAATAAAACAGGAAACTACAAGATAACATGAATGAGCATAACAAAAAAGTAACTTAAAACAGATGACAAGACGTGACACACCACACAACCAGAATGCACTGCATGGCTGCTTATATGGGTGATGAAGACAGTGCAGGAAGGAGACCTTTCCTTACCACATTCTTAAAGACGGATGCAGACACAAAGAGCCTCCAAGAATCCACGGTTAATTTCTGTAGATAGATTCACTTTCTTGCCCAATCCTAATTAAATCTTATGTGACTATATTTTGACAGGTACAATAGTCTTATGATACTATGTACAGTAACCGCCCTGCTTGTTAAACAATCCGGAGTCAAGGGACCAAGCCATGGAACATTGCATAAACTGCAATGTAAGTGTATGTCATTGATGTTTGCGTTCCTTTTTTGGACCCCAAAGATGCTGGAAGAGAATAAAAGTTCAACATCTTCTATGCATTACCTATTAGTAAACACAAAGTCAGGAGGATGATTGAATTACAATGTTGACCACAAGGAAGAATCATAAAGGCTGGGAGCAATGAGGCACCTAAGGGAGTCGACAGTCAAAAGAAACATGGTGAAGTTTCAGACGCTGCTAAATGGTCCGGCAAGCACTCCATATGAAGCTTACTGAGTGCTTAACTCTTTCCTAACAGTCAAAAACTATTAGATATAGATCTGACCATCATGACAAAATAGCATGAAATGTCAGCTAAAGGTCTCCATACTTGTAATGATTGTCAACATGTTTACCTCATAATTCGAACCTTGAGAGCTAACATTAAAAAAAATAATAAATAAATACATGAATAAATAAAAGTCAGAAGTGCAAAAAATACTAGATTACTGAAGGGACATGATCTTATGTAAAATTGTTATGCTGCAGTTGTAATGTTGTAGAAGTCCTTCCCTTGGAAACATAATTAGGTTATTTCCCAGAAACTCGACCATTGACATTCAGTCCCCACACCCTGTCCCTAAATCCCATTCCTCTACTGTAGTCTGTACCACCCAGCAGTGACCCCATGTATCAGTCAGGCAACTCAACAACAAATGAATGGAGCCAGAGAGGAGTCCAGATAAAAGATAACGTAATATGTAGAGTTCTCTCTTGGTAGGCAATAGACTGACTTTACCTTCCTGCAGCTGTGGACCAGAGCATGATTGAGGTCATGATAGATCAGAGCAATAATATATTACACTGATTACACAGTAAATATATACAAACATGAAAGACAAGAAATGCTGATGATGCAGGCCAACCAAACATGCAGTCGCGCATGTCCATCCATCCATCCATTTTCTACCGCTTATCCTGATAGGGTCGCGGGGGGCTGGAGCCTATCCCAGCTGTCTTAGGGTGGAAGGCGGGGTACACCCTGGACAAGTCTCCAGTTCATCACAGGACACATAGAAACAGACAACCATTCACACTCACATTCACACCTACGGTCAATTTAAATTAACCAATTAACCTAATCCCCATGCATGTTTTTGGATGGTGGGAGGAAGCCGCAGTACCCGGAGAGAACCCACGCAGACACAGGGAGAACATGCAAACTCCACACAGAAAGGCCCCGGGCCGGGAATCAAACCCGGTACCTTCTTGCTGTGAGGTGAAAGTGCTAACCACTACACCACCGTGCCGTCCCCAGTCGTGCATAAATATTAAATAATACAGTGTAACACCAGTTACACTATAACAATAGTTACACTATATTGCCAAAAGTATTCGCTCACCCATCCAAATGATCAGAATAAGGTGTTCCAATCACACAGGTGTATAAAATCAAGTACCTAGGCATGCAGACTGCTTTTACAAACATTTGTGAAAGAATGGGTTGCTCTCAGGAGCTCAGTGAATTCCAGCATGGAACTGTGATAGGATGCCACCTGTGCAACAAATCCAGTCGTGAAATTTCTTCGCTCCTAAATATTCCACAGTCAACTGTCAGCTGTATTATAAGAATGTGGAAGTGTTTGGGAACGACAGCAACTCAGTCACGAAGTGGTAGACCACGTAAACTGATGGAGCAGGTCAGCGGATGCTGAGGCGCATAGTGCGAACAGGTCACCAACTTTCTGCAGAGTCAATCGCTACAGACCTCCAAACTTCATGTGGCCTTCAGATTTGCTCAAGAACAGTGCACAGAGATCTTCATGGAATGGGTTTCCATGGCCGAACAATTGCATCCAAGCCATACATCACCAAGTGCAATGCAAAGCGTTGGATGCAGTGGTGTGAAGCATGCCGCCACTGGACTCTAGAGCAGTGGAGACACATTCTCTGGAGTGACGAATCACGCTTCTCCATCTGGCAATCCTATGGATGAGTCTGGGTTCGGCGGTTGCTAGGAGAACAACACTTGTCAGACTGAATTGTGCCAAGTGTAAACTTTGGTGGGGGGGGGATTATGGTGTGGGGTTGTTTTTCAGGAGCTGGGCTTGGCCCCTTAGTTCCAGTGAAAGGAACTCTGAATGCTTCAGCATACCAAGACATTTTGGAAAATTCCATGCTCCCAACTTTGTGGGAACAGTTTGGAGCTGGCCCTTCCTCTTCCAACGTGACTGTGCACCAGTGCACAAAGCAATGTCCATAAAGACATGGATGACAGAGTCTGGTGTGGCTGAACTTGACTGGCCTGCACAGAGTCCTGACCTCAACCCGATGAATTAGAGGGGAGACTGAGAGCCAGGCCTCCTTGCCTTCTTGCCTTCTTGCAACATCAGTGTGTGACCTCACAAATGCGCTTCTGGAAGAATGGTCAAAAATTACCATAAACACACTCCTAACCCTTGTGGACAGCCTTCCCAGAAGAGCTGAAGCTGTTATAACTGCAAAGGATGGACCGACGTCATACTGAACCCTATGGATTAGGAGTGGGATGTCACTTAAAGGAACGGTATGTAGGATGGTGGCCAAAAATGGTACTGCAATCACTTTCAAATTACTGTAGAGCGGTGTCTCCCCTTTCCCTCTCCCCTGACTAGAGGTTGCCAGCTTGGCTGCAGGATCCAACAGGAACAGAGAGTGTTACAGTGAATGAAAAGCAGCTACCTTAGGCATCACCATGGGCACTTAGAAGAAGTGAAATGTGCCAAAGGAGAGCTGTGGAGAGACGAGTGAGCGGAGCGCCGCAGCGGGGTGGCGCGGGTCCACGGTGATAGTGGCCGATCGGCAGTGCTGCTGCCCAGCCAAAGCTGACAGGTAGCACCGGGGGTCCACCTGGAGGTCCAAAGTTTCAAAGTGTTACAGTGAATGAAAAGCAGCCACATTGGGCATCATTATGGACACTTAGAAGGAGTGAAATGTACCAGAGGAGAGCTGCGGAGAGACGGGGTAAAGCGAGCGGAGCCGGGGGTATGCGGTGAGAGTGTCCAAGCAGTCTTTCAAGGCATCTCCTATGCAAATCCTTGTCTTATTTCGGACTTTGTCATGATGTATTTCGGATTCATCATTTCATCATCTTTTAGGTTTCGTACCATGAGACATTATTTATCCAACACGTTCGTGGCTGCAGCTGTGGTAACTAAAGCAGAGCTGGCAACCTGAATGCTGACACACTAATGACTGACACACTAATATATACATATATATATATATATATATATATATATATATATATATATAAATATTAAATATAATTTTGGCAATATAGTTTATGTGACTTACCATTGGGGATCACTAATTCGTCAAGATGATGTTGCAGGATTGATTCAATATATGAGATCACATCACAATAGGTGCATGATTGAGGTCATGATTTACCAGCGCAATAATTCATTAAACCTTAAATATATATACAATAGTTAAGACAGCAAAATGCAGGTGCATGGCAACCAATCATGGTAGTACCATCATCAGTTTGTGTCACTTGCCAGCTAGTTGTAAACTATAATGATAACTAATTCAAAGATAGCGGATTGATATGATGAATGAGGTAATATCATGTATAATGTCATGTTTACTTGTGATGTGTGAGATGATGATGTTAGACCTAGATGCAATTAGAGTATGATGCAATGAGCAAGAAACCACTTACCTGAATATGCTAAATAGGAGCAATTGCTGTTGCTGTTGCAGCCACAAAATGTGATGAATAAAAGCTAATGCAGTAAGCAAAAGCAGATGAGGATGAATATGAAGGCATTTATTTGAGTATTAGATCATAACTCACTTACCAAAGAACTATTAATACAAGCATGCAAGATGATGTAGTTATCAGACAACATCAATGGCATTGGTCTTAATAACTGAGCAGAAACAGCACAGTCCCCCTTTTTTACCCTGGACTGTGCAATATTTAATAGCTTTTTAACTGGTCAGAAGATCTGAGTAATCTAGATGCAGAGTATTGGTTTATGATTTCAGAAATAGGAGAGGGTCCAATGTCAAGGCTTTGAATGTGATCTGGAGGACATTAAAATGAATCCTGAAGCACAAAGAAAGCCAAGACGTGGGCGAGAATTGGGAAAATTTTCCTTCAGTCTTTGTCCAAAGCCTGGCTGTTGCATTCTGAACCAGTTGAAGTTGAGTAAATACAAACTCACTGAAACAAGAAAATAAGGAGATACAATAGATCTGGGGGCATCACCGAGATTAACCTTGTTACCTAACACCCAGAGGATGTGAGCTGGGTCTTTCTGTGGGGAGTCTGCATGTTCTGCCTGTGGTTCTCTCTGGTTCTCGCTGATTCCCTCTTGATTCTCTCTGACCCCTTTTCCATTGGGGTGGTTCCAGGGCTGGTTCGGGGGCCAGAGCCTGACTTAACACCAGTTCTTTGGGTTTCCATAACCTAAGCACCGGCCCCTGGTGCTTCATCTGTCGTGATGGTGGTGAGACGGAGAAGAGGTGATGCTGCTCAGGTTGTATTTGTTAGGGTAGTGGAGAAGAGGATGTGTTTACTCCTCCTCCCTTTAACACATGCTGCAGATTAGTTTTGTGCCTCGTAGTCCCTGTGCGTTCTCATCTCACAGGTATCCATGAATCCAGTCTACCTGGTGGAGTAGTGGTTGTGCAGACCAGTCAGGCTTCATCTTCTGGTTCTGTGTGTTTGGTGTGGTGGAGTGGAAGACGTGCTGCACAGGCTTCTTCTGGTTGGCGTGGTGGAGAGAGGAAGACGTGCTGCCCAGGCTTCTTCTGGTTGGCGTGGTGGAGAAGAGGACGTGCTTCTCATCCTTTGCTGATAGCTTGATTATGCTCTTCATCCCCTTGGACACTCTCATACAATTCTAAATATACACTGTATATTAGCTGGTTGGCGTGGTGGAGAGGAAGACATGCTTCTCATCCTTTGCTGATAGCTTGATGATGCTCTTCATCCCCTTGGAAACTCTCATACAATTCTATATATATACACTGTATATTAGCTGTTGTTATATTAAGTTGGACATTTCCATTCAATTTTATATGTAGTGTTAATGTGTTTTCATTGTTGTTATTCTGTACACATGGCATCTATTGCACGTCTGTCCATCCTGGAAGAGGGATCCCTCCTCTGTCGCTCTTCCTGAGGTTTCTTCCGTTTCTTTTTCCCTGTTAAAAGTTTTTTTTGGGGGGAGTTTTTCCTTAGTCGATACGAGGGTCATTTGTAAAGGACAGAGGGCGTCATATCCTGTATCGATTGTAAAGCCCAATGGGGCAAATTCATAATTTGTGATATTGGGCTATACAAATAAACTTGACTTGACTTGACTTGACTTGGTGCTTAAAACTGGGGCCAAGCAAGCACCAAGTCTTTGCTGGTCCAGAGCTAAGCACCGATTACATCAGGGGCTTAGGGGTTATTGATACCAACAAGACCAGAGTAAATACTGTGTGGTTCAATCACAAATGTATTGAAAGGACTCCTGGGACACACAGAAATTTTGCACAAACTGTTCCTCACTGAAATCAACAACAATAGTGTCCCACCAGTACCGTGATCGTGGATGTACCCAGGAAATAGACGACCCCTGTCTCGTTGGCAGCTGCGATACAATCTGTTCTCAAACAGAGCTGCCACTGGAAGTGATTATGAAGAAGACAGGTAGCCAGTAACTGTTTGTTTTGTGGATTTCTTGCAAAGCTAGGAACAGCCATATGAACAGAACAGCACCAGCATCAAGACGATGACCTCCTCTGTCTTTCTTGTTTTGATTTTGCACCGGACAAGATTTGCCAGGTGAAAGCAAAAATGCTGTGATCTGCTGACATTTTGCAGTGATGTAGTGACGTGGCTCTGACTGAGCTCCTTGCCAATAGAAAAGAGACTAGTGCTAAGGGGGAGCACAAGTTTAACCAACTAAGCACCAGCACCGAACTAGCACCAGGTTCCTTTTAGTGGAAAAGGGGTATCTGGTTCCCTCGGGTTCTCTCTTGATTCTTTGTGGTTCTCTCTGGTTCTCTCTTGGTTGTCTTGGTTCTCTCTTGGTTCTCTTGGTTATCTCTGGTTCTCTCTGTTTTTCTCTTGGTTCTATAGGTTCTCTCTGTTAGCTCTAGTTCTCTATGGTTCTCTCTTAGTTTTCTCTTGGCTCTCTCTGGTTTTCTCTTGGTTTTCTCGGTTATCGTTGGTTCTCTGTGGTTTTCTCTTGGTTCTCTCTGGTTATCTCTGGTTCTCTCTAGTTCTCTCTTGGTTTTCTCTTGTTCTCTTGGTTCTCTCTGGTTATCTCTGGTTCTCTCTGGTTTTCTCTTGGTTCTATTGGTTCTCTCTGTTAGCTCTAGTTCTCTATGGTTCTCTCTTAGTTTTCTCTTGGCTCTCTCTGGTTTTCTCTTGGTTCTCTTGGTTCTCTCTGGTTCTCTCTGGTTGTCTCTATTTCTCTCTTGGTTTTCTCTTGTTCTCTTGGTTCTCTCTGGTTCTTTCTAGTTTTCTCTTGGTTTTCTCTTGTTCTCTTGGTTCTCTCTGGTTATCTCTGGTTCTCTCTGTTTTTCTCTTGGTTCTATTGGTTCTCTCTGTTAGCTCTAGTTCTCTATGGTTCTCTCTTAGTTTTCTCTTGGCTCTCTCTGGTTTTCTCTTGGTTTTCTCGGTTATCGTTGGTTCTCTCTGGTTGTCTCTAGTTCTCTCTTGGTTTTCTCTTGTTCTCTTGGTTCTCTCTGGTTCTTTCTAGTTTTCTCTTGGTTTTCTCTTGTTCTCTTGGTTCTCTCTGGTTATCTCTGGTTCTCTCTAGGGCTCTCTTGGTTTTCTCTTGGCTCTCTTGGTTCTCTCTGGTTATCTCTGGTTCTCTCTAGTTCTCTCTTGGTTTTCTCTTGTTCTCTTGGTTCTCTCTGGTTCTCTCTTAGTTTTTTCTTAGCTCTCTCTGGTTTTCTCTTGGTTCTCTTGGTTCTCTCTGGTTATCTCTGGTTGTCTCTAGTTCTCTCTTGGTTTTCTCTTGTTCTCTTGGTTCTCTCTGGTTCTCTCTGGTTCTCTCTAGTTCTCTCTTGGTTTTCTCTTGTTCTCTTGGTTCTCTCTGGTTCTCTCTAGGTCTCTCTTGGTTTTCTCTTGGCTCTCTTGGTTCTCTCTGGTTATCTCTGGTTCTCTCTAGTTCTCTCTTGGTTTTCTCTTGTTCTCTTGGTTCTCTCTGGTTATCTCTGGTTCTCTCTGGTTTTCTCTTGGTTCTATTGGTTCTCTCTGTTAGCTCTAGTTCTCTATGGTTCTCTCTTAGTTTTCTCTTGGCTCTCTCTGGTTTTCTCTTGGTTCTCTTGGTTCTCTCTGGTTATCTCTGGTTGTCTCTAGTTCTCTCTTGGTTTTCTCTTGTTCTCTTGGTTCTCTCTGGTTCTCTCTGGTTCTCTCTAGTTCTCTCCTGGTTTTCTCTTGTTCTCTTGGTTCTCTCTGGTTCTCTCTGGTTCTCTCTAGGTCTCTCTTGGTTTTTTCTTGGCTCTCTTGGTTCTCTCTGGTTATCTCTGGTTCTCTCTAGTTCTCTCTTGGTTTTCTCTTGGTTCTATTGGTTCTCTCTGTTAGCTCTAGTTCTCTATGGTTCTCTCTTAGTTGTATCTTGGCTCTCTCTTGGTTTTGTCTTGGTTCTCTCGGTTATTGTTGGTTCTCTCTGGTTTTCTCTGGTTCTCTCTAGTTCTCTCTTGGTTTCTCTTGTTCTCTCTTGTTTTCTTGGTTCTCCAGGACTTTAGCAAACAAATCATCAATCTACGTTTTTTTTTGTGTAATATGGTTATTGATATTTTGCTTTCGCCATGTTTATTTTAATATTTGAGATGTAGTTGGAGGTAAACAGTTCATCCACCTTTTTCATCAACAACATCTACTCACTCACACAGTTTACAATACTTGACAATGGACAATTTCGGCAGCTAACATTTATCACCTCATGACATTATCTTGTCCAATATCTGTTAATAACTCAGGCCAATTTGCTCTCTCTCTTTCCCCACCCATGAGCAGATGAACCTAGAGTTTCATAGCATCATATATCTAATGAGATCGAGTGCACGTGTTTTTACTTAAATGCTAGTAACTTGCATATAACTTAAAGGTTATATGGTGTAGAAATGCAGGAACTTTGTTTGGGAATAATTAAATTATTGTGTCCATCCATTCTGTGAACACACATTGTGTCACCACTACTTGTAAACTGTGTGAAAGGCCAAGTCACCAGCTGTGATGCAGCAGCCAGAGGACAGTGATGTCCTGCCTCGACCATTTCCACCTCCAAACCATCCATAAATGGAAGGCTGACATCAAAAAAATGAGATGGGCGGTCTGTGTTATCAACACTGAGAAATGATGAAGCAGCAAACCACCTTACACCACCCTCATAAATATGATTTTTTGTTGTTGTATGGCTTATGTAATTGTCAGACAGATTTAAATGAGCCAGCTGTAAATAATATTAAAAACTGCTGATGCTGAATACCCAACACAACTTTGACTTTGGTGCTCAGAAAAGCTTTAGACCAGAGGATTATTATCGTCAGTAGAATTCATTGTTTGGGAACCATGGCTGTCTGTACAAAATGTTATGTCAATGAACCCATTAGCTGTGAAAGTGGTTCAGTCTGGACAGAAGTGATCCAGGTGCCAAGCTTCACTTAATATAGTTGTCTACTGGAGCCAAATACCGACTTGTTTTTCACCCTCACTTTAAGTGTGGAGACAGAAAGTCACCTCAGTTTCATTTGTATAGCCTAGTATCACAAATCACTGATTTACCTCTGAGGCTTTTACACTCAGTACAGGATACAACACACTCTGTTCTTTACAGGACAGTCCACTCTCTGACAAAGCAAAAACTCCCCCCATAAAGGATTGAGATTGAGACTGAGATTGTCTGCTGCTGCTTGTTTTCGCTCCATTAAGTTTCTGCTGGTGGAGAGTGGAACCAGAACTGAATGAGCAGAAGAAATTCTCTCCTTCACAATGAAAAAAGAGTCATTACTGTCCTTCAGACCTTCTGTTCATATAATCACTGCTTTATCTGAATACATTAAAGCAAACAGCAATAGCACAGCTGATGTCTCCTGTTCAGTGATGAGACAGTGAAGTGATATTATCAAAGTTTCCTGTCGTTGTGTATCCCACAATAAATGAAGTAACCCTGTAAATGATACAATGTGTGTTTGTTGGAAATCAGCCGGTGGAATGTGATTACTCATCTATAAATCAAAACCCAGAAGACATGTATCAACTATAAATCCAGCTAATGGCTGTGGAATAACATGCCAGAGTCATCAGCCACGCAGAATCTGTTGACGCTTTTAGGAGACTCCTGAAACCTTTACCTCCTTTAGTTTATTTGGGAAACAAATTGACTGCATTTGTCAGTCACTTTGGACAGAAGCCTCTGCCAAATGAATGTGTGTAATATATTATCATTGGTCGACACTGACTGGATGCACTTGTGTGTGTGCTGGTAGCATCAGTCACAGTAGACAGTAAGCTCAGCTGTGTTACTGTAACAAACCTCCTCAGGCCTGCCTGGAGGTGACACTCCTCAGCTGCTACCATCATCATCATCCAATTAAGTGTAATGAAATCATTTATTTGGAAATGATACTGAATGTATCACAGGGTTAATTAAGGGTGGTCCAGCTGTGTGTGTCTGTGAAAACATGAGGTGTGCCTCATTGTGTGAGCAAAACACTTCAGGTCCATGTCTGTGTTGTCACTGCTGCTTACGCAGATAAAGGACATGGAAGGACCTGGGTGGACCTCTCCTGGGCTCTGTCAGCCCTGGTCCACAGAGCTCATCTGCAGGATACACAAACCGCTAACCATTACTTTGCATCTCCACTGTTACATAACCAAAGCAAGTAAGCTATAGACACGCAGCATATTATGCCACAGCTCTGGAAGCAATCCTAGAAGAAGGATGAACAGTTCCCACAGTTTTACTAAGAGCCTGAGGGTTTTACTGCATTATAGTACTCGCAATACTGTACATTAAGTACGGGTCAGGATCAGTTATGGTTTTAGTTTTAAATCAAATGTATTAAACATTTATTTTCGGGACTAAACCACTCTGTGTCTGTGCTGTAAACAGAACACACAACATTCAGGAGAAGAAAAACATGGCCGATGTGTTTCACCAGGCTCCTGAGCGAAAAGTAAGAAAGAGATGGAATCAAAGAAAATGCATGTGAGAGAAAGACATCTCCATTGTGGCAGTGTGACTATCACCTGACTGAATGTTGATAGGAAAAAACCATGTGGTAGAAGGCATGACATTACATTTTTAAAAAAAAATAACTGAATTGAATAATTATACTGGGAAGTCTCATAAGACAAGTGTCGCAGTCTGTAATGGTTCTCTACATTTATCTTCTTCTTATTTATCATTTAATTTCAAGTATGTGACAGCAGTAGCAGTCACACATATCTATTAACTGTTTATAAGTAGTGAGGAAAGTAGAATCTGGATCTTCGTCTGTGTACAGTTTAAAAGAAACAATACCACCACCTGAGAGGATCTTGCTGGAGTCTTTACCAATATATTCCCCATCTCCAACATATTCTAAACTGTGTTAACTGACTGCTGGTTGTAGCCTCATATGCACTTCTCTAATATAATTATTTTAAAAATTATATGATTTTTTAGGAATATTTCCCCCAAAAAACATAAACATATGTCACTAAGGCAGTCTGTTCTGATGTAACTCACTCCTCATGTGATAAAGAGTTCAGATAGAAAGGATCATACAGGATAAGAGTGGAGGCCAGAAACCACAGCCTAACACGCATATTTGACGCCAGCGATGTTCCTTATCCCGGGGGTAAAAGGGTGTAAGACATCACAAAGTTCTGACCCACTTCCCCTAGTAACAACAGAAACACTGAAGCTAACAGCAACTGGCAGGAATGAGTCAAATTCTGACTGATTTTCCAGTCTTTGGTGATTTTTGTTGAAATATTATATGGATGTATTTCATGTTTTTTTTTTCATATTTCATACCCCAAGTAATTGTAGAGTACGTGTTTGCCCTCACTACTCAGATGACAGTGTTTTGCTCCATGATAGTGTGGTCTTTTGCACGCTCTCCCTCTGACTCTGTTACTCAACTCCTCAGAGATGTTGCGTAACTCTGTCTAGTCACCCTCCCGCTCACGCACAGCATTTCTTAATCAATGCGAGCTTACGTAGGAAGGAAGTAGGGGGAAAGTGGTGAGTCGTAGCCACTTTCTCTGGCCAGCAGCCAGGATCCTCTTGTCATATTGGTCAGCTGCAAAGGCAGTGAGGCGGTAGGGAGGGGGAATTATTCAAACTGAAATAATGCATGTGTCACACTTAAGTACAGTGATCTAACATTATTTTTGTGTGGTTTTATTATTATATATAATAATGTAATCAGACTAAGAGGAAATAAATATGGAGTCATGTGGACACCCAGATAGTACAAAACTATGTGAGTAAATGTATGTACATAAACAACACTGACCTATTTATGCCTAGATGATGTAGTTTTTTCAGTCTAAATGTCAGTCATCATTTTTGCAAAAGAGCTGGATATGAATGCACCACAGAGTGGCATTATGAAGCCAGACACAAGACACTGAAAATGGTTTTCTGACATATCTGGGACTTCCACAGCATGTACAAAGCAACAACAAAACAACAGTGGTCTTTCTTCCAGGAGTGATGGGGGAGATGGCAGAAGTCATTGGTATCTATGGAAACAAGCCCAAATGAAAAATAAATGATCCCAGCAGTCCAACTAGCACAAGTAAAATAGAAATGAAAATTCATGTGTGAATGCTGCTGTGCAATTTAATATATTTAATCTAATTTGAATTTCTGGCTTTTAATTTAATTTGCTGATTAGCTGCTTAACATTGTTTCCATCGTACTTCTGCTCCAGAGGAAAACAGTGTAATACTACATTTACCTGACAGAGAAATATTATAAAATATATTCAGCATTTCATAGAAATTGAAAGTTCCACCTTGAACTGAACCTTGGATATTTACTGTGTTCATTTTACTGTTCATAGTTATAGTTTTACCTCAGAAAAATGTTTGAGTAGTCCTACTTCTTCTGGAGGGTAAAAAGTAAAGCAACATTTGCCCTTGAGGCCCCTAAATCACTAAATCTGCCTCTGAGAAATACACGAACGGTCAGAAACATTGGCGAAATACACTTAGCTGAGGCAATTTCCTGCTTTGACATAACCACAGCTGTTATAAAGTAGAACATGAATTTAATTAGTGGAGGTATTTTGCTGGAGGCGATGTTTTTACAGTAGTTTTATAAGTTAGCATCAGTCTGTCACTGTTTTACTCACAGGGGACAAACGCAGAGGTCATGGATTATTCATGGTCACACCAGTGAAACACACTGTGGCACAGCGCACTGTGTGCTTTTTTATTCAGAGCGCATCAATATTGAGCATACTGCATGTTCCTGGGTCCCCAGCATCACACCTGTTCAGTGTGAAGTAAGAGCCGATGATTGGCCCATCAGATGTACTAATAACAAACAGAGGGACAGACAATATGGCTTCATAGTGACATTAAATTATGTTTATTATGTCATTGATTGTCAAACAATTTAAGAAATACAAATGTAATATGTCTCAGCTTGGTCGTATAGGCTACACAGTGTTAATGATGAGCCTTAGAAAGGATTGAATGTCGTTAGTTTGATGATTTCATTGGACAAAAACAAGAATAAAGCCACTTTTATCCTTTAAAGAATCAAACCAGCTCTTCAGCCTTCTGGAAGTGCAACACTACATGGATGAATCACACCTTTATTTACCCTCTGACACAGATAAAGATAGTAGCTGTGCACTGAGTGCTTTCTTTTTGCCGAGCGTGTGAAGCTCTGTCTGAGGAAACAGGCCTCATCTTGAAGTTATTAAGAGTATAGAAACATTCAAGTCTGGCTGATATTTCCTGCATGGTGAAGTGATTATATGTGTGGAAATTGTGAATGTTTGGATTGCAGCAGCACAATTCCCCTGTAAAGCAGATCAGGTCAAGATGTTTGTTCAGTCACCTGGCTGCTGGACTGTGGTTTCTCTTGTTCCCCTGTGTCATTAAAAACCTAATTACCATTTCAGAAGGTTAGGACCTTTCACCCCATCCAGTGAAGTACCCACTCCACCAAATGCCAATTATCTCTTAGAAGTGAGACATTTAAATTGAGGATTGTGTTCGATCTGATCCATCACTGTGCTTGACAGCAGAAGAGTCTGTCGAATTGGATGTTTGCTCAGAAGTCAGATGTATTGTGAGAAGAGAATTCTCACCATCTCTGCACATCCTGTGAACTTTCTTATAGCTTGTTGTTGTGATTTCAGCCCACAATTTCTTTGGGGGGTTCACACTTACAGCTTTCTGTAGACCTGCTTTCCAGCAGTAGCTGGAAAAGGCTGCTGCTGTTCTAAAAATTCACTATTGACTACCCATTCAGCAGCAAATAGCAGACAGACACAGAGACTACAGCTGGTGAAAACAAGGTCAAGCTTATAGCTGCCAGAGACACAGATATTTACCTTAGAGTTCTATGCTAATGTGCTAACCATTATCATTATTCCAAGATGACAGTGTGGTAGTGTCAGACTGTTGCAGTAGTTCCAGGCAACATTACATATTTTTGCATTTCAGCTCTCAACCAAGGGGTTTCTTCTAGTGGTGTGTGGATCCATACTGAAAAATGGACACTTGCAATACTAGATATCTATGTTCTAGGTGTATTCATAATAAGTGAAGATATTTTAGTAATTTTGGGTAAATGTGTTGTTTATCATTCATAGGAAAACAGTGGACAGTCATTTTACCACCATGATCTCCTCTAAATGATACCCAGTTGGTAGGAACTACTTCTTCTTCCACCTGTCATGGTCAGATGTGAAATACGGCTACATCAATGTGTCTCAGTTCACATGCTGTCAATTAACATGCAACTTTTCAGGTTTTGTTTTTCTTGTATGATATGTCTTCATAATTAAACAGTATTAATGGGTAGTCTGATGTCTTGTATTCATTATGAAGCTATAACTTTACTTTAATATTAAACACATTAATATTTGTACAAAGTGTCAGTATCAGAGCAGTATCATTGATACCAGCATGAGTGTGACTTGGTATCTGATCAGACAGGAAATCTGTGGTATCACACAGAAGTTCTGAAACAGCCTCTTTGATGACAGCTGAATGTCTTTTTAAAGTAATTTAATTAAAGTAATTTAAAGTAAATCCAGTTCACCATGACCTGGATGACTGAAAATCTTTACAGACATAATGGACACACATTTCACATCCCCTGCACGGTCTACAGGTCAGAGTGTTTTCAGCTGTAATAAGAAGCGCTACAGGAAATCATTCCTGCCCATCATTCCTGTTAAGATCTAGCCATATGGAATGACTCTGACTCTGTGCCGGCAGAGCACACTTATCTTCTGAGTGGTACATTTACTTTCAATTTGCACATCTATCAGTTACAACTTTACGAGGTAATAGAAACGTCTTACATAAATGCAAGTTCCATTGGCTTTAGTCACACATCATCCAGGGAATACAATACAATACAGGTATATACAACAAGTATTTATTTATTTTACACACATCGGATGTGTGAAAAGGGTCACCTCGAGGAAGCTATTTAAAGCTTTTAATAGGGGGCCCACTCCATTTTGATTTACTGCCCCTAGGTGGCCAAAACAGTTGAGCCTGTAAAAATGAACATGATAAGAGTGAGGGATGCTGGGTCCTCACAGGTTCATTTGAGGACTCAGCATGGGGCGATGGGCAGGCCATCTGTAGCATGGCTTTAGCATGGAGGGGTGTAGGTAAAGGCGATTGGGGGAGGGGACTTCTTGGTGCATCCATCTGTGCTGTGTGGCCCCATGTCCCCTTGGCTGGCTGGAGCTGAAACTCTCAGAATCATTATGGGGAATGTTTTCACACCTGGAGAATTTATGGAGCCTGCTGGGGAAGCTACAGGCAGCATTTTCATGTATCTGTCTCTGTGTGTGTTTCAGCAGATGTGTATGGACATATGTATGTACTTACCTCCACATGCTCATGGGTGTGTGTCATTAGGGGAAGGGTGGAAAAACAGAACTAGACAACGCCACAAAAGACCAGCCACACCTTTCTTCAAACTAAACAAAAGACAAGATTCACAGTAATTTATGATTACATAAGTGATAATTTGATTAACAACTCAACACTAAAAGCTTAGTCAGTGTGGGTGTGAGGCAGGAAGCCCACATGCATACATGATTTGTAGTGTGACAACATCTGGGGTATACGTGTGCAACAGCATGTCCCTGTTTAACATGTAAGATGACTTAGTTGGGACGCACTTAGGCTGATCAATAAGACATACAAAGTTTTTTGGCATGACAGACAGGGATTGTATGTTGTTATGGCAGTTTGCACATTATCCCGAGGATAACACACTGCCATGATCGTGAATCCTGATCGTTAGCTGTTCCTTAAAGCACCATTATTAGCCCGCTTTTATTCTTAGTGCAAATGGCAACTCTTTGTCACACCGCTCAGTGCAGAGTGATGTGTCATCCCAAAACAAACTGGCTCTAAGAGCTGATTCTTTCTGGTGAACCAGAAGAACCACCTGTCAGGAAGAGCCGAACCTTCACCTGCTCCTGAGAATGCGTTCAGGAAGGACTTTATTCTGATTGGCTCACCAAGCAGCCAATCACATGCAAGGATAGACTAGGATCATACCACCATGTGCTCTGGTTCTGCATTCAGTTGATCATTTAAAAGTTTGAAAAATAAACACACTAGTAAACAAAGTACAAGAGACAGGAAATGCAACTTAAGGGACTGGTTCCATTAACACATCATCCATGTCAAACTAATAACAGAACAATGAATAACTCACTAACACAGAACAGAATAACTCAATAACACAGAACAGACAAAAAACTATGTTGGCTCACCTGATCCTTCACAAACACAGTGTTGTTGTTGAATAATGGAAAAATGATTTATGCCAAGTCGTGTCAGTCACCCATGTCCAAAGATGTCCAAGATGTCCAAAAATGTCCAACAGAGCCACTGATGGAGAGAAGTGACTCAAGCCGATGTCACCTCCCTGGGTCCAGCAGATCCAAAAGGAGGTCCGGACCGAACCTGCAACCACTCCTCAGCAACACCTCCCTCTATCAGAGCACAATACTTAAACTGAAGAAAACATGAACTGAAACATATAACCAGGCTAAGTGAGAAAGTAATACAGCACCATCCTTTGTATGAGTTGCTCTCAACATCACATACTAAAGCAGTGTCACAGTTGCAGGATAAGACAAGATTCACTTTCTGAAGTAGAAAGGAATCTGTTTTGCCTGCTTTTGCAGTGGGCATATGAGCAAGGAATATGACAAGTGTATGATTTGCAAGTTGTGCAGTCAAAACTATCCCAGCATTGTTGCCATTAAACCAAGAGACTCAACAGTCAACACAGCTTCAAAGCAGCCAAAAATACCATTGGGGAGTAGCACACTTCTCTCCCTGCAGACGTGTGGTCATACAGGAGCTGGAAACAGTGACAGGATTGTAATCATCCTCCCAGCACAGGTGGGGTCCAAGGGAGACAAAACCAGACAAACATATGCATTTCTAGATCCAGGTAGTACAGCCACATTTTGCTCAGAAAACTTGATGAGGACACTGAATATGAATGGAGGGAAAGCTAAAATTAGTTTACGAACTACGGGCTCAAAGGTGTCAGTGTGACGAAGTGGCATACCTGGTGTTAGTGTTCCTCACATTCACGCTGATGTTGATATGCATGTGCAAATGCATCTGAATTTCTTGAACTGGGAAATAATCAGCATTCATGGGAAGGGACCCTAAGCCAGTAGGACTCTATTGGGAAGAGTTATTAATGGTCCTGAATACAGTGAGGAGCGGTGTAAGATTTGCTACGGTAGCAGGATCTGCTCAGAAATTCTGTTGCTCAATAATGATTTTATGGAAAGACTTCAGAAGATAAAAAGAAGATGTAAAGAGATGATGCTGAGGTTAATTTACAGAAAACTATAAAACAATCAAGCTTCACGATGGTCACTAAATCTGCAAACTTTCACCCATCCATTTTCTACCGCTTATTCTCAAGTAGGGTCACGGGGGGGTCTATCCCAGCTGTCTCAGGGTGAAATGCATGGTACATAGAGACAGACAACCATTCACACTCACATTCACACCTACGGGCAATTTAAATTAGCCAGTTAACCTAATCCCCATGCATGTTTTTGGATGGTGGGAGGAAGCCGGAGTACCCGGAGAGAACCCACACAAACACGGGGAGAACTTGCAAACATCTGCAAACTTCCCTTTAAGAAATTATCAGGGTGTTGCCACACATGGATAAGATTCACAAGAAATCACAAGTTCCACTGGGAGTACACCAAGTTTGTCTGATATCAGCAGTAAAGGTTATGCTGGTAGGTATGGTCCATTTCACAGCATGGGGTTTACCATTCTGAGAATGCTTTGTGTTACATTTGATTGTGGAGCTGAGTTCAGAGAAAAATCTCCCATCTTTGTCTTGTCTTTGTCTTTGTCTTAGGAACCTGTGGCACTGATGACTGATGTTCAAGCCATGTCCCATCAAGTTAAGGGGGCATAGAAACACAGGGATTTTCCTTGGTTCTTGTGGTGGTTGCAAGGTGAGCTAAAGCAAGAATTTTTGTAATACAAGATGACTGTGTGCCTGTTCAGGAAATTGTCTTCACCTAGTTGTGCTTGTTACTCACTTATGAAGACTGCAGAAGGTAACCAGAGCAGTTTCCATGCTGGGGTAACTGACACAGCCAAGACTCAGCATGCTGTCTGAGAAGGCCGTCAAAATAATTGAGAATTTGACCACTGTCTTAAAAAAACGGAGAAGCACAGATTCCAAAGAATGATGGTGAACAAACCGACCTGTATCCCTGCAAACCTCCTGCTCATAGGAAGAGAGTTATTCCTCACTGACACTACCCGCTGTGTGACGTGACAGGAAGCATGAGACAGTGGGAGATTCCAAAATATCTACATGAGGACACTCAGAGGGGCACTTGCTCACAGTGAAAGTTCTGTCCACAGGCGTGCACGCATGCACACTCATCCCTGTGTCAGTAGTCTTGGTCAGCTTTCCCCAACATCAAATTTTCCTTTGCTCAGACTAACTCTTTGTTTGCCTAAGATTTAAATTAGTAAAGTCAACAAGGGGTAATAGTAAGGACTCTAGACAAGTAACCAGAGATTGGTTCACAGCAAACATTAGTCCTAAAATACACCAGAATGTCATTTTTACACTGATCAGGCATAACATTATGACCACCTGCCTAATACAGTGTTGGTCCTCTTTTTTCTGTCATAACATTCCTGACCTCTGACCCCTGAAGGTGTGCTGTGGTATCTGACTCTTTTCTATGTTCAGCAGCATTAACTTCTCTGGTCTGTTGGATCAGACCACCAGGACCAGCCTTCACTCCCCACCTGCATCAATGATCCTTGTCCTCTCATGACCCTGTCTCTGGTTCACCACTGGTCCTTCCTTGGGCCACTTTTGATAGATCCTGACCACTGCAGACCAGGAACAGACCACCAGAGCTGCAGTTCTGGAGATACTCCAGATCCAGTCCTCTAGACATCACTGTTTGTTTCTTGGTTTCAAACTCCTGAAAAATCCTGATGCTGGAAGATTTTTCCTGATTCTAACATCAACTCTGAGGACTAAATGTTCATTTGTTTCCTTATATATCCAGGAGCCATGATGAAGAATGATCAGTGATATTCACTTCACATGGCTGCTTGTCAAGAAACAACGTGAGGGAAACCAATGCCACACTCTACTATTAGAGTAAAATCACTTACAAAAAATGTATGTCGTTACTTATTACAGGGGTGCATGTATAACACTGCAATGAGAAACTGAGAAAGTTCAAAGAGAGACCTTGTAAAGGCAGTGTATGTGTCAGCTTTTATTACTGTTTGTTTGATCAGTGCTCAGCGAAATTCAGACAACACCATATCAGCCCAATAATGTGCAGATTCACTGCAGTTTATTGATTCATCCCTTTTTGACACTTAGAAATAACATCACACCAGCTTCAGAGCTTTGAACTATTCAGTGCAGCACCACTTTGTCATACTTGTTTCAGCTGAGTATGTGTCAGGCTTATCTGCCTGAATGAACCTATGTGATATTATACGACATATAACACTAATTCAGCAGTGGTAGTTTGGGACATATTGCTTCTGAAATGAACTTATTTCTACATATTTTCTATATTCATATTGCTTCTTTTTACAATGCATCCCAGGATCCAGAACAGTCATTACTAGCCTATAAGTTGTACATGATTGTTATTCCATTGAATGAAGGCCAGTCATGCACTTTGGACAAGTTGTTCAAGCTATACTGGCTATTACATACAGGGCTGGATCTGTGCTTTGACTAAAACACAGCATCATGGGGAGCACTTACAGTATGTGGTGGGACAGTTCATGTGTGAGACATTCCTCCTCTATATTATAGTATTAGAAGTTCACAGTTTTGATAAGCATTTCCATGCATATGTTGTGTACATAGAAGACTTGAAATCAGATGTGATTTAAAAAGTTGTTGCAGATGTTAAACATCTGTGTTGGATTTTAGCACTGGCGAGCTCTCTCAAGCTGAGCTATTAGATTTTTTTAGCTATTGCTCTATTGTTCATGTCATGGTTCGTAACTGCATTTAAAAATATTATGGCATTTATGTTTTCTATTACGAATGAATGTAAGGCCTGTTTTGCGGTCTTGCTTTTTATTTTTACTGAAAAGAAACAAAGACAGTCGCCTGTTTTATCTTTAGGGTTATTAGGATATCTGTTAGGGCTGTCTATTAGGGTATAAGGGTTACACAAAGCGTTTATCTGTCTTACGCATGATTTACACAAAGTGTACAGAACTAACACATGTATGTGTTACAGATGTGTAACACAGAGCAAAGGTGTAAAAATGGTTCACACCTTTGCTGTGTGAAACAACATGTGTTGTCCCTGAGCACACTCTGAAGATGTGTTCAAGTTCAACCCATGCTGCATCATTTTTAACACATTCCTTCTCTTCATGGAGTGCACTGTGTCACCGTGGAAGTCAACAGTAACTAGGATGTCTTATCACGTCCCAACAAAAGCACTGGCATGGCAGAGTTTGACGATCATTATATCATTGCAATGTAACCATGGGTGTGACATCACCAGATGCAGACCCAGATTCCTCTGTCAGTTTGGTCCAGTGGATGGCTCTATGATTTCAAATGAAGAAAAAACAAAAACACTAATTCATCTGAATCTGATAAATCCAGAATCTGACAGTGAGGTGATTAAAACTGATGGATGTTTCTATCTCTGGCACTGTACTAAGTTTAATTTCAAACATTAGTGGAGCAAAGAACACAATTAATGAAAACTGGATGTTTCTTGCTGTAACTTCACCAAGTTATCAGATGTGTAGGTGTTCATCTTCTGCATTGATGATTTAGCCAGAAGAGTTCT
Source organism: Synanceia verrucosa (assembly GCA_029721515.1). Classification (NCBI taxonomy): domain Eukaryota; kingdom Metazoa; phylum Chordata; class Actinopteri; order Perciformes; family Synanceiidae; genus Synanceia; species Synanceia verrucosa. Next base: position 1,950,390 of record CM056557.1, on the reverse strand, counting down.
GTGTTCATCTTAGCCATGAAATGTCAAATATCAGTCACCTAACATTGTTTGATCAGAGGATGAACATGATTTTTTTTTACCTCCAGTGCCCTGGATCATGAAAAAAAGCCAATCCTACTTCACAACTTCAAACACTGAGGCCCTCCCTTTCTTTCCTCCAAATACCAACATAACAATATTTATATACAGACATCTCAACCACATCTGAAGACTTTCCTGTGAGTCCAAAAAGGCAATAAAGCCATTGTCTAAACATCAGGAGCTACTGCTTGTTGAGTGATGTAAGCCCCAGAGCCACTGACCCCTCTACATGAACCAACACTAGGCCTCTCAGATTTACACCAGCCACATGCTGCCCTGTAACCTCACTCGCCAGATGGTGTGTTTCACTGAACCATCTGAGACGCTGTCACTGGGAACTCTTTGTCGGAACTTTCAAAATGCTTGTCAAATGATTGGCTCTACAATCTGTCAGTCAAACTCAAAGTGAAAACATGTTTTCCTTCTTTACTCTTCCTTCAATGAAGAATTACTCTCCAGGTCTCATACCACTGATGATATTGCATCATCTAAACTATAACCTGTGCAGAATGAACAGCCTCTCTGTGTTATCTCACACTATGGTTTCACTGGTCTCATACCCCTAAAACACGCCTGTATCTGCAGTCACTCCTCATAGGACGCTGGCCTGATGGTCTGATGAGCCGGATACAAACGCAATGGAGCCTACTGACCAGATGGAATTTTGTGTGATCTCTTAACATCTGGAGAATCCAGCTGCCATGAGGTAAGCTGCTCTGGCCTTCTGACCAGCAGCTTCCTTTTGATCAAACCTCAAACCATGTTCCATGTTGCAAAACAACCCAAAATTAATTTCCTACCTAGCATGGTGTCCCTTCTTAACCGGGCTCTAAATTCTCCTGGCCAGCCTGGTCCCAGTGTGGGTCCTGAGTGGTGACTAATGTTTTTAAGGAGCTTAGACCTTTGAAATATTCAGGTTTGATGGCTTAAGTGTTACTTTTCCTCACCTGGATTCCTAAGGTGACTACATTTCAAAAAAGGATTTAAATGGAGTAGAGCACTGCTCTCCATTTTACTCTCCAAGCATTACAAACCAATCACTCTGGAAAGAGGACAAATCATCGTATACCTTTTCCTTAATCATTAAATAACCTCTTCCAATTGCACTTTCTCTCTCTTTTCCTTTCCCCTCATCAACTCAGCTACACTGATGCAGAGTTAAAACCAAATTGGGATGTAGCTCTCACATTGGTGAGGGTTGAAGTGAAAATATCAGATACAAAAAGACTAGTGCACAAGAGAATTACACTTATCTCATTTGTCTGATTTGAGGTAAAACAAGTCATTTTTCAAATTCTGACAAATTCCCATCCACTGCATTAATCAGTAAAAGATAAGATAAAACCTATGACTGTGCTTTTGTTGGCATAAGGTACTTCCTTATTGTGTAGCGTCAGTAGCGTGAGAAAGGAGTGCACCTCACTTTAGGAAGAATTTCCAAAGAATTACAAAGCCTCCATGTCTGTGATGCTTCCTCATCACCATTATGTGCAGTCAGACACTGATGATGACTCTCAGTCAAGTAGAAAAAATAAGTCATGTATGTAGGCCTACTGTAGGAGGGGATTGTATTAGCAGTAAAGACATCTGGCTCTGATCCTGGATAACAAATTGATGGAGAATTGACAGAAAATAGAATAAAGGAAAAATACAGTTGTTTTTTATTAGATGTTGTAAAAGTGGAGGATGCAGCTGTCAGACGTGAATCAGGGTTTTATTGTGTTGTTACAGAGGAGCGAGTGCAGCAGTTGTAGTCTGTCAGACATAGAGCAGTGACTAACAGACCTGCTATAAACACAGCAACCCTCCCCATGTCTACATACACATGATCCCACACCAATGTACACACGAGTTCTTGTTTACACTGAGTCACTTTTGAAAGTTTTTTCCCCCTCTGATGACCACAAATAATGTATCACAAGTCTGACTGTTTGTTGCATCACTTACAGACTGAATTATCTGCATGTTCACTAGTGATAGGGCATGAAGCAGTGGAAGTTTTCAGGTCAGAGCAGACGTTTCTCTTGTCACGTCACAAGGAAAAAGAAATATTCAACTCCCAGGATTCCCGCTCAGAGAGCTGCTTCTCCTTCCTGCACAGGAACAACTAAAACATATGTTTCAGTACACACACACACACACACACACACACACACACACACCTCAGTGGGTTCCAGGTTTGACATGTTACGGTTCAAGACAGAGGTAACAGTGAAATCATAGAGCTGGACTTTATGATACAGTCGCTCTGCATTGTCAATGTTTGCTTCCCTGTCTGCTTTCTTTATTACCATTTGCTTCTTAGGTCAAGTTTGAACATGTTTCTTAACTGTCTTCCCCCCAAACATTTTCCGATGTCTGTGTCGTAACAATTGGCAGGGTTATTGAGGTTTTGGATCTCAGTCAGTTTTTGTGTGTACAACCAAGTGCTTCAGTATGAATGGCCTCAAGGACTAGCTGACTGTTCAAAGTGCTGCAGTTCATCACATCTAATCCTCTCTATGACAATAGGCTTTGCCCTACCTTTAAGTATGGACATGTGGGCATTTAAAAAAAAAATCATTCATTCATTCTCTGAAAACCACTGCTTATCCTGTATCCAGGCTCTCTGGAGGTCTGGATCTGATCCAGCTTCACTGGATGAATATGGGGTTCACTCTGGACAGATCATTAGACCATCAGAGGACCAACACATAGAGACAGAAACCATTCACACTGATATTCACACCTAGAACCAGTTTAGAGTCACCACTTAACCTGAGCTGACTGTCTGTTACTGAGGGAGGAAGCTGGAGACCCAGAGAGAACCAAGAGAGAACCAAAAAGAGAACCAAGAGAGAACCAGGGGACAACCAAGAGAGAAGCAGAGCGAACCAAGAGAGAATCAAGAAAACCAGAAAGAACAAAGAGAAACCCAGAGAGAACCAAAGAGAGAACCACACAGAAGGACCCAGATTAGATTAAAACCTGAGACCCTCTAGCTTTAAGCTAACAGTGCTAACATCTGCCCAACTATGGTGCCTTCCTCCCAATATTGATAGTTTGTGCCAGTTAAGTCATTTTGTGAAATAAACTGTTATTTATGTATTTTGCTGATCTGAGGCCAGGTGGCCTGGCCCCTATAGTGATGAAATTGCTGGTTATGTTATTTCCAAACAGATTTTACTTAGTTTACTGAGTTATTTAAAGCCAACCAACCATGATGGATTTCCTCAACCTGAGTTGTTTTGTTGCCTAAATCTTTTTGTTGCCTAGAAATGATGCACAATGCCAGAAATCCTCATGACCCGCAGAGCATTATTGTGATGTTGTGCTATTTCTGCAGCTTCCTGTGACACTGGAGTGTGTGACGATAACCATCAGCAAGACACAAAATGCTGTAACAATTACATCCTGTGGTTCATAATGGATGAGGCTATGAAGACACACACACACACACAGAATGACATGAGGAAGATGTTCCAGTTCTATTCGTGGTTTGGTATTGTTGTTGTTTGCACTGTTCTCTTCCTCCCCTCCCTTTGGTTTCTTCCTGGTAGGGTGTGTGTGTGTGTGTGTGTGCGTCTGTCTGTCTGTGTGGTGAGGAGGCGTGGCTTGTTTCGCCTGGCAGCTGACGTGGCTCACCTGATCTCATTCATCTCATCAGCCACCCATGAAAGCCTGGTCCATTCACTGACTGGTGTCCTGTTCAGAGACAAGAGCCCAGTGGCTAACTGATGCACTGAGCAGGCTAAATGACCTGACCACAGCACGAGACATGAGCTGAGGGGATTGGTCACCTGCTGGTCATCCAAAAAGCTGTGAAGACATTTAGTGCACTTTATTCTACAAAAGGATGGACTGTTTTAGTTTATATCTGTTCTGAAGCACTTTCATTCATTAACAATAGTGCATTGCTGTGTCATACCAGCTTCAATTCAATGCTAGTCATTCAGATTTTAATACTTTCTTATAGCCTGGCAAGCCAGACTATGACATGAAATGTATAGTCTGGGGGCAGTTCATAGGCAGAGTTGAAGCCTGTGGGTGGGACCAACCGTTGTCATTGAAACTGCCTCTGCATGTAATAGGCCAGTGCTATGACCAATCAGAACAACGGACAATGTGACGCTACCAGTGGAGCTAGCTGGTATATTAGACTTTTGTCGTATCCAGTTGGCAAAGTAGCCGGTCAGCAAAATAGCAAATACATCCTTCTTTAAAACGGATGATTTGAGTGCTTCTTTCTGCTCATCTTTCAAAGAAAAGCCCAAGTCTAACTCTTCCAAAAATCAATGACAGAGCCAAGTCAAATGACCGCTGTTCGTTAGCCACAGCCATCTTGGTTGTTTTGCAATCTCCAGTGTCACGCAGCCCTGTTGTCATTGTGCTATGCACACCCCAACGACTCGCTACACAGGTAGAACGTTGTAATTGGTCAGCCAGATTCTTGTCTGAGCCAGGATTATCTCCTATGGTGCGTCACTAGACCATCCTGCGAGGGTGAGTCTAGATTTCTAGGCTTTCTTATGTAGTGTTGAAACTTTTCATCCACCATATGATTAGACCCTGCCTGTAGTGAAGAAGAGGATGTGTTTACTCTTCCTCCCTTTAACACATGCTGCAGATTAGTTTTGTGCCTCGTAGTCCCTGTGCGTTCTCATCTCACAGGTATCCATGGATCCAGTCTACCTGGTGGAGTAGTGGTTGTGCAGACCAGTCAGGCTTCATCTTCTGGTGCTGAGTGACGTGGTGGTGACGAGGTCATCTTGCGGAGGCTTCTCCTGTTTGGTGTGGTGGAGTGGAAGATGTGCTGCCCAGGATTCTTCTGGTTAGCGTGGTGGAGAGGAAGATGTGCTGCCCAGGCTTCTTCTGGTTGGTGTGGTGGAGAGAGAAAGACATGCTGCATAGGCTTCTTCTGGTTGGCGCGGTGGAGAGGAAGACATGCTGCCCAGGCTTCTTCTGGTTGGTGTGGTGGAGAGAGGAAGACGTGCTGCCCAGGATTCTTCTGGTTGGTGTGGTGGAGAGGAAGACGTGCTCCCCAGGCTTCTTCTGGTTGGTGTGGTGGAGAGGAGGACGTGCTGCCCAGGCTTCCTCTGATAGGCGTGGTGGAGAGGAGGATGTGCTGCCCAGGCTTCTTCTGGTTGGTGTGGTGGAGAGGAGGACGTGCTGCCCAGGCTTCTTCTGGTTGGTGTGGTGGAGAGGAGGACGTGCTGCCCAGGCTTCTTCTGGTTGGCGTGGTGGAGAGGAGGTTTCTTCTGGTTGGTGTGGTGGAGAGGAGGACGTGCTGCCCAGGCTTCTTCTGGTTGGTGTGGTGGAGAGGAGGACGTGCTGCCCAGGCTTCTTCTGGTTGGCTTGGTGGAGAGGAGGTTTCTTCTGGTTGGTGTGGTGGAGAGGAGGACGTGCTGCCCAGGCTTCTTCAGGTTGGTGTGGTGGAAAGGAGGACGTGCTGCCCAGGCTTCTTCTGGTTGGCGTGGTGGAGAGGAGGACGTGCTGCCCAGGCTTTCTTTGGTTGGTGTGGTGGAGAGGAGGACGTGCTGCCCAGGCTTCTTCTGGTTGGTGTGGTGGAGAGGAGGACGTGCTGCCCAGGCTTCTTCTGGTTGGTGTGGTGGAAAGGAGGTCATGCTGCCCAGGCTTCTTTTGGTTGGTGTGGTGGAGAGGAGGACATACTGCCCAGGCTTCCTCTGGTTGGCGTGGTGGAGAGGAAAACGTGCTTCTCATTCTTTGCTGATAGATTGATGATGCTCTTCATCCCCTTGGACACTCTCATATAATTTCATATATACACACTGTATATTAGCTGTTGTTATATTGAGTTGGACATTTCCATACAATTTTATATGTAGTGTTAATGTGTTTTCATTGTTGTTATTCTGTACACATGGCATCTATTGCACGTCTGTCCATCCTGGAAGAGGGATCCCTCCTCTATTGCTCTTCCTGAGGTTTCTTCCGTTTCTTTTTCCCTGTTAAAAGGGTTTTTTTTTGGGCAGTTTTTCCTTAGTCGATGCAAGGGTCATTTGTAAAGGACAGAGGGTGTCATATCCTGTACAGATTGTCAAGCCCAATGGGGCAAATTCATAATTTGTGATATTGGGCTATACAAATAAAGTTGACTTGACTTGACTGATGAAAATGTGCTTCAAACTCAGAATAAGTGAGGGCCAACTGTGCAACTACAAACTATTGTACTGAGACATATAAGAACGCGCCACCATATTTTCATAATGAACTATATTCTTCCCTGATCTTAGACGAGTTCATACATACCTCTCTCATCTGCACGTGCACTCAATTGTTAGCGTTTAGCATTGCCCAGTACTTTCATTGGGACCCAAACAGAGGTGAAGTTAGAAGCAACCAAGCTTTAAATGTTTTCCCTATTTAGATAAGGTTATGTGAGTCGTTATATGACCCAAGTATGGTTGCATGAAATAAAACATGGCGATTTTCTAAGCCGATAAAAAGGATGGACTATAATGTATGGCGGAATTACTCTTCGACATTGGCACAGTAATATCATTACTCCTGAATTGGCAAAGGGCGAGAGAAGTACTGTATACGTCTCAACTTGTCTAAGATCAGGGAAGAATATAGCTCAAATGAAAGAAGAGACTCTCTATTTCATCATGAAAAAAATGTTTGTTTTTACCTTGTTCCATTCTTGTTTTATCAGAGGTAGAGGACACTTTCACCAAAATCCCCACTTTTTGTCCAGATTCTGTTTGTTTTGCTCTCTAATCTCGATCGTCTCCACTTCCTGCTTTGATTTCTGTGGTGTATACCGTCTCTTTATGCTCTGACTATAAATCCCAGAAGCCCCAAAATTACTCACAGGCTGTGGGAGATCACGATCGGCGACCCACTGCCGAAAAAACACTTTGAAGTACGTATATGTCTGTGGCACTCAAGTGTCGGATTTTAAATGATGCATAGTTACGTCAGTGGCACTCAGTGAGTTAATGACGGCTGCCAGGCCAGATGTGGTCAGCATTGTTTTAGCTGCATCTACATGAGGACACAAAAGCAATCAGAACACCTACTGTACTTGCACGTGGACACAATAACAGCCCTGACATCTTGGCCTGATATCTGTTTCTGCAGCAGATCAAAGAGCAGAGGGAGAAAAGAGCCACTGCCTATTGTTGGTCAAGAATGCTGCTGAGGAGCCATTAAGATGTTTCCGGGGCCTCTCAGTGATGAGGGCCTCCTTCCCTGTGGCCCCACACCCATGGGAGCGTTGTTTGTGTTTTGGCCTCTCACATGCTCTGCCTCGCTTCTGTGCCACCCTGCAGAGGGTGTCACACTGTGGAGCAATCAAAACTTAATTTGATACTAATCCATCTAATTGATAGAGCTGAATGCTGTCTTTGATCTGGGGAGGAAAGATTACAGCTGCTTAAGCTACTTAGGAGCCATGCACGCAGAGAAAAGGCCAGTTTTTCTTCTTTTTCTTCATTCTTCCTCTCCTCTGTATTTTTCCTTAAATTATGGAGGACAAGGCGGGAGGAGTCAGCACAGATCAGACTGACAGAAGTTTGTGAAAGAAGCCAAAACTCCCAAACACATGTTGCTTATTGTGATGTGAGGATTCTGTTCCTCATTACCGAGATATTACATCTGAGAGCAGTCAAATACACACATGCAGTTTTACATCTGCTCATCGTTTTCAACAATTAGCTAATTATTTAAATTTCACTTCCACTTAAAGTTTTACTTGAAAGTTTTTCTCCCTTGTTAAATGGTATATTGAATCACTAGAGACAAGTGAATGAAGAAAAAAATGATACAAAAGATGACACTATGACAACAAGCAGTGAGCATTTGTGAGAGGAGTGAAATCAGGATATAAAAAGAAATAAACTACAGGGCTGAACATGTGAAAGTGCAGTCTAACATGATACACTCAAGTAATCCTTTAGTGCTATTATATATTTGTTCTCTGAATTGATACAGGGGTATGAATAGAGCCATAAAGAAATCCACTCATGACATATGGACCACTGTTAATTTTTTAAATAAAAAATACCAGAAATTATTATTTTTATAAACAGTTATGACCAAGATATAGAGTACAGTATACAAGATGAAAAATGTACAGTGCTCTCTGGTGGACAAACTATGTAACAGACAGTATAATACCTAAACAACATGCCTCTTTTTAGCAGGGACTCTCTTCACCCCTAAGCTCTCCAGAACAGCCTCAGTTTGAGCTGCTGGCCACCTTGCATCCAGCACACATTTATATCCTCTTGTTTGGATTATTGCAACTCACTGTATGTTGGTTTGAACCAGTTTTTGCTCCTGCAGCTGGCCCAGGATGCAGCTGCACGTCTACTGACTAGTAAAAGACAACGTCATCATGTCACACCCATTTTGATTTCTTTTCATTGGCTTCCGGTCAATTTTAGGATCCAGTTTAATTTTTTTATTACATGCCTAGTACCAAATTACTGATCTGAGTTGTTTCACCTTCATGCTCTAGTTAGAGCGATGCAGTCAGTGCAACAGATGCTCCTGGATGATCTAAGGTGAAATACACTGAACTTGAACTTTATTATGCTCCTATTTTGTGTTTTTATTTATTTTTGGGTCTTTTAGTCTTATTTGTTATTGCATGTTGTGCTCCAGCCTGCACAGCACTATGGTTAACTGAGGTTGTAAATAATTAAAAATTGAAAATGACCTAAAAACTCAGATCATCTGAAATCAGCCCCATCAAATCTAGCTTTAGTTCTCAAGATCAAGACTGAATCTTTCAGTTTTAGTCAACTAAACTAAAATATGACTAAAATTGAGTGGAACAAAGGTTAGATAAAGGAAAAGGACATATTAGGATTGTGCAAGAAATTAAGAAAACATCGACTACCGGTCTTATATTTAGGAGATTTAATGTGAGAATGCACCTGTTGGAGCACCAGGATCTCTCCAAGTAACTGGTGACCGTGGGAGCTTTTGGGTGTATTTCCAGGTGAGTGAAATATTCAGGGCTCTTTTCCCATCATTCAAATAACAGAGCCAAGGTGCTGAACAATTTCAATCAATGTAAAAATTAATAAAGACAGATTTAAGCTTTCTGAGGCTGGAAAACATGGAGTAACATGTTTTAAACCCAGGTCACACAGTGTAGTGTGTGGATAATCAGTAGGTAATCCAAGTTCCTGTCGGAGAGCATGGCTCTGCAGTCTGATCAGGGCTCTGCGTCCTCCTAATGCGTGATAACTTGAAATAGATTGTGACAGCAGGCGTGTGCTGAGAGGAGGACGTGCCAAACACAAAGGTTACAATGCAGCAATGCTTTGATCTGTTGATCATGTGTAAGATTTCAGTGGATGATATAGCCACAGTCACAGTGCACACCTGACTGGAAGCTTTATTCATCTATCAGCTATTTTGGTCAGTTTATGGCCTCATGTCCTATCAGCAGCTTTCATCATGAGACAGCTCACATTATTATGACAGGAGAGGTGCTGCTGAGGTGCTGGGCCAGGTCATTTAGGGCAGATAGATCATGAATACCAGTTTCCTTCCAAAATGAAATATGCATATTTTAGCACAAATCTGTTCTCAGTGCACCTGCCACAGTGATTCATTTATTAAAATTAAAGCTGACGTCTGGTCCTCAGCTAAGCCCTGATGGGGCTGAGTTCATGTTTTTGCCTGGTATCAATGCCAGTATTGTCATATTCCGTGACAATATTTATATAATAGTTTAATTAAAATTCCTGTTTGTGTGGTTGAGTCTGTACACCTATGTTCACCACTGTCACCATCACTGTCTTAATTTGAACCACTGTTCAAATTAAGACAGTTCTGAAGGTGGCAAAAGGAGGTCCAACCTAGTACTAACATGGTGTTCCTAATGAAGTGGCCAGTGAGTGTGTACAATATTTCATTCATCCTCTTTTCCAATTATTTTCCTTCTGGTTGTTATAGGAATTTTACAAGCATAGACCAAAAAAATGGAAAGGGAACAATAGATTGCATGTAGGCAGGGTAAGCAATCATGAATCATATAATAATCTAAAGAGATATAAATAGCTATATGTCACATTTCATGAGAGATTATGACCATATAAACTGAACAAAAGTATAAACGTAACACTCCCATTTTTCATGAGTTGAACTCAAAGCTCTAAAACGAACACTAAAGGCCTGTTTCTCTCCTTTGCTGAGATAATCCATCCATCCAACCTCACAGGTTTGGCATGTCAAGATGCTGATTAGAAGCATGATTATTGCACAGGTGTGCCTTAGACTGCCCTCAATAAAAGGGCACTCTAAAATGTGCAGTTTCACTGCATTGTAGGTTATTGGGGTGTCAGAAAACCAGTCTGGTACCTGGTGTGACCACCAAGGCCTAAAGAGCCTATAAAGCAGATCAGGTTGCTGATTGTGGCTTGTGGGATGTTGGTCCATTCCTCTTCAATGGCTGAGCCAAGCTGCTGGATACTGGCAGGAAGTGGAACACGGTCGTATACGCCGATCCAGAGCATCCCAAACATGCTCAATGGGTGACATGTCCGGTGAGTATGCTGGCCATGCAAGAACTGGGACGTTTTCAGCTTCCAAGAATTGTGTACAGATCCTTCAACATGGGGCTGTGCATTATCATGCTGCAACATGAGCTGATGGTCGTGGATGGAATAACAGTGGACCTCAGGATCTGGTCACGGTATCTCTGTGCATTCAAAATGCCATCAATAAAATGCACCTGTGTTCATTGTCCATAAAATATGCCTTCACATACCATAACCCACCTCCACCATGGAGATCATGGAGGCCACTCCACAACACTGACATCAGCAAACTGCTCACCAGCATGACGCCATACATGCTGTCTGCCATCGGCTCTGTACAGTGAAAACTGGAATTCATCCGTCTGGACTGGTAGTCCAGAGGCTAGCCAGGTGAGGACTAGTAGTCCAGAGGCTAGCCAGGTGAGGACTAGTAGTCCAGAGGCTAGCCAGCTGAGGACTGGTAGTCCAGAAGCTAGCCAGCTGAGGACTGGTGGTCCAGAGGCTAGCCATCTGAGGACTCGTAGTCCAGAGGCTAGCCAGCTGAAAATTGGTAGTCCAAAGGCTTGCCAGGTGAGGACTGGTATTCCAGCAACTAGCCAGCTGACGACTGGTAGTCCACAGACTAGCTAGTTGAAAACTGGTAGTCCAGTAAAATATCTGCTCGCAAAAGGAACAATATGTCTGTCTTTAATGATACTTGGAACAAAATCTTAATTCATCTAAACCCAAAACAAAGTCCACCAAACCAAAACCACGTATGGAACCATGAAAACCTCCCCCCTTAATATACCACTCCAAATAAGACTATCAACTTCACACTCCCCCTCTCTTCTTTCTTCTCTTCCCTTTTTCCTATCCCCCATCTCTCTCTGTCCTTGTTCTGTGTAAATCAATTTGTCTTATATGTTTGTTTAGTTTGTTAGCTTATTGTTGTCGGTGTGTTTGATTTATGTTTAATGTTCCCGTTTTCTTTTTGTCAGCACTTTGTTCCCTGGCTGTTTTTTTTTTTTTCCCTCTAAGTCAATGTGTATTATAATTATTCATACTTTTTATTCTCTTTTTTACTTCTCCTTTTTGAGGTGTCCTTTTTTTTCTTCTTCTTCTCCCACTTGCCCCTGGGGTTGCTCTCTGATTGCTGGGCCTACCTGGCCTTTGCTGCTCCTCCTGGAGGCTGGTTGTATCCAGTGTCTCACCTCCTGAGCCCTTAGGCTGCTGGATTCATGCTCTCTCTGGGGTCCTGGGGGTGGCTGCTGCTGGTGGCTGCTGCTGGTCGCTCCTGGGGCGCTGCAGAGGGCCCTGGGGCTTGGGGTGGGTCGGCCCTCCTGTTGCTCCCCCGCCCCTCTTCCTGCCTCTCTGCCTCCTCCCTCCTCGTCCCCCCTCTCCTCCCTGCCTGCTCCCTCGCGCCCCTCTTCCCCTCTTCCCCGCCCCTCGGCCCTCCGTTGCCTGGGGCGGGCTGGGGGGCCGGGTGGGCCCTCCCTGGGGGTGGGCTCCAGCTCACTCTGCGGGGGCTCCTATTGGTGATGGGGGCCAGAACCAATAGGTGCTGGCTGGGGGCCTTGATTCCGGGGCCTGTGCAGTGTTGGGAAGTAGTGGAGGGGTGGTGGAGGTGATGTTGCAGCTGGATGGGCGCCCCGGGTTCTCAGCGCAGGTACTTCCGGGGATGGCGTTGGGGAGGGGGAGGGGAGGCTTTGAGTCTCTTGTCTGGGTCGGGCCGCTGCGGGCTGCTGGCCGGTAGTCGGGCCTCATCGGCCATCTGGGCGCAGCTCTAGTCTAGCGGCTCCTGGGGGGTTGTGGTGTTTGTGGGGCCCATTGGTTCCAGGTTCCTTTGCTTTTCGGCTCTGAGGGCCCCGCGCTTCAGTACCATTTCCATCCATACTGACCTACCCTTGGCCCGCACCAGACTGCCTCTTATTGCGCACTTCACACTTCACACAATCCACTGTACATATTCACTTTTAGGCACATACAGTGACACATCAATTAGGTCCCCGTGGTAGTGTGGGGTGGGGGCGGTTGGTCGTGGGGTGGAGCGGATTGCAGTGCTTTGTGGCATTGTGTCCTCCCACTCTCCACTTTTAATGCAGCACACACACTCACACCCTCAGTAGTAGTGACTTCATGAGCTTCTTTAATGAGAAGATTATAACTATTAGGGAGAAAATCAGTCACACTGTGCCTTTAACTGAAACTGCTTTGTCTTTAAACACAGGAAGCATAGGACCCATTGAAGAACTTGATGTATACTTGGACTGCTTTTCTCCCATAGACCTCCGCAAACTGACTTCAATGATTTCCTCATATAAGCCTTCTACCAATCTCTTAGATCCCTTCCCAACTTCACTGCTTAAAGAAGTTTTACCATTACTGAGCACCTCTTTATTAAACATGATCAACTTATCTTTGCTATCAGGCAAACCAGAGGTTTTAGCTAACTATAGACCAATATCCAACCTTACTTTTCTCTCTAAGATCCTTGAGAAAGCAGTGTGCAGTCAGCTGTGTGACTTTCTACAGAACAATAATCTATTTGAGGACTTTCAGTCAGGATTTAGAAAATATCATAGCACCGAGACCACTCTGGTGAAAATTACTAATGACCTACTAATTGCGTCAGACAATGGACTCGTTTCAGTACTTGTCTTGTTAGATCTTAGTGCTGCTTTTGATACTATTGACCACCATATCCTGTTGCAGAGATTAGAACATTTAATTGGCATCAGAGGAACTGCTTTAAGCTGGTTCAAATACTACTTATCGGATCGATCACAGTTTGTTCACATTAATGATGAGTCCTCCATGCAGTCCATAGTTAGTTATGGAGTTCCTCAAGGTTCTGTGCTTGGGCCAATTCTATTTACTTTATATAGGCTTCCTTTAGGCAATGTTATCAGAAAACACTCCATAAACTTTCACTGTTATGCAGATGATACTCAGCTATATTTGTCATTTAAGTCAGGCGATTCCAGCCAGTTAGCTAAACTCCAAACATGTCTTCAGGATATAAAAACTTGGATGACGCACAATTTCTTGTTGTTAAATTCAGATAAAACTGAGGTTATTCTAATTGGCCCCGAAAATCTCAGAAATAACCTATCTAATGACTTATTTACTCTATATGGCTTTGCACCAGCTTCGAGCACCACTGTTAGGAATCTAGGGGTCATTTTTGACCAAGATATGTCCTTCAACGTCCACATGAAACAAACAGCTAGAACTGCTTTTTTCCATCTGCGTAACATTGCAAAAATAAAGCATATTCTCTCTCAAAATGATGCAGAAAAATTAGTCCATGCTTTTGTAACTTCTAGGCTGGACTACTACAATTCCTTATTATCAGACTGCCCTAATAAGTCTATCAAGACTCTCCAGCTGGTCCAGAACGCTGCAGCACGTGTTCTGACCAGAACCAGGAAAAGAGACCATATTTCTCCGGTGTTAGCCTCTCTGTACTGGCTCACTATAAAATCTAGAATAGAATTTAAAATCCTCCTCCTCACCTACAAGGCACTGAATGGTCAGGCACCATCTTATCTTAAAGAGCTAATAGTGCCTTATAATCCTGCTAGAACTCTGCGCTCTCAGAATGCAGAACTATTAGCGGTTCCTAGGGTTTATAAAAGCAGAATGGGAGCTAGAGCTTTCAGTTATCAAGCTCCTCTTCTGTGGAACCAACTCCCTCTTTCAGTCCGGGAGGCAGACACCATCACCTTATTCAAGAGTAGGCTTAAGACTTTCCTTTTTGATAGTGCTTATAGTTAGGACTGATCCAAGGCTGACTCAGGCTGCCTTGGATCACTCCTTAGTTATGCTGCTATAGGTCTAGACTGCCGGGGGACTTCCTCCGACACACTGAGCTTCTCTTCATTTCGATGCCTCCATTAAGTCATTTTACTAACTCATCTTCTTCCCTGGAGTTCCTGTGCTCTCAGCTCCCAGGTGTCTGTGAGCTGAGGGTACTTGGTGAGAAGGAGGTGGTGTCATCCAGGCTTCGTCTGTCATGATGGTGGTGAGACGGAGGAGAGGCGATGCTGCTCAGGTTGTATCTGTTAGGGTAGTGGAGAAGAGGATGTGTTTCTTCTCCATTTAACACATGCTGCAGATTAGTTTTGTGCCTCGTAGTCCCTGTGCATTCTCATCTCACAGGTATCCATGGATCCAGTCTACCTGGTGGAGTAGTGGTTGTGCAGACCAGTCAGGCTTCATCTTCTGGTTCTGAGCGACGTGGTGGTGACGAGGTCATCTTGTGGAGGCTTCTCCTGTTTGGTGTGGTGGAGTGGAAGACGTGCTGCACAGGCCTCTTCTGGTTGGCGTGGTGGAGAGAGGAAGACGTGCTGCCCAGGCTTCTTCTGGTTGGTGTGGTGGAGAGGAGGATGTGCTGCCCAGGTTTCTTCTGGTTGGCGTGGTGGAGAGGAAGATATGCTTCTCATCTTTGCTGATCGCTTGATGATGCTCTTCATCCCCTTGGACACTCTCATACAATTCTATATATACACACTGTATATTAGCTGTTGTTATATTGAGTTGGACTATTCAATAAAATTTTATATGTAGTGTTAATGTGTTTTCATTGTTGTTATTCTGTACACATGGCTGCACACACATCTATTGCACGTCTGTCCATCCTGGAAGAGGGATCCCTCCTCTGTCGCTCTTCCTGAGGTTTCTTCCGTTTCTTTTTCCCTGTTAAAAGTTTTTTTTGGGGAGTTTTTCCTTAGTCGATGCGAGGGTCATTTGTAAAGGACAGAGGGTGTCATATCCTGTACAGATTGTAAAGCCCAATGGGGCAAATTCATAATTTGTGATATTGGGCTATACAAATAAACTTGACTTGACTTGACCTTGGATGGAAGGTCTTGGTTGGCTTGGGGGATTTTGGTCGCAGCAGACTGCAGAGTACCCATTCTCTGTGGTCCTCCAACCCTCCACCCTGTCGCCACTATTGCCCATCCAACTTTTAATGCACCATACTACACTCAGGGTTGCACGCATGCACGATGTAGGACGAGTATTTCTTCGTCAGGGATCGGAGAAATATAGTAATAGGGTCTAAGGGTGGAACCACACTTTATGGCCCCCCCTGGCTTTCAGACATCGGGAATGGTCAGTCACTGGCTTGCTGTTGCTGCGGGATCCCCGGGGTCTTGGTATGGTGGTCTGGGACTTCCCCGGCGTACTGATGGGCCCCCTGGAGCTGCGACTTCTAGTTTGTTGTGGGGCTGGAGTTGCTGACTCGTTTGGTGTGGGTTGGGTGGGCCGGGGGTGGTGGGGCGGTTGGGGGCGGGTGTTGGGTGGTGGGTGGGCCCTCTTGTCCCGGGCCTCCTGGGCTTGTTCGTGGCACTGTGGGGGCATCTGGCTGTGCCTTCTCTTGGTCCATGTAATTGTGTGTTTCTCTGTGGTCCTGGTTTGCTCTCTGGGCGAGGCCTCCTGGGTGTTCCTGCTGCCCGGGCGGGACGGACGCTTGGCCAGCGGGCCCTTGCTCAATCGTTTTAGCTGCTCCGGGCATCGGTGCCAGTCACTCATGCATGTTGGTTCAGGGTGTACGAATGCCTGTCTTGTCCCATTGTTGAATACTGATGGGACCCGCCAGAATGGGTGAAATCACTCTTTGGGCTTCACACCAAATTCATGCTTTTTATGCATTCTTACATCTCACCTTCGCTCCTTAGTGCCCAACTTTATTTACTTACTTATTATTGTCATTATCATCATTATTATTATTATTATCTTTCCTGTCTTCTTATTTTGGGGAGATTGGTTGCTAGGTATAATGCATCTCACATTCCTGATTTCTAATAACACTGCATGTTTGTACCCCTTTCCCATCCATCCTATGTCATCCTGTCTATCATCTGTTTTCCCCCTCAATTCACAAAAGGTGCAGCACTTTCCTCTCTGGCTCATAATAAGAAATTCTAATAAAGAATGATAGCTTAGTTTCCAGAGAGGGCTGGGGCCAGTCACACACATGCACTAAATATCATATTTTTTCTGCAAGATTAAAATAAGCACCAATCCCATAAAAAGTTGACACCTGCCATACTGTGGTGTTTTACGACGGGAAGAGGTGCTGACAAAAAAATAAAAAAAAACACTGGTAGTCCAGAGGCTTGCCAGCTGAGGACTGGTAGTCCACAGGCTAGCTAGCTGAAGACTGGTAGTCCACAGACTAGCTGGGTGAGGACTGCTAGTCCTCACCTCTTGAGGCCAGTGTGCAGGCTGGGAACACACCAATGCCAATGCTGCCTCCTAATGTTCCATACTGGTGGCATTTCTGTAGTAATTAAGAAGACAATGACCCAAATGAAAGAAAGATGTCACAGGTTTATTGATGGATTTAATGATTCATAATCTTCCTGGCATGTCCACAGGATGGCAGTGGACAGCAAAATGTTCCTAAAAGCAGGTAGATCTAGATGAGGGTTCCATTCCAGATAACAGGGTACAGATTCAGGTTCAGGTTACAGGATACTAGACTGACTTGAAAGCACGATCTGACAAGGAATGAGTGGAAGGGCTGGTTCGATACTGCAGGGCTGAGGAGGGAAAGTGGAAACAGGTGAGCAGAGGGCTGGGTAGGTCAGGTGACTGGGACTGGAGGGACAGGGGTGACTGGAAGGACTGGGACAGGAGAAAAAAGACCTGGAAAAGAGGGTGGACAGGGATGGAATGACAAAGACCAAGATAGAGGAAGTGGAAATGTGTCTGGAGTGAGGGACAGAGAGAGAAAAGGTGACACCGTCTGAGTCAGTGAGCTTGCTGCTGCCACCCTGTGTCAGACTGCTCTGTCCATCTGTGTCTGGTCAGCCTGTGAACACAGAGCAGACTGGGAGAGCCTCTGTCTATTTAGAGCTGGCAAGACACTCCAGTACTTTTCCATTCTCTTGACAAAGCTGTGGATTAGAGTGACAAAGAGACACCGAAGCAGGGTAGGAGGAGGAGAGAGGGGGAGACACGAGGGAACCAAAAAAGAGAGCTGAATAGGCAGAGGAGAGCTTCATTTCTTCATTTATTTCAAGCTTTGCTTGCATTACTTTTCCTTCCCTTTCTGTGCTTTTAAGATGGTGCACACATCTTTATTTCAACATTCGTGACATAATTTGCTATGGGAGCCGCCAGCCTTGATTCTTCATTGTTCCGGTTCAGTTTTCCCAGACGGCACGTAGCACTCCTTTGTGGATTATGCCGCTTTGTTGTGTTTCACTGTATCGTAACCAACATAGAGAACCAGGAAAGGCGCTGCCAAATAGAAATAAAAGAGCCATCTGTTTTTGGCTGGAGCACAACAAATAAGCAATGTATTTATGAATAGAATAGATTTACTAGGTCACAGTGGTGGGAGAAGTATTCAGATTTTACTTGCATTACTTACCTGTATTCAAAATGTTACCCTATAAAGGCAAAACTATTACTCTCAAAATATATACTTAAATTACCAAAAGTAAAGGTACTCATTATGCAGATGCCATTTCAAAATATATTATGTAACATAATGTGCATAATGTAACCATTTAGAACTATGAGCGCATAACACAGTTTTGCATTATGTACTTTAAGTACTTTACATTCTAAACTAAGTAAAAAAATCTGAATAATGTAAGAATTCATTGCATTAGCGTAACAATTTTAAAAGAGAGTCATTGTCTCCTCAAAGTATGAGAACCCTTCTAGTTTTAAGAGTCTTTAATGAAAGCAATGGGACTTTATCTGTTTACTCTGTTTTCATCAATCACTTCCAAAGTGATGAAGCCTCTTGACCTGAGAAAACCAGAACTGGATGATTCCTAGCATGTGGAATAATTGTTCCATTCATAATTACTCTAATATGGTGGTTAATTAGTCTCAAAAGCGACACAAATAAGAACCAGGAGTGTGTGCCTGTTATGAGCCACAGAACAGTGTGTTTGTTTTTGTTTCACACTGAACTAGACAATGGTGCTAAAACTCAACTAATTTATGGGAGCTACACAGGAGCAACAGAGGTGTGCCATTGCTTTAAACACACAAGCAGTGTCGGTTCAGTCTCTCCAAGCTGCCAATAAAATGAATACAAATAATGTAAAGCAAGAGGTAGATTATGAGAACATTAACAAAGAAAAATCAAAGTAAAAAAAAGCTGAATGATGCAAAGAGACTAGATGCAAGTGAAAACAACTTCACATGATGTGCTCAGGATGATAATGATATGGCTAGGTTAATCATGAAGACTAGACTAGCACTCCGAGTGACCCAGTTCCATCAGAGTTGAGCGCTAACAGCAACAGAATCTTGATTCATATTTCTATATTGTATGAACAAAGTAACCTATCACCTCAAAAATGTAATATTACACATTTTGTGTAAAGAATCCACAGGCATATATTTTTACATTATTCAAACTTAATCTGTTTAGTTTGTAATATAATATTGTAATAACTTATAACATGTACAAAACAGTTTTTACGTTTTGTACTCATGGTTTTCTTACAGCTTGTGCAGATTATTGTTATATTATGAGCTTTTATCAAATTATTACGTACATGTTTCATTATGAGTTCCTGCACTCATAATCATAATTCCTGCAGATTTAATAAATTTATTAAATAAATTTAACAAAATAAAATAAATTAAATCTAATCAACAATTATATAACAAACATGACGAATGCAGGCATTTAAAACAAAGCTGGGTTTTAACTTCTGTGGCAAGAGCGCCACCATGTTGCAGTACTCCAGCCTGTTGCATCACTAGGTTGGTGGGTACAGTCTCCTCATCTCCTGTCCTCCCTGCTTGTCCTCCTCTGCTCAGATACCCACAGATAGGACGCCCCTGCTGTCCAGCGTCCTCCAGGCACAGTCTGCACCTCCTGATTTTTATTCACTCATTCACTCAGTTCATTCATGGACTCTAGCACTTCCTGCTCCACTCTGCTCTGCTATGATCAGGACAATCACACACCTGATTCCCATTGACTCTGCCTCTATAAAGACTGTTTCCCACACACTTGCTGCCAGATCCCCCATATAACACTTTACCACACTCACTGTTTTGTTTTTGCTGACTCGGCCTGTCCTCTATTGTCCTTCATCATCCATTCCCTGGCAAACAACCCTGTCTTCTGTACCTGACTTTAAAAGCTTGTCCATTGTTTCCTGTTTTCTGTCAGTCAGTGGTGTTTAGTTTAGTTTAACTACCTGCCTTTATCTCTGCCTGTGATGATTACATCTGCATACATCTAGATAGAGTCTAGACGCTTTATAGATGGAGAGCTAGTATGGACACTTCATAGATCTAGAGCTAGTCTAGACTCTTCATACTACAGCTGGTCTAGAGTCATCATAGATATTGAGTGAACCCACACTATTCATATATCTAGAGCTAGTCTAGAGTCTTTATAGATCTAGGGCTAGCCTAGACTCGTCATAGATATTGAGCAAACCCAGACTCTTCATATATCAAGAGATAGCCTAGACTCTTCATAGATCTAGAGGTAGCCTCAACTCTTCATACATCTAGTGCTAGTCTAGACTTTTCATATATCTAGAGCTAGTCTAGAGCCTTCATAGATCTAGAGCTAGCCTCAACTATTCATATATCTAGAGCTAGAGTCTTCATAGATATATAGTTAATCTAGACACTTCATAAATCTAGAGCTAGCCTCGACTCTTCATATATCTAGAGCTAGTCTAGACTCTTCATATATCTAGAGCTAGAGTCTTCATAGATCTAGGGCTAGCCTCAACTATTCATATATCTAGAGCTAGAGTCTTCATAGATATAGAGCTAGTCTAGACATTTCATATACATCTAGAGCTAGCCTTGACTCTTCATATATCTAGAGCTAGTCTTGAGTCTCCATAGGTCTAGGGCTAGCCTAGACTCTTCACAGATGTTGAGTGAACCCAGACTCTTCATCTATCAAGAGATAGCCTAGACTCTTCATATATCTAGAGCTATAGCCTAGACCATATATCTAGAGCTATAGCCTAGACTCT
This sequence comes from Synanceia verrucosa, assembly GCA_029721515.1. Classification (NCBI taxonomy): domain Eukaryota; kingdom Metazoa; phylum Chordata; class Actinopteri; order Perciformes; family Synanceiidae; genus Synanceia; species Synanceia verrucosa. The sequence continues at coordinate 1,929,839 of CM056557.1, read as the reverse complement.
TCATATATCTAGAGCTAGTCTAGACTCTTCATATATCTAGAGCTAGTCTAGACTCTTCATATATCTAGAGCTATAGCCTAGACTCTTTATATATCTAGAGCTAGTCTAGACTCTTCATATATCTAGAGCTAGTCTAGACTCTTCATATATCTAGAGCTATAGCCTAGACTCTTCATATATCTAGAGCTAGTCTAGACTCTTCATATATCTAGAGCTAGTCTAGACTCTTCATATATCTAGAGCTATAGCCTAGACTCTTCATATATCTAGAGCTAGTCTAGACTCTTCATATATCTAGAGCTAGTCTAGACTCTTCATATATCTAGAGCTATAGCCTAGACTCTTTATATATCTAGAGCTAGTCTAGACTCTTCATATATCTAGAGCTAGTCTAGACTCTTCATATATCTAGAGCTATAGCCTAGACTCTTCATATATCTAGAGCTAGTCTAGACTCTTCATATATCTAGAGCTATAGCCTAGACTCTTTATATATCTAGAGCTAGACTCTTCATATATCGAGGGCTAGTCCAGAGTCTTCATAGATCTAGAGCTAGTCCAGAGTCTTCATAGATCTAGATCTTGCCTAGACTCTTCATGGGTCTAGTCTAGACACTTCATTTGCTCTCAGAGTGCACCAAATTGATGCATTTGACAATAAAATTCTTTGGAAATTAAGTAATTTTTAAACACCTTTCCCCTGCTCTATCAGTCACAACAGTTCAAACAGACATCTGTAGAAAACGTGAGAACATGGCAGCTTGAGGTGTTTGAGGTCTGCCATGGTATACAGATGCACATGTGGGATCAGGATGGTACCACCTCCACCTCATGCTGAGCCAGGAAAAACCCTGGCCACAGCTTTGAGTAGCATTTAAATGGAATTAGGGGTAAGGTATACACAAACTTGACTTAGTCTGAGAAAATATCACTTGTTTTGTCAGTAATCCACGATGCAGCTCAGTAATCCCCAATGGCAACTGGTAAACAGTAACATCTTCCCAGCGGTTTTTGTATGGGAAGGGAAATTGGTTTATTAAATTTCCTTTCAAACTGCACATGCATAGAAATGTTTAAATTACACGTGCTGATCAGTATTGTGCTGATGTAACAGGTAAGTTGGTTGTAATTGACATGAAGTAATACTGCAGTGGGTCAGTGCATATGACTTCAGAGTGGCTATGGCACTGGGGAAGAAACTGTTCTTGATACCGCTTTCATACTGAAATTAGTAGTTCTACACAGGATTTTCTAACCGCAGGTCGACCCTCCTTGATTCAGCATTAAGGAGCTTTCACGCTGCCAGCTGTCACAGGTCTGACCCCCCTCTGTGAAAGCTGCTGCCTGTTTTATTCCTCCATCTTCTTCTCCGCAGATGCTGATCAGCTCGTGCACTACCACAATCGATAAAAAAAGGTGTGCCAGATTGCTAATACAAGCTGTATAGAAACATGGTCATGTCATGTGCAGTTCACATCAGGATGGGTCGATTTCCCGAGCATGACAGGACTAATTCTCGAATGTGACTGTGTCACTACAAATTTGATTTGTTTGATTGACAAAAAATCTCTGTCGACTGACCATTTGGTGACTAGAATTCTGGGATGGTAGTGTTGAAAAGCCTGAGCTGCAATCTACAATCATCACTCCCTTCTGCCTCAGCCCAGTATGGAGTCATAGCTATGGAGTAGAGCTGTTCCTCTCCTCTGGGTGGGACTCAGAGGCAGTTTATGGCACTTTTCTTGGGAACAGGTATGATTGTAATGTGAGAGACTGAAGATAGTGATGAAGACCTGTACCTGGGTACTCCATCCAGACCAACAGCTTTCCTTGTCTTCACTGCACTGAGCACTGTTTCACATCACTCTCCTTTTAAGTAAAAGGGGGGACTGCCAGACTCCCTTTATAACACATCACCACATTTTGCTTGGCTCTCTTTTCCTGTATTCATTCAGTCAGTGGCTTTTAGTCATGTGCTACAGCCATTGGAAGTGAGTTCCCTGGTATCACCGTTTCCCCATGGAGTGATGTTTTTACCATTGTTTCCTGCCTGCCTGTATCTACCTGTAATGATTATGAATAGTTAGGAACCTCTCAAGTTGTGTTTTGCATCTAGATCTTACTTACGGTCCGTTACATCCGTGACTTGTTCTCTCCCTCTGACATCTGAAAGAATCTCATGTGCATGGACAGTTTCTCACAAATACACTCATTACAATGTATTCTGCTACAGGCATGTATAATAAATATTAGCCTCTGTTGGTGCTTGCCGTGCCACAACTGCCTGTAAATTGTTGACTGAGAGGTGATCCATATTAGGTAGGTTTGGATTGGAAAGACATGGACACAATTTCTCCACAGTGATATCACCAATACAGTAAGCTCATAGTGTCTCTGTGTATCCTGTCATGTCTTGATGTTTAAATATGTCCCACTCAGTGTTTGTGCCTGGTCCTGGTCCTGTCTCATGCTGAAGCCAGTAGCAGGGAGCAGTGATCTGACTGCCCAGGTGAGGAAGAGGACTAGCTCTGGATGTGTGTGGGAATAGACATAAGTTAATTCTAGTTTTTAGTGAGGTTGTCTTTTCTGGAACAATAGGCTTTCATATCGGAGTGACAAACATGCAGTTTTCACAGTCTTCAATATTATATATTTTAACAGAAAAACATATATGTCATCATGCTACTTAGGTTTCAAGAGAAGAGGGTCACTATCCATCTGAACACAAGCAGGAATTATCCTTCATTTGACAAAAGAAGATCTGATTTATATATTGCTCATGCCAGTTTACAACAGTTCTGGGCCAACAACATCCTTGAGAATGTTCTTTCCAGTGGTGAGAATAGTTTTTTTTACTGGCCCATAAAAGCCAGGCCTTGATACGTGTGATCCCTGAGCCAGTGTGAAATAAATACCAGTGAAAAAAAAAAAAACTGTCCAGGTGGAGGATCCTGGGCTCTGGTTTCACACAGGGACTTGGTGAGGAGCTGGACCTTTGTACACAGAGACACTGGCCTGCTAACCTGAGCCAGATGTTGGCTGATGTGGAACTAAAGTTTCTTCTAGCAAATATACAAGTAACTGTTTCCCAATGAGCCTCTCGTTTCTAATTTATTGTTTCCTTAGTGTCCTAATTTCATTCTCTAAATATACTCAGCAACAAAAGAAATGCAAGTTTTTTTTAAGCAGCACCAAACGACCTATAAAAGGAACAGAAACAGTGACTCGTCTGAAAACAGAACATCCGACCATTGTTGATGTGTCCAGTAACGATGGACGTTACCCCATTCGCAGCGGCAATGGTAGCATAGGCGCATAGGTCAGCCTCTCTGAGCTGCCTGCACACTGTTTGAGCACGGATACGGGGTTGGTGACATCCAGGTGTTTCAGCAGCAGTAACGGTGGCAGGAAGTGTCCGGTTTCTGAGATGGCGAAGATATGGCGATCCTGAATGTTGGTCGTCACACGTGGTCTGCCGCTGCATGGACGATCTGAAGTGCTGTTCGTGGCGTGGAATCTGGTTCTGAGACGACTAATTGTTGATTCATAAACGTTCACTGTCCTTACAACATCTGGCACACTCATGCCGCCACTCAGCATTCCAGCACGTTCATGTTGGATTTGCGTCAGTTGCAGCATCATTACAAAAGCACTTAGAGAAAAGATTTTTCCATTTTATGCAGGTTGGGTAGACAAACAAAAGTGCCAATCCCATTTTCATACGCCAGTGCTCTAGTCGTCTGGGTGGACCACACCTCCGTTAATCTGGCCATCACAATATGCACTTATTGCATTTTTGGCACATGTTACTATTCATGCACAACCTTTTGTCCAAACAAGCATTTTCAGCATTTTTGCTGCTGAGACAAACGGCAACACCTAGAATTCACTTTAATTGCGTTTCTTTTATTGTTGAGTATATAATAGTCTATCGATGAATATGAAATCAGAATGCTGTTTGTTCATGGTTTATGCTGGCAACACATGCAGTAAAGTGTGTGTGTGGTTTCCCACTCTAGAGCAATGATATCTTGATCAACATGCACCGTTTGGTCAGGATCACACTATGGCTATTTTCACATACAAAGACCCTTGCAGATCTAGATACAGATCTCTGTATCTTGCAGATTCAGGATGTCAGTTTGAAGCTGTGACTAAAGGACTTATGGAAGGCTGTCTCAGTCTTCCCTGTCTGATCAGCTTAGAGCCATTTGGCTGGAGTCCTCCTCACCTGACAGCTGTGCAACCTGACATCCTGTTGCAGAGGAAATTTATTGATACCAAATCCCCAGAGTTGCTCTGAAGGAACCCTGCTGCAGTGAGATACACAGAGAGGTTTGCTTTTGGATGCTGAGTCTGTAGAGGCTGAAATGACTGTGAAGGTTCACGACGCAACAGGAAATAAAGGATATTATTTTGCTTGGAGAAATGTTGCACAGCTGCACAGAGCTAAAGGCTAAGCGGAAGGACAGCGGGACAGTGTGGGAAACGGAACTAAGAGCAGGAAAGTACATGACAGAAAGAGCGAGAGAACTGGCTGAACTGAAACAGATGTTGTCCAGTGAACACATGGAGAACACAGACAGACACAAGCATGGAGGAAACCACATCAAGAGAATGACAACGATGAGTATGACTGTTTACAGAGAGCACAGGGCTACAGATGTTCCTTTGTCATATGGTGGTAAACATCTACTCCCTGATCATATGGTCAGCTTGCTTTTCATTGACACTCTGTTACTTTGGATTACTTCCTGTCAGCTAATTCATAAACAACCATTGGAACAGGATCAACAAAGGAGCTTGTTTGGTATGTTTGTTTTGTGAGGTTTGAAAAGGTCTCTAGGAACTCTACTGAGCCAACAAGTTGTCAGTGTCCTTCTAATCACCATGTGTGTTGTCTTGTTACCTCAACAGTTTAGGGTTAGTTAAGTGCAGTGTTGTTATATATGAAATGAGTTGATTAAGTTAGAGCAAGACAATGGTACATGGCCAAACAGGTTTCTAAAATAAGCCACTTTATTACTGATTGAAACTATTGAACCGTATATAGAGTTACAGCTGAAACAATTAATCAATCAGTCAATTGGCAGAAAATTAATTGGCAATTATTTTATTTTATCAGTTTTTCAAATCTAAGGATTTTATTTTTTTTCCAATGATTTTAGATATTGGCAGCAAATTAAAAATTGGATGACCAGTAACTTTTTGAAACTCACTGTCACTTATCTTCAGAGTCTCTGGAGGTCTGGATCTGATCCAGCTTCACTGGTGAAGGTGGTTCATCCTGGACAGATCATTAGACCATCAGAGGACCAATACAGAAACCATTCACACTTACATTCACACCTAGAACCAGTTTAGAGTCACCAGTTAATCTGACCAAGACAGAACCAGAGAGAACAAGAGCGAACCAAAACAGAAGCAAGACAGAATCAGATAGAGCCAGAGAGACCCAAGAGAGAACCACAGAGAACCATAGAGAATCAAGACAGATCCAAGAGAGAACCAGAGAGAATCAAGACAGAACCAGAAAGAACCAAGAGAGAACCAGACAGAATCAAGACAGAATCACAGAGAACCAGAGAGAACCACAGAGAACCAAGAGAGAACCAGAGAGAACTTTTGATGCACCTTGAAACCCACATTTAACATTGTATTCATATTAATATCATGTACTTTTTGTATATTTTGTCAAATTTGAATTTGAATTTGAATTTTAAAAAGACCAAAATACAGTAAAAGTTTGCAAAAATACAATTTGAGAATTCTTTTCCAGATATTTTGAGACCAGTTGCATTGCTCTAGATCCATCCTACATGAGGTTATGGTTAAAAACATAACAACATTTGCAACAACATTTGCCTTAATATCGCAGATAAAAGAAGGAGAAAATACAATTTTATGATTTAATTATTTGTGAGGGAGATAGAACGAAGAATATTGGTTGCGTTCAGCCTTTAAAGCTCCTCTAAAGAGTGCAAATAACAGATGTTCTTCTCGGATAATTGTGAACGCAAACCAACACCTTTCAGTATGCTCTGTGGAAATATACCCCAGCCATAATTACTAAATTAATTAAATGGATTTTTTAAGCAAGTGAATATCGCAGATAAAAGAAGGAGAAAATACTATTTTATGATTTAATTATACTATTTACTACAAGGAAACAAAAATAATCTTGACAAAAACAATATGTTATCTGAGACTTCAGGCCACGAACACGTGGCCTGAAGTCTCAGATAACATATTGTTTTTGTCAAGATTATTTTTATCAGGGCCTGGACATGACATAACAGGGGCCAAAGAGTGTCCCTGTGCAAAATATGCTGATGCTGTGTGCAGAGGAAATAAGTCTTAAGGCCAATTTATAATACTCCGTAAATTGCTGTATGTAGAGAAGGCGAGCCCTCTGCTTCGCCGGAGAGCCTGACGGAGAGCCTCTCCATCCACTCTGGGTGCAGGAAATATTTTTAACTGTCCGTCAATCCGTCAAGGGAAGACGGAGATGACAAGGGCTGTGATTGGTCCTCTAGTTGCAGTAAAATGCAGCCCCTCGCCCTACACAGAAACAGGTCGCCTCCACAGCAGAGCGGACAGGACAGGAACTAAAGTATAGATTAGCCTTGTGAAATGCAGGTCAAATACATTCACTTGCTTAAAAATCCATTTAATTAATTTAGTAATTATGGCTGGGGTATATTTCCACAGAGCATACTGAAAGGTGTTGGTTTGCGTTCACAATTATCCGAGAAGAACATCTGTTATTTGCACTCTTTAGAGGACCTTTAAAGGCTGAAAGCAACCAATATTCTTCTATCTCCCTCACAAATAATTAAATCATAAAATAGTATTTTCTCCTTCTTTTATCTGCGATATTATGGCAAATTGCTTCACTTTCCGAGGGGGTGCATTTCACAGCAGGGCTGCACACCACGCATCATGACGGAGAACTGCGAGGGTTCGAGGGGTTTCCATAGCTACAGAGTCGGAGAACGTATTACGCAGTCGAAGAAGTATATTCCAGCCTTTACAGTATGAATTAAGACACTAAGTCCAGTGTAAGCAGACAGTGTGTGAGTGTGTGTGCTGGTAGAGCAGGATGTTTGCTGTGTGAGCTGTTCATGTCTGACCATCAGAGGTGTAATGAGGCTGAAGGAACGATCAGCAGAAAGGGAACAGCCTCCTTGATGACTCTTCCTCTGCTGGTGTCCTGGACACACAGTGTGAGAGATGGAGGAGTGTGTGCAAGGTTATGAGAGACAGAGTCACACAGGGATGCAGGTGAAAACAGGGTTTATATGGATCCGGCCTGACCTCTGAAAGAAAGACTTTATTAGATTACTACTGATCTCTGGTGACGGACTGCCCTTCAGGCACACACACAGCTCAACACTGCCACCAAGTGGACATTGATAGGATAAGTCCCTCCTGCAGTCCATGGCACTGAGCTGCTGCTAAATAATGAAGTACAGTATAAACAGGGTTTGAATTACGTGGGAGCCAGTGGGAGCTGAGCTCCCACAAGGAGGGGTATGAGTTCCCATTAAGGCAGTAAAATCCTACATCTGTGGGGGTCTCTCGACCAGGGGTGGGCAAATTTTTTGACTTGAGGGTCACAATGGGTTCGAAATTTTGACAGAGGGGCCGGGCCAGGAGCATTTGGATAGAGTGTTTGGGCCAGATATACTAAAGCATTGCATGTAGTGTGCAAACTTCATAGCACAGTAAACACACGCAGATAAATGTACAACCCGATTTACTAACAGTGTGCACTAAGGACTGCATCTTTCAAATGTGCAAAATAGCCCTAATCCAGGTAGTATGTTTGTCTCAATGAATATGCAAGATGTGGCATTTACACTCTATTTGGCACAATACTGGGAGGAGAAATGTAACTAGATAAAAATACACTGTGTACACAAAAATAGCACATACACTGTGATCTATCAAACCTGGTGATTGTATCTGTTTTAATACATTTCAATTAAAGGTGTAAAGTTAAAGAAATCAACATTGATTGAAAAAAAGATGAATATCACTTTCAACATTCAAAACATATTATTACCCAACGAAATACTCAATCTCAGTCATTTCTGCTCCACTCATTTTTGTTCCACTGCTGTGCGTAAATGCGCACTTAATTAAAAGATGCACTTTCAAACTTATGCATATGCATTTTTTTCATAACAGAACACACAGTAGAAAAACTCACCAATTTCAGTGGGAACAGTGTTGTTGGTCTCCCTTTTTTGCCAGTGCATCAAAGTCTGGAGTTAGTTTTGTTGTGGCAATTCTCAGGCGAGATCTGAGGTGTTGGTCAGTTAACTTGGATCTGTGACGGGCTTTATTGATGTTCATGATGCTGAACGTCTGCTCACACACGTAGGTCAAGCCAAACAACACCAGCATCTTCTGTGTTGTTTGGAAACGTGGCTTCATTAAGTGAAGCGTAAAAGTCATTCAGTTTAAGAGACTTGAACTTCTCCTTCGAGGCGGAGTCAGACTGAAGATTGATCAGTTCCAACTGCAGCTCCTGCGGTGCTGTTTCAGGGTCTTGTGACAGGGGACAGGACACCAACTGAAGTGACTTGTCAATTTTTTCAAAATCAGAGAAGCGACGGCAGAATTCTCTGTGCAGGTCGTCCAGTGATTTGCAGTATTTCTTTGTGTTTCGGGTGGCCTCTTTCTGCACGGCAGGGGTGTGGGAAAATGAGCGAAAGATTTGTTTGACATTTGTCTGGAGAATAAAATCAGCTTGGATTTGAAGGCTCTCACATTTGTGTACATGTTGTGCATGAACTGATCTTTCCCCTGTAGCTTCACGTTCAGCTCATTCATGTGTAAAAATATGTCCACAGCAAACGCAAAGTCACAAAGCCAGTTCACGTCACTCAACTCGGGATATTCTTCGGATTTCCCCATTAACTCCAAAAACAAGCTAATCTCCTCTTTGAGCTCCCACACTCGTTGAGACACTTTCCCCAAACTTAACCAACGGACACAAGATTGGTAAAGTAGGTCCTGGTGATCCGCATCAGTTTCCTCCAAGAGTGTAACAAACTGACGATGATTAAGTCCCCTTGCTCGTATGAAGTTAACAAGTTTTACAACTGGATCCACGACGTGATTAAGCTGCAATACAGACTTACACAGAGACTCCTGATGAATGATGCAGTGAATGAAAATAACATCCTGTTCAGGGTTTTGCTCTTTCACTTTATCCTGGATTCTTTTCAGCAGTCCGATGTTTTTTCCAGTTAAATTTGGCGATCCATCCGTGGAGACATTGGCAAGTTTACTCCAAGGTAGCTTCATCCTCTCGATGACAGTGGACACCTGTTCATACAAGTCCTCTCCTCGCGTTTTCCCCTTCAGCGACTCCATGCTCGAAAGCTCCTCAATTATCTCAAAACTGTCGTTTATCCCTCGGATAAAAGTTAGGAGCTGAGCAATGTCTTTTATGTCGTTACTTTCATCCAGTGCCAGTGAATATAACTTAAAGGTCCCCACCTTTTTGTTTAACTCGCTCACTATATCTTCATCACTGTCCTGTGTGATAAACTGATTTTTTCAAACTTGCCTTTGCTCTCAAGAGCAAGATCTGCTGTCTCTACCATGCATTCTTTCAAAAACTCGCCTTCGGAGAAAGGCTTGCTGGCCTTCGCCAATTTGAACGTCAGCAAAAAACTTGCCTTTGTACTTGACTCTTGAATTGCAGTTTGTTGGTGAAAAAAATTCTGCTGAGCCTTAGCCGCCAACCTCCGTGCAGTAGCCGCCCGTTCTTGCGTTGACTGCTTGCTGGCATAGTTTGCATGCTTCGTGGCAAAGTGACAGCTCATACTGTACTCTGAAAACCGTAACAGCTTCTTGGCATATCAGACATACAGCCGTATGTCTGATATGCCGTTGATCGGACTTCAGTGAAAAAATATTTTGTTGTCCACTCTTTATTAAGCACTTGGCACTCACTGTCCACTTTCCTTTTCTTTGGTCCGCTCATTTCTGCAGAAGGGGTCAGATGGCAACGGGAAAAAGAAAGTGAAGCAAAGAGTAATACGCTACGCTCCAAAGGTCCAACAATGGTCAGTGCGCCACGATGAACGCCCAAGGCCCTGGCAACATGTCTCTGTGCCATTGCAGCTGTCAGCATACCAATGGCCCTTTCTCTTTGATTTTGATGTAGTCGTGCCATGGACGAACGTTTCACCAGGAAAATGCAAATGAGTACTAAAGATCGCCATTGGTACGGCTACTTATTGACCAGGTTTTAAAAGGATTGGTGATTAAGATCTGCTTAGTTTCATCAGCGGTGACAAATTCTAAGGATGTGCAATCAAGTGGAACAACATGTAGGCACACAGCAAACAAAAACAAAGATTGAGATTTCATGTGTTTACTTTTTTTTATAACTCAAATTCATTGTTTGGCTTTGTGTGCCCAAAATTTCTCAATCATGGGTGTATTGTGTTGGAAGTTTTGGTCAGTATATTTTCCACAGCTTAAATATTATTCATATTAAATTTGAGACGTTACAAAAGTGTGATACCTGTGAATATGGTTGAATAAAACCTGGACCAGGTAAACTTGGGCTAGGGACTAAAATAAAACCAGCTGTCCCAAGTATTTCTTTGAGTACTAAAAATGATTGAACCAGAAAGTTTGTAGCTGCCAGAAGGAGGAAACTACTTACAGATAAAAATAATAGTAAATAAATGAATAACTGTTCTGCTGGGGACCCATAATGAAAAACAAGCCATTAGGAATAAGGAATGATTAAATTCACAGCCTCTCTTTTACCTGATCACTTGTTTCCAGCACTGAATTGCTGAAGGTTGTGATGACATGTAAATACCAGCAATACTCTTATATTAGCTATATATTTTTTATTATATATATATATATATATATATATATATATATACACACACACACACACACACATATATATATACGTATATATACGTATATATACGTATATATATATGGTGGGAGGAACCAGATTTCCCAGAAAAAGCCAACCTGAACCACTGTTTCCAACACTGACTGGCTGATTGTTATGATGACATGCAAATACCAGAAGTATATATTATATTACTTTTTTTATTATTTTATATTAATATACAAACACCAGCAGCAGTGCATATTATATTGTATTGTATATATATATATATATATATATATATATATATATATATATATATATACATATATGCTTTTTTTTGTTTCTTTTTTTTTTTTTTTGATGGTTGGTGGGAGAAACTGGAGTTCCTGGAGAAAGCCCACTCTGTCCTTAAACCCGGTTCACCCTGTGTTTAAGGACAGACTCCTGATGTTGACCTGTACTTGTTCTTCTTCCACTTCTTGCTCTTCCTGGAGCGGCTCGACTTCACATCTTCACTCCCCTTCTTTTTTTGGAGGGTCTCTGCACTTTGCAGCTGAGGCTTCAGCTCCTCCAGAGCCTGTTCCTCCTGCTCCTTCTGCTCCTCCCGCTCCTCCTCCTGCTCCTTCTGCTCCTGTTGCTCCTGCTGCCCCTTCTGCTCCTTCTGCTCCTCCTGCTCCTCCTGCTCCTCCTGCAGCTTGGTCACCAGCTCCTCATTGGTTTTCATGCAGGTCTTCAGGGTTACTTCCTGGATGTTTCCCTGCTCCTCCAGTTCATGAAGGTCCAGCTGCAGGCTGCTGTTTTCCTCCAGGAGGAGGTCCAGAAAACTGCACTCCTCCTGGAGGGCCTCCTGCAGAGCCTGGAGCTTGTTGGTCAGGACCTCCTCATTATAGATGTGAGTCCTCAGTTTTATTTTGAGGCTCTTCACATGCTTTTTTAAGGCTACCTCCTGCTCTTCAGCCTTCTGGAGGTCCTGCTGCAGGCTGCTGTTCTCATCCTGAAGGAGGGCGCTCTTCTCCACTCGTTCCTGGAGGGACAACATTTGGGTCGCCTGTCCCTCCAGTTTGGTGGTGAGCTCCTCCACCGTCTGAGCCAACAGTTTCTTTGTGGCCTCCAGCTCCTCTGTCAGCCTCCTCCGGTCTTCCTCCACCCTCTGCTGCTCTTCATAGCTCAGGGTCTTCTGGTGACTGAGCTCTTCTTTGGTGGAGTCCAGCTCATCACTGAGCTGTTGGATCTTCTCCACCATAGAGCAGTTTTTGGACCGCTCCTCATCTAACAATCCCCTCAGGTCCTTCACCTCTGCCTGAAACGCTGTCTGTTTCAAAGGCGTTTGTTTTTAGAGAGTGAATCTCTTCTTCCATCTGCTGGATGATGGCGTCCTTCTCAGCCATGATGAGGTTTTTTGTTGCCACCACATCCTCAGTCACCCTCAGGCTGGAGTGTGAAGCTTTCAGCTGGTCCAGTTCTCGCTGAAGAACTTCATTCACGTTTCGCTCACCCTGTAGCTCAGCTGCAAATTTCTGCTGGCTGATGAGATAACTAACTTTGAGGTCCTCAAAGTCCTTTTGAAGCTGTTTCTTCTTCTTTGTCTTGATGGTGCTTTGAGCTTCAGTAGCGATCCTCATTTTGTTCAGGGTGTCGGGGTCACTGGCTCGCTTCAGCCTCTCCAGTTCATCACGGGTGGCCTTGTCTTTCTTGATGAACATCTCTTTGAGGTTCTTCTGCCGGGTGACCTCCAGGAGTGCTGCCTCCAGCTGCTTGGTCAGCTCGACCGTGCTGATATTCGCCATTTGTCCTTGACAGGATCCCAAAGCGTACAAATGAAATCACTGGTGTGAAGTCTGTGGTTTGTCTTGAATTGAAAAAAATTGGCTCCTTCTCACATATATGTGTCTCTCTCAGAAGTTCAATCAGTAATGACTGAAGATAGAGAGGTCTTCTACAATAGAGAGTGACCTGCTGCACCAACATTCTGTCACCACCTTCCATTCTATGACATGATCAAAGCACTAAGAACTTTAACATTCAGTTTTTTTTTTGTTTTGAACTTTTTTTCTTTGCTCATATGCAGAAAACAGTCCTGTCTAAAAATAATGACAATTATATATATATATATATACGTATATATATATACGTATATATATATATATACGTATATATATATATATATCCTGCTCCTACATCTGACGTACTACGGTAAGCGTATTGCATCATTTCCAGTCTCAGCCGCTACTCTGTTGCTTCTTACAACACTCTGAACTGCTCTGCCACAAAAATAGTTTTGTTACTGTCTTAATCTACAGCGGTTAACGTCCCACTGTACATTTTTACGTTTACTAACCCTATCAAGCACTGTAAAACATCCCTAGACTTTCCCTCTCACTCGTTGGTGTTTTCCAGCGGCTCTTTTTGGCTAACAACTAGCTTCCATAGCTTAGCAGCTATCTTAGCGTATAGCCATGGCTTCTCCACTTCCTTCTCCTGCTCTTTCTTGCTCAGTGTGTCTCATGCTCAGTTATTCCTCTGCCTCCTTTAGTGATAATGGTACGTGTAATAAGTGTAGCATGTTCGCGGTTTTGGAGGCGAGGCGTAGCGAGTTAGAAGCCCGGATCCGCACCATCCAAAGTCCTATTTATCTTCCGTAGCTAGCCAGCCCCTAGCCGGTGCGAGCCGACCTAGCGTAGCTCCTGCTAGTCGTCCCCCGGCAACTCCCGAGCAGCTGGGAGAGTGGGTGACTGTCCGAAGGAAGCATAGTTTTAAACAGCTAACCCGTGACAACCCAGGGTTGAGACCAGGAGACAGAGTTGTAGTTTAACACACTTCTCTGTGTTTCCATTAGAGCAGTCACCCACCCAGAACCCCATAGAAACGGTGTCTGTCCCACGACCACTGAAATCAGTTAAATCCATAGTATACAAAAGGGGAGTTGAACAAAATAACTTAATAAAAATTAAATCCACTGCTGAAATAGTTAATCAGGACAGGAGAATTAAATGTGGACTTTTAAATATCAGGTCATTATCATCTAAAGCTCTACTGGTAAATTAATTAATATCAGATAACCAGGTTGATTTATTTTGTCTTACTGAAACCTGGTTGTGTCAAGAAGATTATGTCAGCCTGAATGAATCCACTCCTCCTAGTCATATTAATACTCATATTCCTAGCGATACAGGCCGTGGAGGAGGAGTTGCAGCTATTTTTGATTGTAGTCTATTGATCAATCCTAAACCTAAATTAAACTATAAGTCTTTTGAAAGCCTGGTTCTTAGTCTTTCTCACTGTACCTGGAAAACAGAGAAAGCTATTTTATTTGTTATAGTGTACTGTGCTCCAGGTCCATATTCTGAATTTCTATATGAGTTCTCTGAGTTTTTATCAACTTTAGTCCTGAGAACTGATAAAGTCATTATTGTAGGTGACTTTAATATTCATGTGGACATTGACGGTGGCAGCCTTGGTACTGCTTTTATCTCGCTGTTAGATTCAATTGGCTTTTGTCAGAATGTTCAGGAACTAACTCACTGTTTTAGCCATACACTCGACCTGGTCCTGACCTACGGCATTGAAGTAGAACATTTATCAGTCCACCAACAGAATTCCTTCCTATCAGACCACTACTTGTTAACCTTTGAATTTTTACTTCTGGACTACGCTCCATCAGGTAAATCCATGTACACTAGATGTTTATCTGATAGTGCTGTAGCCAAGTGTAAGGATATAATTCCATTAGCTTTTAATTCAGTGCCTAACCTTGATATACTGGGGCGAGCATCTCTAGACGCTGTTGCTCCTCTAAAAAAGAAGCTAGTAAAGCACAGAAAGCTGGCTCCACGGTATAACCTTCACACCCACAGTTTAAAGCAAGCAGCAAGAAGATTTGAAAGGAAGTGGCGTTTAACCAGTCTGCAAGAGTCTCGCTTGGACTGGCATGATAGTTTGAAAGCTTATAGGAAGGCTCTCCGTAAGGCCAGAGCAGCTTATTATTCATCATTAATTGCGGAAAATAAAAACAACCCCAGGTTTCTTTTCAGCACTGTAGCCAGGCTGACAGAGAGCCACAGCTCTATTGAACCATCTATTCCCATAACCCTCAGTAGTAGTGACTTCATGAGCTACTTTAATGACAAGAGTATAACTATTCGGGAGAAAATCAGTCACACTGTGCCTTTAACTGAAACTGCTTTGTCTTTAAACACAGGAAGCTTAGAACCCATTGAAGAACTTGATGTATACTTGGACTGCTTTTCTCCCACAGACCTCCACAAACTGACTTCAATGATGCCCTCATATAAGCCTTCTACCTGTCTCTTAGATCCCATCCCAACTTCACTGCTTAAAGAAGTTTTACCGTTACTGAGCACCTCTTTATTAAACATGATCAACTTATCTTTGCTTCTCAAGCTATGTACCTCAGTCATTTAAAGTAGCCAAAATCAAACCTCTTCTGAAGAAGCCCACTCTTGATCCTGAAGTTTTAGCCAACTATAGACCAATATCCAACCTTCCTTTTCTCTCTAAGATCCTTGAGAAAGCAGTCTGTAGTCAGCTGTGTGACTTCCTCCAGAACAATAATCTATTTGAGGACTTTCAGTCAGGATTTAGAAAATATCAAAGCACCGAGACCGCTCTGGTGAAAATTACTAATGACCTGCTCATTCCGTCAGACAATGGTGTCGTCTCAGTACTTGTCTTGTTAGATCTTAGCACTGCTTTTGATACTATTGACCACCATATCCTGTTGCAGAGATTAGAACATTTAATTGGCATCAGAGAAACCGTTTTAAGCTGGTTTAAATCCTATTTATCGGATCGATCACAGTTTGTTCACGTTAATGATGAGTCCTCCATGCAGTCCAAAGTCGGTTTTGGAGTTCCTCAAGGTTCTGTACTTGGGCCAATTCTATTTACTTTATATATGCTTCCTTTAGGCAATGTTATCAGAAAACATTCCATAAACTTTCACTGTTATGCAGATGATACTCAGCTATATTTGTCATTCAAGTCAGACAAACCCAGCCAGTTAGCTAAACTCCAAACATGTCTTAAGGATATAAAAACTTGGATGACGCACAATTTCTTGTTGTTGAATTCAGACAAAACTGAGGTTATTCTAATTGGCCCCGAAAAGCTCAGAAATTACCTATCTAATGACTTATTTACTCTAGATGGCTTTGCACCAGCCTCGAGCACCACTGTTAGGAATCTAGGGGTAATTTTTGACCAAGATATGTCCTTCAACGTCCACATGAAACAAACAGCTAGAACGGCTTTTTTCCATCTGCGTAACATTGCAAAAATCAGGCATATTCTCTCTCAAAACGATGCAGAAAAATTAGTCTATACATTATTATTAGACTGCCCTAATAAGTCTATCAAGACTCTCCAGCTGGTCCAGAACGCTGCAGCACGTGTTCTGACCAGAACCATGAAAAGAGAACATATTTCTCCGGTGTTGGCCTCTCTGCACTGGCTCCCTGTAAAATCTAGAATAGAATTTAAAATCCTTCTCCTCACCTACAAGGCACTGAATGGTCAGGCACCATCTTATGTTAAAGCTAATAGTGCCTTATAATCCAGCTAGAACTCTGCGCTCTCAGAATTCAGGACTATTAGAGGTTCCTAGGGTTTATAAAAGTAGAATGGGAGCTAGAGCTTTCAGTTATCAAGCTCCTCTTCTGTGGAACCAACTCCCTCTTTCAGTCCGGGAGGCAGACACCATCACCTTATTCAAGAGTAGGCTTACGACTTTACTTTTTGATAGTGCTTATAGTTAGGACTGATCCAAGGCTGACTCAGGCTGCCTTGGATCAATCCTTAGTTATGCTGCTATAGGTCTAGACTGCCGGGGGACTTCCTCCGACACACTGAGCTTCTCTTCTTCTTCATTTCGATGCTTCCATTAAGTCATTTTACTAACTCATCTTCTTCCCTGTAGTCCCTGTGCTCTTAGTTCCCAGGTGTCTGTGAGCTGAGGCTACTTGGTGAGAAGGAGGTGGTGTCATCCAGGCTTCGTCTGTCGTGATGGCGGTGAGACGGAGAAGAGGTGATGCTGCTCAGGTGGTATCTGTTAGAGTAGTGGAGAAGAGGATGTGTTTACTCTTCCTCCCTTTAACACATGCTGCAGATTAGTTTTGTGCCTCGTAGTCCCTGTGTGTTCTCATCTCACAGGTATCCATGGATCCAGTCTACCTGGTGGAGTAGTGGTTGTGCAGACCAGTCAGGCTTCATCTTCTGGTGCTGAGTGACGTGGTGGTGACGAGGTCACCTTGCGGAGGCTTCTCCTGTTTGGTGTGGTGGAGTGGAAGACATGCTGCCCAGGCTTCTTCTGGTTGGTGTGGTGGAGAGGAGGACATGTTGCCCTGGCTTCTTCTGGTTGGCGTGGTTGAGAGGAAGATGTGCTTCTCATCCATTGCTGATAGCTTGATGATGCTCTTCATCCCCTTGGACACTGTCATACAATTCTATATATACACACTGTATATTAGCTGTTGTTATATTGAGTTGGACATTTTCACACAATTGTATATGTGGTGTTAATGTGTTTTCATTGTTGTTATTCTGTACACATGGCATCTATTGCACGTCTGTCCATTCTGGAAGAGGGATCCCTCCTCTGTTGCTCTTCCTGAGGTTTCTTCTGTTTCTTTTTCCCTGTTAAAAGGTTTTTTTGGGGGGAGTTTTTCCTTAGTTGATACAAGGGTCATTTGTAAAGGACTGTAAAGCCCAATGGGGCAAATTCATAATTTGTGATATTGGGCTATACAAATAAACTTGACTTGACTTGACTATATATATGCACAGACACACACACTGACCAAAACTTCCAATGCAACACTCCCATGGTTTATGCATATTGTACCAAAATCAAGTGACATGCTAACAACACGTATCAGATATGAAGTTTCAATTTGAATGCAGTGTAATAGCACTCTTGCCCATTGCAGACAGACATGGCAACGTGCTGGAGTCAATAGCAGACCACGGCAGGGACGTCGGCTGTGCAATCCGGCCTCACGTAATCGGCTGCGTACTGTTTGGTCGCTGATTCTGTTCTGATGTCGACCTCTGGTCTATGTTGCAGTCACTGTAGCTGGCAGGAAATGGTTTCTCAGATGTTTTAGATGAATATCGGCGGTCCTGCCGAGGGGTGGTGATACGTGGCCTGGGAGCTCGTGGCCGGTCGTTAGTGCGCCCTGTCTCATTGTACCGGTTCCGTAGATGCGAAATGGTCAACACATGAACATCTATTGGGAAACACGGGCATTGCAGGGACAAGATGAAATGAATGATTGATGAATGATTTTTAATTTTTTTGTAATTGGACAAGTTCAGCGGGCCGTATTAAAAAGCATAACAGGCCGTATATAGCCCGCAGGCCGTAGTTTGCACATCTGCTCAAAACCAACATTCATAATTTTAATCACATGTATATTTTTCTGCCTAAAATAAACAGGTTTCCAATATTGATTTGGAAACATTTCTCTACTTACCCCCCTCTCTGTTTACGTAAAATGGTTCAGTCCAGCTGCTCCGTCAGTTGGGGAGCAGACGACCCCCACTAAAATCAGATTATAATTTGAACCTTGAGTATAACGCTTTAACTGGTTAGTTCACTGTGACTCTTCAGGAGGAAGACATACACCTTTATTAGGCTACCATGAAATGGGGACATCAGGACATACTGTATATAAATACCTTAGACCTGTCAGTCAGTGTGGGAATGATAGCAGTGTTCAGTCTTTGGATCAGAGGTGTGAGCTGAACAGATTAATTGTTTCTGGAATATGTAGAACTATCTTATTAATTGGGCTCAAATTAACCTTAAATAAAATGTAGTCCATCCTCAGAAAAACATGGAAATGGTAATTCAGGGTGAATAAATCAAAGCTTCAACCTACCTTTTTTCCTGTTTTTACCAATCCATGCCTACAGTCTATGGCCAGTTATACAGTATATTTACATGCATATCAACAATCACAACATGTCTCATCAGAATAAACTGTGCAGCTTGTTTCTGATAGAATGGTCAGAGCTTTACATAGAATTTTGTTACTGGAGCAGCTGCAAACAGCAGGATCAATAATACATACAAAAACTTACAAGACTTCACAAAGAAATTAAATCCTTTTCAAGTTTCACCCCATTATCAATGCATGAAAATTATGTTTGTTCATAAAAGCTTGGATCCACTTTGGGGCCCTAAAGTTTTTCCACACATGGAGCCATAGAGCAAATGCTTATTTGGCATCCTGAACCAAACACAGATTGCTGTTATGGTGGACACAGATGTTGTAGTAGCCATTGAGTATGTGTCAGAGATGAACATTGAGGAGCTGTGGATGGCATTTGGGACTGGCAAGAACTTCAGATACATATATGTCCATGTGTGATGGACTTAAAATGATAAAATAATTACAAGATAATTAATTTCTTAGTAAAGATTTTATAATTTGTGTATTATTATGCTGTTTATTCTGATATGTTGTTATCGATGATATTCCCATTGCTATCACGACTATAAAGCTCTGTGAGCGTAGTGTGGCCAAGCTGCCTTGTAAAGTGAGCTCTCAGAGGGCGGGCTTAACCCACGTCTATCAAATGCCTCTGTGTGCTACTGGACAAACGTTCAACCAGTCAGACCACTCTTTCTTCTGATGTATGTGTAGTGATAAAAACTGCTTGATCCAAAGATCTAGTTTGTCATTGCCTTAAAAACGCCTCAGTTGAGCCGTGGGAAATGCTCGATTTTCATTGGTCCCATTCTTGGGGGAATCTGAAATTGAAGAGATAGACAACTTGGCCAGACTTTTTTTGTAAATATTTTATTGATAAAACAGTGTACAAATGTACAAAGGATATAAACAAGTATACAGGAGCAGAATAGAAATCGTAGAACATGCAACAAAATTGCCAGGGGATATGTCCATAAGTCCTTACTTTAAACAAAGACATCTAGAGCCGAACATATGCTTAAGGTCTTGACAGCCTTTTTGTCAGAGCTATCAATGAGCTGTATTGTTCAACATCTTTTAGAAAACAAATAAAATTCATTTTTTTGTTACTAATTTTTTGTGAGTAAAAACATAGAAAGAATTATGAACAGATTTATAAGAACAAAAGCCTTTTCTTCTTTCTTTGAGCACTTGTAAAAACAGAAGACAGCATTTTCCCAAGATAAAGTGAAGTCTTTGGAAACATAGTATATAATGAATCTGTAGAAATCCTTCCAAAGTTTTTTTGTATGAGGGCAATGCCAAAATAGATATAGCACAGTCTCTGGGTGGTCATCACAGAAAGAGCAGTCTGTATTTATGTCCCTTTTGAGTTTTTCCATGTAGTGGTTAGCAGGATAGTATTTATGAATAATTCTGAAGGAAATCCTTATTGGTGATAAGATACTTGTGTGGAATCATCCAAACCTTGTTTCAATTAATGTCATACACAAAGTGATTCCAATATGAATAATAAAGCACAGAATAAAGCACATATGTCTATTGTTATTATGAGAAAAGGTCAAAAAGCCTTTTTTACCTTTACGAGAATCAAATGGATTAGGTACAGAGACTGAGGTGGGGTGGATTGGGAAGATTTCTAAAAAGGATTACAGTACCTGAGGGGATAGCCTCAAACACAATGTCAAATTCCTTGGGAGTAGCAGGGAAATCATACCTAGAAATTTTAAGTACCTGTGAGGTGAGAAGTTATGTTTGTGAATTAGGGTCCAAGATAGAAGAACTTGCCTGTGAAAAGCTGACAGTTTTACAGGAAGTTTGTCTATATTATAATTACAACTGAGAATGAAATTTAAACCACTGAAACGAGAAAAGATGTACTGATGAATGAAATTCAAAGTGTCAAGCCCAATTTATTTTAAATGTATTATTAAGAGTAGCAAAATCAAGGTTAAGTCCTCATGTTCGTAGTCATTCATAACAACTCCTTGGCAACTTGGTCAGACTGACTTGGACGCAAAACTTTGTGCAGCATCACAGGAACAGTGGTGGACAGTAATGGAGTACATTTACTGGAGTACTGTACTTAAGTACATTTTTTGAGTATCTGTACTTTACTTGGGTATTTGTTTTTATTTAGATACTTATGACTGTCACTCCACTACATTTAAAAGACAAATATTGTACTTTCGACTCCACTACACTTCTAGGAAGCTCCTCGTTACTCGTTCCTTTTGGGCTCAGCAAAGCTTTTACTTACTTAGTAACTATTTCCAAACCAGTAATCAGATCAAATGTCCTTATCCAAGTCACTGTGCATTAGTAATGCACAGATGTCATTATGGCGGGGGAAACATGTTCCCTTCAGATTCATAGTGACACCTATCCCTATTCCCACTTTCCCAGCAAGACTCATGGTGCGTTCATTTCTATACAAATGTCGGAATTTCTGTGCCCCAAGACAGAATTTAAATCATAACCCCCTGTCCAACTCAGAAAGTCAGAATTTCACCAACCTGACAGAGAATTCATGCTGCTACTGCTAGTGATGTAAACAGTAGCTACATGTTTTGTTGTACCTCTATAAGGCTGGAAGAGCTGGGAGCACTAAACTTTGAGGTTACTCCAAGTTCTGACTTCCAGTGAACACACCATAAAGTAAACTCTCACTCCCCAGGGTCCTAAAGAGGAACTGGTAGCAGCCTGTACCTGTTGATCATCATCAGACCATTGTCTAGTACAGTATGTCTGCTATAATAAAGACCAAATTAGACAAAAATTGAGTTTTAAAATCAAGTAACTAAATTACTTTTTAAAGGAGTAATCAGATTATTTTTCTGAGGGTAACTGTGCTACTCCAGAATGGACCAATCACAGTCACCACTCACACCTGGGATGGATTTGGAAATATGTCATCCTCTCTCTGTGTATCAAGCTCTCCTGCTTTCATTCAAACAGAACTCCACTATGGAGATGGAAGGAGAAAGACAAGCTGGCAGGCTCATGTCCGTGATTCGTTTCCAATAAAAAAGTATTCAAAGTTCAAAAAGGAATATACTTTTATTGATGAACCAAACAAAAATAATCTGCCAATCATAAAAAACAAAATATACACTCTGAAATATGGTCAACAGAAAAGTGTTGCAGTCCTTTTTCTCTCTAGCCTGTACACTTCAAGTCCTTGGGTGAAATAATGCCCATCTGTACGCTCCTTCTACGAAGGAACATCCTTCTACGAACCAACGTACAGATGCTCTGAGAGCACAGAAATCATGGAAAGAAATCACAGAGACCATGGGGAAGGACGAAACAGCATGTAGGAAGATTTGGAAGAATCTTCGCGACTGTTTTGTTAAAGCCAAGAAAAGGTCTCAGAAAAGCAGTGGTTCTGCATTTACCATACCTGCATCACTAGGCCTGGTTTGTAACTAGCAGCGGTTGCCTGATGCCAGGACATTGGGCCTCATTCATGAACCGTTCTTAAGAACAAATTTGTTCTTAAGTCCTACTTACAAAGTTTTTACGAAGATTGTGGCATTCATCAATGTTTTCTTATCCAGGATTTGTTCTTATCTAAGAACAAATCAGGAAGAACACTCAGGAGTACTCTTACGCATAAATGTGCTGACATGTTGGCATGGTTGTGTTGTCTTCTTTTGTGCAGTTCATTAAAATGCAATATTACAGTGATCTTTCTGTCACATGTATTTATTTATTTATTCATTTATTCATTAAATTTTTGGGTAATTTACAGAAGACTTTTTTTATTTCAAAATAAAATGCATGCATAAATCAACTGGCCACACAGTACATCAAATTTCCACATACAGTAGAAAAGCAAGTCACAGTCAAGAGGGGGTTCCACAGTATCGCTGACCTCCCCAGGACTTCATCTCTGAATAAATAACAAATCAAGCCTTTGTTGCGACCCTCAGTCCAATACTAAGACGTATTTTGATCTTACACACATTATGGTAAACTCCTGCCTTTAGGACACATTTTAAATAAAGGTATGATTTCAGAAAATAAATAAATGACCTTCCGATTCTTCTGGAGTAGCCGCGGCACAGGGAGGGGATGAAACTCTTGCCTCTGGGCCCAGGTCTATATTCAGACACTCAGTCGATGGTACTCCTAAAAAGTTTAAAAAAATAAATAAATAAATAAATAAACAATTAAATAAAAATGAAATTAAAAAAAACAAACTGTGATTTATATTTTTCCCATATAGCATACCCAAGAGGGTCATCTCCCTGATGATGGCCCTGATGAGCTGGTCCATCTCAGATAGATTTTGAGTGGCTGTTCCACCTCCTGTCCGTTTTATCTCCCATCAGCATTTTACTATGTTTTTTTTTTGTTTCACTTCTTTTTAACCTCCTCTGTTGTTCACCCAGATACTGTGTCCACTGCTTGTGTGACCGCCTCCCATGGTTGTTTTTTTATTTGTGTTTGTGTAGCCCATATTGAGGCTACTAAATATAACTTTTTTTCCTGCGGGTTATTTCCTGCATCAGTTCCTCCAGTTCTGAACTACTGAACATTTTTTTTCCTCTTTACCTGAGGCGCTCCACTTGATTTACCTTTTGCTTTTGGCATTGTATCATTGCTGTTCGTGCTGTGTGACATACGTGCCTGCTCACAGCCCTGCAGTCTCTTTTATGGGCATTGATGGGTGGTTACCCATGCAAATCCTATGTAAATCCTATGTTAATTAGACTCACCTGGCACGCCCACTCAACTTCAGAGGAAATGGCATTCATCAATTTACAAACACAGCTGCGAACAATTCTGCATTTTAAGAACACGTTGATGAATGCCACATAGAGTTTTCTTAAGATCCCTCTGAAGAACAGCTTAATAAGGAATCAGAGGAAAGCAGGTGATTTAGGTGCTCTGTAACATGACTGATGAAATAATAGTTTATAAATAGTACATTTTAAGTACACAAAATTCAACTGGACCCAGTTTTATAACAAAACGATTTATATTGAAATGAAACCTTGTGAAGGATTGAAGGTTAAATGTGATTAAAAGTTCAGTACTGGATGTGTGCTCTCACTTTATCAGCTGCAATAAGAACACTTTACTACAGAATCTGATCCTGACATGTTTCTTCTCTTATTGTGCAGCACTGAGACACCACAGAGTGTCAGTCCTGAGGGGTCAGAGGTCAAACCAACCACCACAGGTGGTCCACGCTTTAGTGGAATATAACTGCTGCCATGGAGCTACTGAATGAATAAAGACGCTACATCCAGGTCAGACAGTGTTACTGTTACTGTCCTTCAGCATGTTTGATGTGTTTCAATGAATGAATGAATGAATGAATGGGTAGTGTGACTTGACTTGATGTGTGCATGCAATAGACAAAACATCACACATGTTCACACTTATCAGTTTCACACAGTGAACTAAAAAAGAAATAGACTGAGGCTTAGGCTTTGCATTAAAATCCTCTATTATTTCATCTTTTAATGCTTTTTAAAAACTCAACAGAGATCTACATAAATTCAGTTCATCACTAAGTCCATTTCACATTTCAACTCCCAAAAATGAACCACATCTGTATTTATCATTAGTCCTCACATGGCATGTTTCAAGGACACACAGCCTCCTTCAATTCTAACTTTTTTCTCTTAATTTAAAACAAATATTGAATACAATGAGGATTCTTTTTCTTCACTTAACACAAAATTCCTATTCTTTTCAATATACAATATCTATGAATTTTAATGTGCATAACTCAATAAATAATTGTGTCGTAGCATCGTGACAGGAAACTAATATATAACTCTTTTTTAATTATAGGGTCTATATAAGTTCAATATGTATTCCTCCAAACCTCAAAGCAATAAGACATGTATGGTATTATAAGGGAGAAACACAATATGTGCAAACATTTTTATCCAAAAAATCCCTTGTTTAGTAGGTAATACCAAACAGATTTAGCTCATTTCTGTACTCATTTCTGTTATATACTATATGTGGCTTTATGGTCTATAATTCATCCCAAAATGTTGTTTAAAATACACTTTCAATTTCAGTTCCATTCAGTTTTACTTCACAATTAGTTTTAATACCACGAATACCATAAGCTCTATTTTATTTCTTTTAATGATTTCTTAACACAATCAACTCACTTTCTGCTGTTTTCAACAATTCTTTCATATCTGGTCCTGAATCCTGAACAAAAATAAATTAGTGTTGCCTGAAAATGTGATAAATTTCAGCTCATTCATTCATGTCTTCATGTCCTTGTTTTAGTGTCACTATTCCTTTCACTTCCTCTTAAAGGGCCACTTCACTGAACTGACAGCTCCTGATCAGGACCTGATAATCCTGGGAACTAAAGCTGGTGAAATAGTGTTCATTGTTCACAACTGTTTGAACAGGAGAAGGCAGACTTCATTAATCCACAAGGAGAAGTTGATTTTTTTATTTGTCTTAACATGTTGCGAGAGCGAGAGGGAGTGTTAGCAGAGGAAGAGCTAGCAGAGGAACGAGAGGGAGTGTTAGCAGAGGAAGAGCTAGCAGAGGAACGAGAGGGAATGTTAGCAGAGGAGCGAGAGGGAGTGTTAGCAGAGGAAGAGCTAGCAGAGGAACGAGAGGGAGTGTTAGCAGAGGAAGAGCTAGCAGAGGAGCAAGAGGGAGTGTTAGCAGAGGAAGAGCTAGCAGAGGAACGAGAGGGAGTGTTAGCAGAGGAAGAGCTAGCAGAGGAGCGAGAGGGAGTGTTAGCAGAGGAAGAGCTAGCAGAGGAACGAGAGGCAGTGTTAGCAGAGGAGCGAGAGGGAGTGTTAGCAGAGGAAGAGCTAGCAGAGGAACGAGAGGGAGTGTTAGCAGAGGAAGAGCTAGCAGAGGAACGAGAGGCAGTGTTAGCAGAGGAAGAGCTAGCAGAGGAACGAGAGGGAGTGTTAGCAGAGGAAAAGCTAGCAGAGGAACGAGAGGGAGAGTTAGCAGAGGAGCGAGATGGAGTGTTAGCAGAGGAAGAGCTAGCAGAGACTGCGGTCAAGCCAGCCGTCTCTTGCAAACTGGTGGTCAAATGAGCACACAGGTCTAAATACAGACACACTTCAAACAGGACACCTCATGCAGATGAAGGCAGTGATGTCAGAGCGAGGATGCTGCCATATACAGGCACCCTGAGCAGTTGGGGGTTTGATGCTTTTTGATGCTCAAGGACACCTCAGAAGTGTCCAGGAGGAGGAGCTGTCTCCAGCTATCAGAACTCAGTCAGCATATGTCCATGGAGATTCGACCCTGCGACCCTCTGACTCCAGAATATTTATGAACATTGATCATGACAATTCAGTTTGGATGTTTGAGCAGAGGTTTGTGAGCCTCCTGCTTTCAGGATACTCGCTGTGCCTCATGGTCACAGCCCCATCTTCCTTTTCATCCCATTTCACATGAAAACTGTGCTGTGATCCACAAATATTAAAATTATATATATATATATATATATATATATATATATATATATATATATATATATGTCTATGTATTTTTTTTCACCCAGCCAAAGATCACTGCAAGCCTTGTATTTTTTGTCGGGGCTTGTTGGCTTAGAAGGCTCGTGGGGTGCCTTGTGTTTCTGGGGGGAGCTTGTAGACATTGTCAGGACCTCATAAGACTCATTACATACCTCTGAGGTCCTGGGGAGTCTTGTAGGCTCAGTAGGCGTCGTCCTACTGAGCCTACAAGCTGATGGCTGTAGGATAAAGCGGCACCAGGTTCCAGGGATTGTCCTCCCCCTTTGGGATGGGGCAGCATTAGAAAACATCTAAATTAGTTATAACAAAATAATTATGCAGGTGTAACACAAATTTACAATATCACCACCATACAATGTTCAGGTGTGTCTGAATTTTCTTCAGTTACAAACGTGAAAACATCTGACATGAAATGTGTTATACATATGTTTACCTTGTTGACCCAGGAAAAGAGCGTAGGGAAGAGCTGTAGAAGTTAGAAGGGGTACGAGTGAATGGAAGGTGAAGGTTAGCAGAAGAGTGAGCGGCAGTGTCAGCAGAGGAAGAGTGAGAGGAAGTATTAGTAGAGGAAGAGTGAGTGATAATGTTAGCGGAGGAAGAGTGAGAGGAAGTATTAGTAGAGGAAGAGTGAGTGATAATGTTAGCGGAGGAAGAGTGAGAGGAAGTATTAGTAGAGGAAGAGTGAGTGATAATGTTAGCGGAGGAAGAGTGAGAGGAAGTATTAGTAGAGGAAGAGTGAGTGATAATGTTAGTAGAGGAAGAGTGAGAAGTAGTGTTAGCAGAGTTAACAGAGTTAGCAGAGGAGCAGGAGGAAGAGCTAGCAGAGGAGCGAGAGGGAGTGTTAGCAGAGGAAGAGCTAGCAGAGGAGCGAGAGGGAGTGTTAGCAGAGGAAGAGCTAGCAGAGGAGCGAGAGGGAGTGTTAGCAGAGGAGCGAGAGGGAGTGTTAGCAGAGGAAGAGCTAGCAGAGGAGTGAGAGGGAGTGTTAGCAGAGGAAGAGCTAGCAGAGGAACGAGAGGCAGTGTTAGTAGAGGAAGAGCTAGCAGAGGAACGAGAGGCAGTGTTAGCAGAGGAGCGAGAGGGAGTGTTAGCAGAGGAAGAGCTAGCAGAGGAGTGAGAGGGAGTGTTAGCAGAGGAGCGAGAGGGAGTGTTAGCAGAGGAGCGAGAGGGAGTGTTAGCAGAGGAAGAGCTAGCAGAGGAACGAGAGGGAGTGTTAGCAGAGGAGCGAGAGGGAGTGTTAGCAGAGGAGCGAGAGGGAGTGTTAGCAGAGGAAGAGCTAGCAGAGGAACGAGAGGGAGTGTTAGCAGAGGAGCGAGATGGAGTGTTAGCAGAGGAAGAGCTAGCAGAGGAACGAGAGGCAGTGTTAGCAGAGGAGCGAGAGGGAGTGTTAGCAGAGGAAGAGCTAGCAGAGGAACGAGAGGGAGTGTTAGCAGAGGAAGAGCTAGCAGAGGAACGAGAGGGAGTGTTAGCAGAGGAGCAAGAAGGAGTGTTAGCAGAGGAGCGAGAGGGAGTGTTAGCAGAGGAAGAGCTAGCAGAGGAACGAGAGGGAGTGTTAGCAGAGGAGCGAGATGGAGTGTTAGCAGAGGAAGAGCTAGCAGAGGAACGAGAGGCAGTGTTAGCAGAGGAGCGAGAGGGAGTGTTAGCAGAGGAAGAGCTAGCAGAGGAACGAGAGGGAGTGTTAGCAGAGGAAGAGCTAGCAGAGGAACGAGAGGGAGTGTTAGCAGAGGAGCGAGAAGGAGTGTTAGCAGAGGAGCGAGAGGGAGTGTTAGCAGAGGAAGAGCTAGCAGAGGAACGAGAGGGAGTGTTAGCAGAGGAGCGAGATGGAGTGTTAGCAGAGGAAGAGCTAGCAGAGACTGCGGTCAAGCCAGCAGTCTCTTGCAAACTGGTGGTCAAATGAGCCGCTGCTGTATTTCAAGTGCGCATTTACTCTCGAGTTTATGGTGAAAGCAACCGTATGTATGTATGTATGGAAGTATGTTTACTTCCGGGTTTCAAAATAAAACATCTCTCTTACTGTCTCGAAACGTAAATAAAATAATTTATTCTAAGTAGTCCAAAACGTGCTACTGGATAAATTACGCATATATTACTTACACAAATAATACCAAGTACTTTTACTGTGTACTTTTCCAGTAATTCAATCTCAAAGTCACTTACACATAGCACGAAAGTAGTTCTCCAAACCTGTACAGCTGGACTTAGTACTTGCTATACTACTAGCACAAATAATATGAAGTACTTTTACTGTGTACTTTTCCAGTAATTCACTCTCAAAGTCACTTACACGTAGCAATGAGAAGCATTTTCATCTAAATTTGAAGTGAAATAAAATCACTTTATTCCATAAATAGTTCACCAAACCTGTACAGCCGGACTTAGTACTTGCTATACTAGTTGCACGAATAATACCAAGTACTTTTACTGTGTACTTTTCCAGTAATTCACTCTCAAAGTCACTTACACATAGCAATAAGAAGCATTTTTGTCTAAATTTGGAGTGAAATAGAATGTTTCTTCCATAAGTAGTTCACCAAACCTGTACTGCTGGACTTAGTACTTCCTGTACTACTAGCACAAAGTACTTTTACTGTGTACTTTTCCAGTAATCCACTCTCAAAATCAGTTACTCATAGCAATAAGAAGCATTTTTGTCTAAATTTGAAATGAAATAAAATTTGTTTTTTCCATAAGTAGTTCACCAAACCTGTACTGCTGGACTTAGTACTTCCGGTACTACTTGCATGAATAATACCAAGTACTTTTATTGTGTACTTTTTCAGTAATTCACTCTCAAATTCACTTACACATAGCAATAATTTACACATAGCAATAATAAAGTACACAGTAAAAGTACTTCATATTATTTGTGCTAGCAATCTATGTGTAAGTGACTTTGACAGTGAATTACTGGAAAAGTACACAGTAAAAGTACTTCATAGTATTCATGCAAGTAGTATAGCAAGTACTAAGTCCAGCTGTACAGATTTGGTGAACTACTTATGGAATAAAGTGATTTTATTTCACTTCAAATTTAGATGAAAATGCTTCTCATTGCTATGTGTAAGTGACTTTGAGAGTGAATTACTGGAAAAGTACACAGTAAAAGTACTTGGTATTATTTGTGTAAGTAATATATGACGGAATTTATCCAGTAGCATGTTTTGGACTACTATGGAATAAATTAATTTTATTTACGTTTCGAGAGAGTAAGAGAGATGTTTTATTTTCAAACCCGGAAGTAAACATACGAGCGGTTGCTTTCACCATAAACTCGACAGTAAATGCGCACTTGAAATACAGCAGCGGCTCATTTGACCACCAGTTTGCAAGAGACGGCTGGCTTGACCGCAGTCCTGGACTGGGATGAACTCTATTGTGCCTCCTCTGTGCCGAGTGAATGGGGAAGTTTGCTGATGATCCAGGTTCTTGGCAGTCGAGCCATTTTCGCTTCATGCAGGATTGCATGCATGGATTTATGTGCAAATTGTTTAAATGAAATATATATATCATAAGTTAACCTGACTACTTCTTTAATGGTGTTTTACAGTGATATCCAGACTTTACTGTACACTGAATATGTAAATAAAGTCTGTTTGAGGCTTTCAACTGCTATTTTAACGCGAGTTAAAGTTTTCCAGATTTCTGATTCCAGTAACATGGACTGGGGTTATTGATGGGCTGTATTGTGACAATATTTTAGAGGAAGGAGAGGTCACCTGCAGGGCCTATTCTACCATCAGTGAAGCGAGCAAGACGACATACCCGCCTCCTTGGTGTACCGCTTCTGATTCTCAAATCTCAGATGTGATCCCACTATTTGATCTGGATACAGAAGAGGAGAATTTGAGGCTCCGTGGCGGACCGGAGGCTGAAAGGAAAGACTTGCGTGCAGAGGTGATCACTGTATGCCAAGAGATGCTACCATCTTAGAGGGGAACACTGCCTGATGCCAGATGACCCAAAGTCCTTCAACATCATTCTCAGATTCATCTCCTGGAGGAGCAATCAGGAGTAAAAGAGGAGAACCTGAAACTTACATGTAAAAATCCATGACTTACTGTATACAGTCAAATACTCTCTTTTTGCTTTAGTAACATCCACAGAAATACAAGCCATAGCCAGATGGATTCACATGTTTGATTTTGAGAAACAGTAGATGGTCTCACTTCAAGCTTTCCATTTTCAGTCCATCAGAGAATATATCAGACTAGATCAGAAGGAGACAGAGCAGAGCTGGGATGTCTGGACTATGAACCAGATTAGATTGAAAAGGCTAATAAACTTGAATACTGAATAAAATTTAAATAAGTGAATCGTTTTCATTTTGGGAGATTAAAGTTGCCTATGTTATGAATGCAGTTGTACTCTATTTGTTATTAAATTATTATTGTACCTGTTTTCTATATCTTGTCCATAGATTAGAGAGTGGAGAGTGGTTTACAGTTCAGATGCTGCTCATGTTTGTTCTGCATATGAATTTACATCGATGAATAGATGATATTTATGATAATAACATTTTTCCATCGTGAAAATTGTGATTAATTATAGGAATTAATTAATTAGAATCAGCAACATTGCAAGTTGTTCAAAGTGTATTTCATTTTCCAAAACTGTGTGTTTGTTGTTGTCTTAAGTATTTTATAATATTTTATAATATATATTTTATAAGTTCACAGTTGAGTAATAAAACATAAAATAAAATATAATAACTTGTATTGAGTCTGACGGTGATGTCTCTTTTGGTCACGCTCAGGAGTTGCCATGGAAACGAACGAACGAACGAACGGTGACCCCACAGAGGACGTAAAAGGCCGCAGATCATTCTGAATGTTCACTTTGCACTTGACCTGAACACGAGTTGTAGAGTTTCTGAGAAACCAAACTGTAGAGAGCGAACTGTTGGCGATTTAACCAGCTGAAAGAAGAGAAACTTCTGGAAGACACATCTTGTTGGAGGACAACAGCTGCTGATCCCTGAACTGGTGAGAAAAAGGCCCTCAACCGACCGGAGGAGGAGCACCTGCTGGAGATGGAGGCCCCCCGCGCAGGTAGGACAGCCATTAGATTGATTTTATCACTTTGTTGATTGAGTCATTCTCTGAAACTCCTTAAAATATCTCTCAGTGCGTATTTTAGTTCATTCAAGAGTGGCCGGAGGAGAGGTGTGATAATTTTGATTTCAAATACAGTGACATTTGATTTTGAGAAGGAAATTAAGGATAGAGAGGGGAGATATATCATTGTAGTGGGTAGATTGGATGGTGAACCGGTAACGTTAGTAAATGTGTATGCACCTCCAGAAAGTGACAAAAGTTTTTTTATGGATTTGTTTAACATTGTAGCAACAGAAGCGAATAAAGGTATATTAATAATGGGGGGAGATACAAATGTAGCACTGAATCATAGGAAGGACACAACGAGTGTAAATAGAAGCAAAAAACATTTAGCTAAATGTGTTAAGCAAAGTCCACTCATCAAATCTAAAACATTGAGGTTGTGGGGAGGTGCAGTAATAAGGTGCTAATATACAAAGTGCTGTGACACAGCTGGTATTTACTCTATAGAAGAAAAAGGGACTGTTGCACACTATCTTCTTCACTTGCAAAAAAATATATTTATTGGGAACGTTTAGGTAAACAGATATCTATTAGCTTATCTTGATAGATAACCTGATGGTCTGTGTAGAAAATGGTCCAAATCATTAATAATAATATTGATAATAATATTTTCAAGGGAAGATAATGTTGGGGAGTCCTTTCCTCAGCATTAGTTGGTCAGTGGTCTTCTCCAAGACACCTGATAGGTGTGTAACAGTTCTGTACCCCAAGTACACAAAGACTCCTAACCTCTTAGGGTCTCAATGATTCCATTATCCAGTCATCAGTTCCAGAGTGCTATTCCACAGCAACATTAGTAGCAGATTCCTGCAAAGTAAACAATCACAGTAAATAAGTGTATAAACAAGCCATATTTGTGCAAGTAGTAGATCAGTTAAGTCTAAAGCGATGCTGTACTGCAGCTTTACAGCAGTATTTCCTTAAAAAAAACCTTGACCCGTGGTGCTGTGATCATAAGACAGTGATAACTGTTCCTAATTTCATAATCAATTAATCACAAATATAACCAAACTTTTGACTGGTATTGTATGTTTAAAAATGCCATACATCAGCAAAATTGGACAGAAGAAAGTGGAGTAATAACTGTCAGAAACACTGAAATTGTTGTTTTCAAATGGAGAATGATAGTACATCTAAACTATTCTTTAACAATGTGGCCTTTTCTGATAACTATAATTGGTTGAATCCTGGTCCATTAGACTGAAGCAAATGCAACTTTTAAATGATCAGAAAACAGTAATCTTGTATTTTTCCAATGCTCATCCACAAACATGATAATCTTTTTTTTTCCTAAATTATCCACATTCTGTGTAGAGTAAGCTTGCAAATGTGGATCCATGCTTCTAGCTATGAACTGTTTTTCTGTTGTATGTATGCTTGCTTAAGAGTGAATTTTACCCTCTATCTGCAATGTTACAGCACACTGCAGTTAATGCTTATCTGTCAGCTGATAGTTCTAGTTATTAATGTCTAGGTTTTCAATACCCAGTATAATAGTATAGTATCTATGTGATTTATCCCTCAACACATTATAATAAAGGTGAGTTTCTGGTATCCTAAGCAACACTTGTGTCTGTTGAGGAAATTTTTCACTCATTTTTTTGTCCATAATTTTCACTGTATGACTTCAAATGGAATGATTTTTGGCTAGGAAGCTCAATTCTATGAAAAGAGGTCGACTGAAAGATCTCTGCAAAAAAAAAAAAAATCTGAAAAATAGAAAAAAAATTATCTGATATTGTTTTAGAGCAGGTGTTTTGAGAGGACATGTCCTTAAGGGTAAATGTGGTAAAGGATAACAGAGGGGTAATAAAGGGAATTCAATTAGCTCTGACTATTTCTTCAGTGAAAGTGGTTAAACATTATTTAGACTAGATCTCAAGACTTGGACAAATAAACAAACCCATCTTCTTTGATACGATGGCTATTATCAGAAGCTCACCTTAATCTTTTGCCAGTCAAATGCAGAGAGGGCATTCATGAAGGAAACGACACATGGACTCATACCAGGTGTCTTTCGCTTTACAGTTCTGCCAGTTTTCCGGCTTGTCTGGACCTTGGCTGTGCACTTGCTAGAATCTGGATTGATCCTGGCAAGAAACCTAACAGAAATGAAAATAGAAGTTAATATAACTCTTGGCCAGTTTGATGAGCACATCAGTTCAACAGGAGTCCTCTCAGGACAAATCAAGAAGTTTAAAGAAAGATCAAACACATTTGATAATTATATGGAAAATACGTAGGTCAGGGTTAGGATCAACCTGAAAGGATATGAACTTTATCGGTCAAGTATTTTTTGTCAAGGTGCCTCTTAACTTTTAGACAGAAATGGCTTAGATGCCGATTTGAATTTTGATCATAAGGCTTGTATTGCCCAAAATTGTACATATAAATCCTTTTGTGATCTGATTCTGTGTTTTCATCTCGGAACACAAATAAATATTCTTTCACCACTATGAAGTGGTCTGTGATATTTCAAGTATTTCAAAAATTAAATTAGAATGTTATTGGCAATACCTCTGGACAAATTCCAGTGTTGTGACTGCTTCCACCTGATACTCAATATTGAATATGTAGAAACTGGCGAAAAAGACAGCCAAGGCAGTTGTGAAATCCGGCATGGGAGGTGAATGTGGGATTACAACTCGGCCCTCTATGGACAGCATCCATTTGTTAGCGGACCACACAGTGTCTCCTGCAATAATCAAACATAAAACAACAATTCAATTGCAAGTAAGTGATGTCTGACTCTGCAGACCCTCTTCGCTTGTGCCCAGTGTGGCAATGGCTGAGTGGGTAGGAGAGTGTCTCGTAATCAGGAGGTTACCAGCTCACCCCCGGTCTCCAATACAGTGTGTTGAAATGTACTCCCACTGCAGTATTAATGTCACATACACCATGTGCACAATATACAATGACAAATACCACACAAACAACTAAATGGGCCAAAATTATCTTGTCACAAGACTTACCTAACTATATTCTCTGTGCCTGTCCACTTATTTTATTCATCTCCATATCTACTTTTACTGAATGAAAGTTTTACCTAGTGCAATCAGCCTTGGGGTGCTGGGAAGGACCAACTGCTCCTCTGCATCGGCAGGAGTTGTTGTCACCTTCAAGTATTAGACTTTAGATTAACAAAAGCACAGAAAAGCACTTCACAACTAAATTGTGAGTTGGTTGAAATACTGCAAGAGGCAAATGTTCACAATAAAAAAGATTTCTTGACAATAACAGTTATTGAAGACCAACAGTGATAACTGACATCTGTGAGGAGAAAAAGCCTGCTTCTCCATACAGTATGCTTCTGAAGTGCAACTACTGTTGTAAAGGCTGTAGGACACTCTGCATAGCCACACCCAAATCGAATATTTGCAAGATTTCTGTGAATTTTAACATGCCGAATGAAAGCAGGAATTGACACTGTTCTGAACTTACAAACAGTACAGTGTAAGACATGTTGATGTCCTAACCAGAAAACTTATCAGTTAGCTTAAACTGGAAGAATTTGCAATTTTCTTTTTCAAAAATATCTGTGACTAGTCATATATAAATGAGCAAACTAAGATTGATTTAGTCAGTCAATAGAAAAGTCACTTACATGCGTTGATGTACAATGTGCTGCTCCGTGTCTTGTTGCCAAGTGGTGGAAAAACAGTCGTCTTCCTGCAGCACACTCCACTGGTGTACGTTGAAAACGTATCTGGCGGGCTTTGATACAGAGGTAATAATGTTTGTCTTCTCAAAAACAACACTCAAAAATCGTTTGCGCCAATCGGTGTCTCTCTCTGATTCCCTTGCCGCGCACCTCGCTACAGCACCTGAAGCACGCATGGCCAGCGCATGGTGATCACGTGATCACGTCATCAGGAACTCTTCCCAGGGTTGGGCAGCTGCATGAGTGCAGTCCGCCAAAAAGTACCGCTCTCTGATTGGATAACTACCACATGGGCAGGCTTTTGTTTTGTCTGTCCCCTGGTTTGATACTGGAACATAAAGCATTTCTTTTATTTCCTCTCCATATAAACATGTAGCACAGAATAAATAAAATAAAACATTAAAGGCAACATAGAAATCCACATAGAGCAGTCGTTCTAAAAAACATACAATATAACAACTCTTTTGAATATTTGCACTATAGATTTTTATCAGTAATTTTTTTAAATGTGCATTTTGCAAATACAAATAAGTATTGTAGTATTGTAAATATGAACAAATAGAACCCTGGATGCAGTTACATGTTACAAATACTGCTCAATTCAGAAAGTCTCCAAAAACAAGAGTTTTAGAATCTGTAGTGTTGTGTCAAATATGACCACACAGACAATAATGGCTGTTACTAGTATGGCATAGTATAGGCTTGGGAGCCAACAGTTTCTAAGCTATGTGGCCCATAATCTGGGGTCTATCTCCTGTTTAAGCGTGGATGTATGAGTGTATCCCCTGGACATGATGTACAAGTACACTTCCTGGACATGATAGCAGGCCTGCTGAGTGACAAACAGGGAGGCATTTGGTATCATTTTTGTCATCTTTGGTAGGACTAAGACAGGGAATTAGACCCCGGTCCCCGACCTCCCAATCTCAGGCTGGAAACTGTATCCACAAAGCCACTGAGCTGATAGTGTATGGCATGCATCATTGAAAAGTTGTGGGTAGCGCTGTGAATTAAATTTGGCTCAAACAATATTGGTCTTTGGACTTGTACTCCCAAACCCTCTGACGCCACTTTCCCTGGGCTATGCATACATACACAACCACATATACCCGTGGCCACTCATTTGACATTATGTCCTGCATCATATTGGAAATACATGTTGACCTAGATGCTTTAAGACAATTTGTCAAAATGTTAATGGCTGTAATGCGAACACATTTACATTTCCTTTACTTCCCTTACACTAGGTGTACAATCAAGACATCATTTGACATCACAGTCTGAGTAATTAGCTCTTGAAGGTGAAGGCCTTATCATTCAATGAGTATCAATACTTGATTGGCCTCTCAAAGATGCAACAAACTACAACATTTCATTTAACATCTACATGTTGAGCTGAATTCAATGAGACCAGACTGACCTTGCAACTGTGACTGTGATTGGTGATTTGGCACCATAACCGTAAACTTGTATGTTATTGAAGTCCAACAAATGTCACAAATCTGTGTCCCAGGAGGAGAAGTGGTGGGAAAAGGAAAAACCAAGCACCGCAAACAATTTCCATAAAACACAGTGCATGTCTACATGGTCACGTTTTACCTCAGGTCTCACTTTAGGGTCGCATTCAGTTCAGACTATAAACTGATAGAAGACACATTTAATGTCTAATGTGAACAAGCACACAAAAAATACAATTTCTCCAAAAAGCTGAATTCAATAGTATGATGTTACTGTGATTTTTGGGTTAACATAATTTTACAGTACAGTTTCCAGTACAGTAAAGGTACTTTAATTTATTACTGTAGAATTATGTTTACTATGTGGACAATGACTTTCTATGTGCTGTATAATATTTACTGGAAATTTGTACAATAGTGGGATTATTATTGTTATTGATGCAGTACACGTCTGCAGTAGTATGAATATTACTGCTCTGCTGTCTGTGGTATAACTTTTCATTTTATTTTCTACAGTACAATAATCGTTACAATAATGATGGTGTAATTTACACAGTAGTATAGTGAGTATGTGAATTTTCTACAGTACACAATATATTACTGTGAATTTCTACAGTACTATGCTGGTTGCTGTCATTTCCTACAGTACACAATATGTTACTATAAATTTCATTGTGTTACTGTGAATTTCTACAGTACTTTACTGGTTGCTGTGATTTCATACAGTCCTCAATATTTTACCATGAATTTCAATATGCTACTGTGAATTTATTAAAGTACTTTACTGGTTGCTGTGATTTCCTATAGTACTCAGTATGTTACTGTGAATTTTTACAGTACTCATTATGTTGCTGTGATTTCCTACAGTACTCAATATTTTACTTTGAATTCTTACAGTACTCGATATGTTACTGTGAATTTTTGAAGTACTTTACTGGTTGCTGTGATTTCCTGCAGTACTCAATATGTTACTGTGAATTTCTACAGTACTATGACGGTTGCTGTGTGTTTCCGTAGTACACAATATTCTTCTGTGAATTTCAATATGTTTCTGTTAATTTCTACAGTACTATACTAATTACTGTTTATTTATACAGTACTATACAGGTTGCAGTCATTTTTTATAATACACAATATGTTATTGTGAATTTCCACAGTACTGCAATACTTACTTTGATTTTCTACAGTAATGGTAATATTACTGTGATTTACTACAGTAGAATAAAGTCTACTGTGAATTTCTACGGTATTACATTTATTACTGTGATTTCTACAGTATTTTAGAAACTACTGCTTATTATACAACACTTAACTGTGAAAATTATTTACAGTAAATTACTTGCCAGAAATACAGTAAATTACTGTGGAATTCACAGCCATTTTTTACAGTGTATGCATTACTGATTGATTTTCATGCAAATCATATTTAATAACTTATTTAATACGTTATGACCTGTAGCATCACCAAATTCATCTCAGACACATCTCACCTTATGTTGTTGATACTACAACACTGATTTTGACAAAAACGGTGATTTAATGTATTTTTTATTATTTAAGAGGTAGAGTCAAATAAACTGTGTTTAATAAAAGAGATGGCATTAACTGACTGTTTGTCCAGTCATATATTTGTCATAGTAGTTTTCTTAAAATAATGTGAAAAATATTGTCTCGTTCTCGTGAACCTAGTATCGTGTATCATCTCGTCTTGTGAGCTGAGTGTATCGTCACATCCCTATTGCTCACTGTTTGATATCACTGTTAATAACCGTGAATCCTAGTTATATTCTGATGTTTTCTAATGTAATGTAATGATTATTGTTAATTGATTCAAAGTTATTGAACGTT
The DNA here is from genome assembly GCA_029721515.1 of Synanceia verrucosa. Lineage (NCBI taxonomy): Eukaryota > Metazoa > Chordata > Actinopteri > Perciformes > Synanceiidae > Synanceia > Synanceia verrucosa. The sequence continues at coordinate 1,891,429 of CM056557.1, read as the reverse complement.
AATTTGAACTTTTCCCCTCAGGTGGTGGATCCGTCCAGCGTCCTGCACCAGATGACGTCATCCAGGGCGAAGGTAATGTACCAGGAGAGTTCCATGCTGTTGGCGAAGGTGAGGTAGAGCCTTTTTTTGTACCACAAGTTGAGGACGACTTTGTACCTGAGCGCGATGAAGTTCCTCTCCCGGAGTTCTCCGATTCTGAGGACGGTGAGGAGGACTGGCCCAGCGAAGATTCTGGATACGGATCCATGTCAGACGAGGAGGATGATGATGATGAAGAGGACAGTGAGGACAGCAATGAAGAAGTCAGGCCTGGCTCCCCTCTCAACCAGCACTTCCCACCTCAGGACTTCTGGCAGGGATTTCGTCGTGGGTTCTCTCCTCCTGGCCTTCGTGCTGGCAGTCCTTCCTCCCACCGCCCTGAAGAGGAGTCTGCGCCCTTGACCTCCGGCCTCGGCAGCTCCACCAGGAGGACCAGGGAAGAGGACGACTCAGAGCAAGTAAGTATGAAGAGGAGGAGGACTGACGATGAGGACCAGGAGCCCATGCCTTCCACTTCAGGCCTTTCCAGGAGCAGGGAACGGGACCACAGATACTCACCACCCACCTCCCGCTTCAGGAGGGACTGGCAAGTTGATGAAGATGACAGCAGCTCCGATGAAGACTGAGACCTGTTCACTGCAGGATTGGAAATCCTTCGTCTGGCAGGACTGACGAAGCCCCAGACAGCCTTCCAAACCTAAATGCACGACTCAACGAAAAGTGAAAAATAATCAAACTGAAAATTACTCAAAAGGAGGAAAATGCTAAACTACAAGCTAAACTGCTCCAACAAACAAAAGGAGAGGAAGGAAAGTGAAAAACAAAACCTGACAAAGTAACAAACCAAAAGCTCACACTGGATATTTACTGGACTTGACAGAGGCTGGCTGATTTGACACAGGACAAGCGAAGACGGCACCATTTAAACATGAGGAAGGGAATCAAAGCTGGAAACAAGCGTGAGAGAACAAGAGAAGACACCGGAAACAAGAGGAAACAGTGATGAACAAAGAAACTTCACATTTACGACAAGCTGAGATGTGTCAGAGTGAGGGGGCTGCCATTTCCCAGGTAGCTGGAGGTTTGGAGCTTTGCTCAAAGGCACCTCAGCAGTGGCCAGGAGGAGGAGCTGGCTCCTCTCCAGATACCAGACCTCACTCTGTATTCTTGTCTTTGGGGAACTTGAACTGATGAGCCTCTGGTTTCCAGTCCAAGTCCTTTCTGACTGGCTCCCCTCTCAACCAGCACTTCCCACCTCAGGACTTCTGGCGGGGATTTTGTCGTGGGTTCTCTCCTCCTGGCCTTCGTGCTGGCAGTCCTTCCTCCCACCGCCCTGAAGAGGAGTCTGCGCCCTCGACCTCCGGCCTCGGCAGCTCCACCAGGAGGACCAGGGAAGAGGACGACTTAGAGCAGGTAAGTATGAAGAGGAGGAGGACCGACGATGAGGACCAGGAGCCCATGCCTTCCACTTCAGGCCTTTCCAGGAGCAGGGAACGGGACCACAGATACTCACCACCCACCTCCCGCTTCAGGAGGGACTGGCAAGTTGATGAAGATGACAGCAGCTCCGATGAAGACTGAGACCTGTTCACTGCAGGATTGGAAATCCTGCGTCTGGCAGGACTGACAAAGCCCCAGACAGCCTTCCAAACCTAAATGCGTGACTCAACGAAAAGTGAAAAATAATCACTGAGGCTGTCTGATTTGACACAGGACAAGCGAAGACGGCACCATTTAAACATGAGGAAGGGAATCAAAGCTGGAAACAAGCGTGAGAGAACAAGAGAAGACACCGGAAACAAGAGGAAACAGTGATGAACAAAGAAACTTCACAATTACGACGAGCTGAGATGTGTCAGAGTGAGGGGGCTGCCATTTCCCAGGTAGCTGGAGGTTTGGAGCTTTGCTCAAAGGCACCTCAGCAGTGGCCAGGAGGAGGAGCTGGCTCCTCTCCAGATACCAGACCTCACTCTGTATTCTTGTCTTTGGGGAACTTGAACTGATGAGCCTCTGGTTTCCAGTCCAAGTCCTTTCTGACTGGTATCAAATTGCACTGGAGCCTTTTTGAATGTGGCGATTAAAAATTAAACAAAGGGAGGAAAAATATATCAATATAATGAACAAAATCTCATTAAAAATGGTGCTCGCATGGAGGTAAGTATTTCAATAAACGAACAAAAGATATTTAACAAACAAAATGTGCTCTCAAGAAGGTAAGTAGATCTAAATGTAACGAGAAGAGGCACAGGACGAGAAGGACGAGGACTACAGGACAAGATGAAGAGGATGGAGGACTACGGGACAAGATGAAGAGGATGGAGGACTACGGGACGAGATGAAGAGGATGGAGGACTACATAACCAGATAAACAACATGAGTATGGGACAAAAATTGTGACTTAAGGTAGGTGATTACATTTCTCTATATGAAGTATCGATATCTCGATGGCTGCACCGGACAAAGGTAGGTCAATGAAGCATTAACGTTCGTCTCCTGAAGGATTGTTCACTTTACTAACTCTCTATCGTTTTTCTAAGTTAGGTGTAGGGAGCTGAACCAGACTGAGCTGAGGTAAAAACTACTAACGGCAAAGAAAAGTCTCCAAGTCTCTTTTAGTTAGGTGTTGATGGTCGTAAGAGACCTTCAGGATTACACAGGACCAGACGAGGAGGATGGAGGACTACAGGACCAGACGAGAAGGATGGAGGACTACAGGACCAGACGAGAAGGATGGAGGACTACAGGACCAGACGAGGAGGATGGAGGACTACAGGACCAGATGGGTGGTGGCGGGTGTCTTTCTATCAGTGGGCTGGGTAAGTAAATACCCTCAGTGACACTACTGCAGTGACATTAAGTTAACTTTACATGTAGATTTTAATTATTACAGGAACTGTCTTTAATGATATTCCATTATTTATAATATAATTTCCAGGAGTGTCCACACTGAACCAACCAGACGAGGAGGATGGAGGACTACAGGACCAGACGAGGAGGATGGAGGACTACAGGACCAGACGAGGAGGGTGGAGGACAACAGGACCAGACGAGGAGGATGGAGGACTACAGGACCAGACGAGGAGGATGGAGGACTACAGGACCAGACGAGGAGGGTGGAGGACAACAGGACCAGACGAGGAGGATGGAGGACTACAGGACCAGATGGGCTGTTTTGGGCGTCTTTCTATCAGTGTGATGGGTAAGTAAATACTCTCAGTGACACTGCTGCAGTGACATAAAATTAACTTTTATATATTTATTATTAATATCATCCTCCACTGGAGGCCACATTCAACACTACAGCAACAATACAGAGTCCGGAAAGTCTTCTTAACTGGTGTTTGTGTCTCACAGGGCAGGAATCCTCTGGGTTTCTGGAGCTCCTGGGGCAGCTGAGAGGATGTCATCCAACCAATGAAGACCCAGCACCTCAGCAGACCACTGGACCCCTCTCAGCACCCTGTCCCGCCCCCCACACAAACACCAACGCCACCAGCAGCCAGGATGACGTTATCAATTTATTTAAAATAAAAAGTTTGGTTGGTTCTAATCAAAGCTGTTTCCAAATATAGATTATGTTGAATGAGAGTCTGAATTGAGATTAGTGGGTGTGATAATGGAAGACAAAATGACATGGAAATCTTATTTGAAAGGATGAAAAACAAAAGGGTCTAAGGATATACATCAGTTTATGAAGTCAAGACTGAATAAACACCAATTTGAAGTATAACTCACCATTCATTTAATTACCAAATTTTTTAATGAATAATAATAATTACACATTCTCATTGGTCTCCCATACATACTGTAACGGCCCCATTTTTACATACTTAATGGGCAGATAACAAAATATATCAACCCTTATTTTTGAAAGCAACACACTGATAAATTCTGATGTCATGTAAAAATAATGATCATGAGAAACACACTGAAGACTTACAGTATGGTAACAAAAATGTGGTCTGCTATGGATAATAGTACATTTGAAAAAAAACATACATACATTTTTGTGCTGCGACTACAGATGGAGACTTTTCAGACTGAAATGTGCTGAAAATTATCAAATGTATAAGTACTTCCTTGTGAGCAAACTATGATCATTTATGACCTTAATTGTTTCACTGGTTGAACTCGTTGGTTTTATCTTCATTACATACAGTTAAATGATTCAGTCCAGTTGTTCCAGTTATGAGTCGAGTCGTCTCTTTGACAGAACTGTTAACTGTTAAAGTGTATTATAACTTTCATTCATATTTTACATGGAAGTAGATGTATAGACATATTTAAGTAAAGTATGGTGCTCAGTACAGTACCTCAGTAAATGTGAAAAGTGTCAGCCAGCCTGCTGCAGGTCATGGGCCTCAGCCTGTCAGTGAACAGAGGAACTACAACAGCAATAAACATTTAAAGGCACTACAATTGTATTTCACTGTGCAACCATGCGTTGCAGAATGACAATAATTGACCATTGAATGATGATGAATGATGAGTATCTCAGCTGTATGTCACCATTATTCATCCAGAGACTTTCTGTGTATTAATGGTTTAAACAAGGGCAGCAGTTAAAACATGAAGAGCAGAGATGAGAGCCAAAAGAAAACAAAAATAAGTAAACAAATGTTTTCTAATATCAAAACACGCAGTCTGCCATCCATACCTGAAGACTGGACCATCACTGATATCTGCTCTCACAGCCTAGGTGGTGTTTCCACCTTTCATCAAGTCCACTTAAACTTCTCACCACACACTCTTCATATGCTGCTGTGCTGCCGTCGTTCTTTCCATCCACTGCCCAGTGTAACCTGTCTGGTTATGTTATGTTATAAAACTGCATCTACAATGCTATGAGAAGGAAAACAAAATATTAATGAATAAGAAACAGCACAAAGACAAAAAAAGAGTAAAAAAAACAAAAACAAAAACCACAAAGTTGATTTAATTCCAGTTGAGTTTAATTATGAAATGTACATCATCTCAGGGTTTAGTTTCATATTAAAACACCCGCTCCCCTTCTAATACACAGTGAGAAGTCATTTATCCCACATACAAAAACCATCTCATCCCTTCAGTATCAAAAGTAGCAACGATTAGGCAACAACATCCAGGTAAGACATAGAGACACATCTACTCAGAAAGAAAACAATCTGAGCTGATAGTGAGTACCACTGGTAGAGGAACACTGAGGATGAAGATGGACTTTAGCTGAACCCTGGTCATTCAGCATCCTGACCAGACTCTACTCCGATCAGGTCGACCTGTAGCCAATCACAGCTGAGCCACTAAGTCACATCTGTTCCTGCAGAAAATACAGCAAATGAAGGAAAAACCAGACGACAGCGATGAACGCAAAACTCCAGAGCATAACTAAGCAGTGTGTTGTACAGTGCAGGACACAGGAGCGTGAAGGCAGCCTCAACAGTCACTGATTTGTTACGGCAACATTCTGTACTCAAGGGATTCTGGGAGCTGAGAAATCAACAATAAACATCAGTAGTCACATCCAAAATGGCAATAAACCAGAGAATGTGAGTTTTCTTTTGAAGTGATCATTGCTGGTCATTAAGCTCCTTAATACACAATAAATGAGCCTCTAATGTTTGTCTAGTTCCTAGCACTGTGTAACCTGAAGCAAAACGCTGTGTACTTCCAGTTTATTAAAGTTTAGCACACCTTAGCTTGATCCAAACCTTTCCCAAATCTAGTTTGAACATCTTGGAAACAGGCAGAGAAAGCTGCTGAGTCAAGGAACGTCAGCTCTCTGATTTACCAGTCAAGACAAAAACTATCGACCAGTGCACAATGTGTCGATGATTTCAGGGCAACAAAAGTCAGCAAATCATTCCTTCCTCTTTTTTTCTTCACAGCTGCAGTTTTATGTCAGATTACAGTATTTTTCACCAGTTTGTGTCCTTGATGCACTGCACAATGTCCAACTAACCAAGTACTGAGTTTCTTGTCATTTTTTCTCCCCTTAATATTTCTGGTTTAGTGTTTTAAATGCAGACACCTTTTAACTTTTTTGAGGGACAGTTTGAAAAAAAAGTAAATAAACTATGTTGGGGCAGGAAATCCATTCGACGTGCGACTTAAACTGAAAAGAAAATGCGAAAATGTAACTTTGTAAAGGAGCTTGCTCACTGGACAGGAATTTATAACAAATGCGTCCACTCAAAATAGTTCAGGAGGAGTGACGGTGGGTTTCTTGGTGCATCATGGGACCATGACTTGGAATGGAGAGCCTGGGATGTGGTCTTCCCCCCACTTGACCACCAAGATGTAGGTTGCCCAAGTGTTTGACCAGAACCTCCTCACAGGGCACCTGAGGGCCGTAAACGCCCACCAGGAGCATGTTCTTACCTGGGAAGAGGAGGGGAACAGCCAACAAGTGAGTCATGTATCCAAGCATCAGTGTTTTAATGTTTTCAGTGTTCAAATGCTCCAGCATTACAGCAGTACACAGTGAGTTCCTTACTTCCATGGATGCAGAAGCCCTCTTGCTTGCTCTCATTAGATTCACTGCCCGTAAAAGCGACAGTGGCCTAAACATTAAACTCAGCTCTAGTACTCATCACTCTTGCTGTGTTACACTCTAAACGGTCCCTGAACAACATGACTAGGAGCAACAATTCTATTGTTACAACAGGTAGTTACCAGGGGTAGAAAAATAATCAATTCTTTGATGCGTCGCAAATTCTCTCGAACGACTGTGTCGATGCAAGTAAGTTAATAATCTGAAATTTAAATATTAAATTAGTTGGGCTGCTGCAGAGCGCGACAGAAAACATGTGAGTTGTTTACAAAGTTTCAGCTGTGATAGCGAGCAACAAACTTTGACGACATGCACCGGCTTCTGCAAAAGCTTTTATGAGGTCAAGGGGAAGGTGGACAAGACCTACGCTGTGTGAAAAGTGTGTGTGTATCTGTGTGTGTGTGTGTGTGTGTGTGTGTGTGTGTGTGTGTGTGTGTGTGTGTGTGTGCGTGTTGGGGGGGGCGGAGGGGGTGAAAAGCAACCTGTCATTCATTTTCTTTCTTTTCTTTTCCTAAAAAAATGTTGCATTGATAATCAGTTTAGAATTGAATCGTGCGGTGCCAGGAGATTCCCAGCCCTGGTAGCTACAAGAGAAAGTCAGCCAGTATCACTGCAGATTACTGAGTGATGAATCTTCACACTCTATCTGATGTAGCCAACTTAAGCCTCATCACTCCCGACACTGTTGGGGGGACGTGATATGCTTCTTTACATCATGTTGCTTTTGACTCCAAACTGACTCCACTGTTAGCGCAGCTTAGATTTTGCAGTGTAATGTTGTTTATTAATGGCTCTACGTTTACATCCTGCGTGGTCTGTTGACCAATCCCGTTGCTGTTCTACTGGAGTCTCTGTTTCTGAACCTTCCAACAGAGAAGCTGTTATGTGTTCATGTGCACAAAACCATCTCACATGTTCCTTACTGGCCTTGCTGCAGTCGACAGAGAAGTTTCCTCTCTGGCCGACAAAGGCCTTGCTGAGGCCGGGACCTCGGCTCAGCCCTTGCTGGCGTCAGAGTCAGCCAGCCTGGGCATGGCACTCTGGGTAAAGCTGCTGCTGGACGCCCTCACTACTGGATCCACTGTCAGGGTCGATGTTTCACTGGCGTTGGTGACATTCACCAGGCGAGGACCTATGAGAGGGAGGAAAAAAAAAAATCAGTTATTGCTATTATTTTTTATATATGTCACTGTGATAGCTTTAAAAATTCTAAATGCTTTGAAGAGGAGGACAGCAAACAATTGTAAAACCAGGACTTTCCATGAAATTACTGCTTTAATTACTGCTCTACTTTCCAGGATGTCACAATGAACCTTTCTTGGATTAAGCCTTTGTGTTTTCATGTAGATAGAGGAAAGTTCCCACAGACTTGAGCTACTGCTGCCACAAAACAAAGCTGTCAAATGTGTCTTCGAGTTTTTATTATTATTTTGACACTCATTTGTCATTAAATACTCTCAGTCATCACTTTACCAGTGACTTTGGCCTTGAAGGGACTGCCATTGATGTGGTTGGGTCCTCCATATTTGATGCTGATCACGTAGTTTCCAGGTGCCATGGGAGTGTACTGCATCTTGTAGCCCTCAGGAACCTCCTTGCAGTCCATCTTGACCTTGGACGGACCCTCAATGGTCACAGCCAGGGCCCCAGGACCTGCTTTAGTGTTGTTGATGGTTAACTCTGACTGGCTACCTGCAACATTACAACATAAAAAATACATATCAAGCTGTGGTTGTCACAGTGCTGTGGCTCTTTTGTTTGAAGTACAAAACCCTATAATGATAAAAGTGTTGACATTTTATTATTCATTATTAACAGACAGGTCACCCACCTGTCGTGCCTCTCTCCAGTCCAGCTCCATAGGCTGACACCACACCGGGCTCTCCTGTCTGTCCTGGTTCTCCGACTCGGACCTGGAAAGGACTTCCTGGGATGTGAAAGCCGTTGAACTTGACATCGATGGTGTGGACGCCATTTTCCCTGGGGATGTACCGGATAGCGTACTTGTCTGGAGGACATGTGAAATGGAAACACTTGAAACACACTCAGACCTCTTTCCAGCTCAGTGACGACACACTCCTCTAGCGCTGCAGAGGGGCTGTGGACCTTGGCCTCCATCTTTCCCTGCGCTCCGTTCAGACGCACCACAAAGGATGCTGGGTGATTCACCTTCAGACCAGACTCCTACGAGGTTCAACACAGACAGTCTTCCTTCAAAACACAAACAGCACTCACTTTTATGAAGAAGAGTGAAGTGCTGCAGCTCTGCTCTGCTCTCCATGTATTTCACTGTCTCTCACTCTCTCTCACCTGAGCTCCTGTTGGTGCAGCTTCAGCAGACAGAGACAGACAGGTCAACACACTGACACTGTACCACACACACACTATCAGTGCTACAGTACAGAGTTTAAAAGAGTACATCATACAGTGCTCTCTGGTAGACAAACTATGTCATTTATACATGACAATATAATAAAAAATGTAACGGAGAAACCCTGGTCAAAGCTGCAGTTGGTAACTTAGCAAATATGGTAAAAAAAAAATATTTTCATAAAACTGTCACAATATCCTAAGTACTAAGTACATCAGACAGATGATAAAAAAAAAAATGAAAAATGTATGATAGTAACTACTGTCATGTTCGCACCAAAGTTACTGACTACAGCTTTATATAATATATTATGTATAGATATAGTATTACATTATAATACTCACAAACTTTGCAGTAAAGCAGATCTGCTTTGCAGCTTTTCTAACATCACCAGCAATATGAAAAAGGATGGGCAGTTTGAAACTCCGTCTTACATCTTCAAACAATGATGTGTTCATATTATTATTATTATTATTATAAGGCAGCAGAGCTCTGATGACTGAAGTGTCAGACTCAGATTTATCAGGTTTGTCTCCAGACAGGAAACAAACTCCAGTCTCTAAAAGTACAGCAGCAGGTCTGCTGTAGTCCGCCTCCGTCTGCTGCAGCTAATCAACCAAGGAGCTAACGATGATGATGATGATGACGTGCTGTTAAAAGCCTTTAAATGAAACACAAGAGAAACACCAGCAGTTCCACACCAGAGAGAGGAGGGATGACCACAGCCAGGCAAAACGGTGCAGAGGGCAGCCTTTTTGGCTTTCCAGCCACAATTAGTGTTTTTATACATACTTAAGGAGAAGTCCTCCTCCTTAAGTACCACCATCATAACATGATGCTGGATGAATGTCACAAATAAAAATTAGAGGCGTCATTACATCGCCATATTGTACTTTGAATATATAGCATAGTAATATGACCAAATTTTGTTGTTCTCTGATTCTTTGACCAATCAGAGGAGACCCTCATCTTTAGGCATCATCTGATAGTCAATATCTTTATGCATGAGAATGAGGTATATAAGACTGAATGGCAGATGATATTTTTGGCCTTGTTTTGACAGAAAGAGTGAGGAAAGGTTGAAAGAAGATGACCTGCAGCGAGGGGCCGCTGTGTTCAGGACTCAGCCTTGGTACATGAGGCCCTACAGGGACGTTTGAGTGCTTTTTGTGTTCCGCTCAATGTTCAGTTGTTTCTAAAGAATATTGGAAATAATTCAGTCATTATTTTTAAATTGACAAGCAATTTGCTGTAATGTAATAGTTTTCTGAAAGGAGCCGAGACACTTTAATACTGTTTCTGTTCATTTATCGCAAGTGATATAGTTATTGTTTTATTTTCCTTTTATTGTACAGCCTAAATGAAAAGCTAAAATATCAAGCAAGGTCTATTTCATGAAATATACTGTCCGAAGTTGAAGTTGAAAGAATTATCCATTTAATGTGTTAAGTGGCACAATCTAAAAGCTGTAATAAATGTTTGTTTTATTCTCAAGTAAAATTGCTGATTTTGTCAGGTTTTGCTGCTTACTCCACATGGTTGTAAATTGTCTTGTCTTTGGGTTTGGTTGGACAAAATTACAATTCTGACCTCACTTTTGATATTTTTCAAAGTTTTCTTACATTATATATAGTAAATGTCACAATCAATTAGTGGTAAATGAAAGTAACCAATAGTTAGAGCCATAGCACGTCCTCCAAAAAGCATGAATCTTCTCCAGTTTTCACTCTGCATGGTTTCCTTTAGTGCCTCCCTCAAGCCAAAGTGTCCACTTCACAGAGAAACGGTGTGTTTGCCTGGCTGTGGCCACATCCATGATGAGGCCAGTTGCATAAAGAGAATTCAAACTTTAACCTGATTTTCGGTTCAAATGAATGGGCTCATGAACTCATCTGAAAAGTGTTGAGTGTCCAAAAGTACTTTCTTCTTGTTGCTGCCATCACAAGTGGGACTAAAATCAACATTAAATCTGTGTGAATAAACATGAACCCATCACACCCAATTCATCTGCTCTGTATTAGTACAGAATCTATCACATTTTTATGCAACTGTGCCTCAGAGCCCTTGAGCAAGGCCGGGCCAGCTGGTTGTGGAGGTGCCTCCTCATGCCTCACCTGAAGGCCGGTAACAGTAAGGCGCCGAGCGTTGTTTGCTGGAGCGACAACAGGAACCAGGTAGGGGCTGTCAGCTATGTGCTGCTCGTTGAACTTCACTGAAATTTCATGATCACCTGCAGAGGAGGAGGGGGGTGACATCACTCAGAAAGTCAAAGAGACGCTAGAACAGACAGTCATTAGGATAAACTGTGTATGTGTGTTTTCTCTACCAGGGTCAGGGGGCTGGAAGAAGAGGGAAAGAAAGAAAAGATATCAAGAAAGACAAAACTGACATGGACTACAATCCACAGAGCAGCAGTAAGAAACGAGACAGAAACCAGAGAAATGGAAGGGCTTCAGACAGTTTTAGAAAAAGAGGAACAGCTCTGACACCGCAGGTGTTTTCAGTCTCCAGATCTCAGCCGGACAGAACGAGTTCAGGAGCCACTCACTTTTTTTTCCCCCTCACTTTTCCATCAACAAAACAACCAGAGACACCCTGCTGTTACCACCTGAGATGGTTACAGGTGACGGAGAAGACCAAAGCCACTGCAAGCCGTCAGATGAGCAAGATAAGAAAGTGTGTGTGTGTGTGTGTGTGTGTACCTGGTATTTTCAAACTGAGGTCACACATACTCCCCACACGGGCGACAGATGCTGCCCTCTGTCGCCGGGTAATGCTCTCCCTGATACGACCCTCCTCAGTCACGCTCACTATGAATGGACTTCCTGTTGATAAACACACACATTAAAAAAATATTTGTATAAAAATATTCAAAATTCAAGAGATTTGCCACATGCATAATTGAAGATGTACAACAGCAGGGAAATGCAATTTGCAACGACTCTGCTAACTGTGCATTTGGTAAACATAAATAAATTTAAATAACGCAAGAGGCAGCCCCTAATGCCTGGAACTGGGATTCAGGAACTGTCTGACCTCTATAGAAATAAAAATATAACCCGTACACGGAAGACATATTCAAAAAAAAATTAACAAAAACTGTATGTAAATAAAAGAAATGGTAAAAGAAAGATATTAATACTGGAAGCTGTTCTAAAAAAGTGGCATAAAAACAGCTGAAAAATAGAGAATTTATAAATCTGCTGGATGCAAAATCTCTCCTACTTCACTGCGACACTGTTATGTTTTTTTTTTTTGTTTTTTTTTTTTAACCTGGGATGTGTTCCTCTGAGAAGCGGACTGAGACAATGTAGTTTCCTGGTTCAGTAAATGCTGCACGTCCCGTCCTCCATGTCCTCCATCTGGATGTCCACCTTACTGGGACCTTCGATGGACAGAGCCAGGCCACCATAACCTGCACACACACATACAGAGGTATATCTGAAGCTAACGCTAGTTGGCTAACGCCAGAAACAGGCAGCGGACTGACTTTTTTTTTGTGACGTTATTGTGTCGCCTAATCTCAGCAAATCACTTGGTGAGAACAATATCATCACAGTGTTGTAATGAACACAGTAACAGAACACTAAACCACTGCACTTAGATCATCTGAAGCCCTCCATACTGACCAGCCTCCCGCGTGTCAACCACAAAGCTGGAGTTGTTGAAGGTAGTTCCCTGGACGAGGCCGTCACCATGAGCTTTGACCTGGCTGGCGTCGCCGATCTCGGACTGGACGACCAAAACGGTGATAGGACTGTTGGCAACATGGCTGCCGTTCTTCAGGATGCTGACCAGGCGTTCACCCACCTCCCGGGGGATGAATGAGATACCTGGACAGAGAGGAGGGGGAGAGAAAGACAATTTGGAAGGAATGACAGAGGAGGAGATGGAGTGTGTGTGTGTGTGTGTGTTACCGATGTGATTGTTGGCCAGCCTCTTCAACAGGCAGGGCTCGTCGCGGCCGGACGGCGCCTTGATGCTGGCGGTCAGCAGGCTCAAGTCCGTCTCACTGATGTCAAGAGAGAAATCTGCCGCTGAGCCCAGTTTGACCTGAGAGCGCCGCTGGTCGTCCTCTGAAACACAAACAGACACAAGAGCCTAGCTTTTAAACTTTATTTCTGTTATGAACTTAAAGCAAATCCTATCCTATCTATGCTCAACCTATTTTGTATAAAGGAAGGTAGAAATCAGAATGAAACACACTATCGATCATGAATAATCTGCCTGTTTGTGTAACATGTCTGTGGGTTTTGGTGTTGCAGTCTAACCTGTGATTTTGGCAGTGAACGGGCTGCCGGCAATGTGCTTGCTGTTGTATTTGACCAGGATGTTGTAGTCTCCGGGCAGAGTGGGCAGGTAGCTGACGCTGCACGTCCCGTCCTTGTTGTCCACACAGCTGATCTCTGCTTTGGATGGACCCTCGATGGCCAAGTCCAGACCCCCTGATTGTATTGGAAAGAGGATGGCATCAGTAAAAATGAAAGCCTTGTGAGGACATGCTGCCCTCTCCGTCTTAGTGAAATTTGATGACTTTGGGTTTTGTTAATCAGACAAAACAAGACAGTTAAAGTCACAATGAAACAGAAGAGCAGGATTTAGATGTTTCAGTGGACATGGCTGAGTGAGTACAGGCTAATACAGATCTGGGGTGAGTCTCCAAACCTCTGTTATGGTGATTTTCCACAGGCGCGGTACGGTACGGCACGGCTCTACACGGTTGTGGCGCTTTTCCCACGAGTACCTGGGATTATTTGACTTATTTAAAAGCCAAACACTCTTCTTTCGCTCTGTGTGACAAAAAGCCACAGAGCGAGCAACAAATACATGATCACTTCGGTGTCCTCCATTGTTTGTGATAGTAGTGTTGTTGTTCTTCTTTTTCCTGTGTTGCATGTAAATGCCGTCATGACATGACATGCCGTACCGTGCCGTTACTGTGCGTGGAAAAGCGCCATTACATCGGGAGGAAGAGGGACAGAATAAACTGGAGCATAACAACGCTTTTTGGAAATATCAACATGGAGACACGTCACATTAGGGGAAAAAGACGCTCTCACTTCAGCTTCACTGTAAAGCCCAAATGAATAATTTCTTATTCTAGAAAATAACTGGCATATCATGATGTATTTTACACCTAACCCATCTGTCTGAAAATACACACACAAAACTAAAACTATTGATCTGGATGAACTCAGGAGGCCAACAGCTTTCATTTTAGATCTTTAAAAAGCATTTTCCCCCCCCATCTTTCATTTAATGTTTGCGTATTATATTATTGTTATCTTCAAATTCCAATGGCTTCAATATTATCACTACCGATTCTGTTGCAGCCTCAATGTGCCACTTTTACAACACAGCTCTTTCTGCTCTTCTATCTCTGCAGCTCTGCTGCTTCTGCAGCTAACGTACCTTCAGCGGCGTCCTCTGTGAAGACGGTGAATGTGGCCATCTTGTTGGCGACGCCGTAGCTCAGACCAGGATCATAGGCTGAGACATTAGGACTACTGGCATTGTTCACATAGAACTGAAGAGGAGACTCTGCAATACACAAACACAGTGGCGGACTTAGCAATTTGGGGGCCCCAGGCGAATTTAGCTAGGGGGCCCCAACAAATCTTTTTGGTGTTTTGGTGTTTGTGACAAACACCAAAACACATTAAAACTGCAGGAGGAGTATCATTACATCATTCAGGTGTTTTATGAGTACAGTGACACAGTCCTGAGCTCACCTCCATCACCTGTGAGTCTGATTGTTTAAACATCATGACAGCAGAGTCAGATTTATTTTGTATATTTAGTGTGTGTGTGTGTGTGTGTGTGTGTGTACTGACCTGGGATGTGTGTGCCATTGTATTTGATGTGCATCTCGTGCAGGCCAGCCTCAGTGGGTGAGTACTGCACAGTGACCGTCCCATCCAGGTGTCAGAGATCAACGGCTGAGCTGATTTACCTGAAGGCATCAGCACCTCACCTGAGAGAGAGAGAGAGAGAGAGAGAGAGAGAGAGGGAGGGAGAGGGAGAGAGAGAGAGAGTGAGTGAGAGTGTGTGTTAAAGACACACATACACCGTGCAGTATATTCTTTGCATATTTCCATGTGGCCTTTCTCTTATCACTTTTATGTATTACTGTATGTGCAGCATGGCTCTATATTTCTTGGCCAGCCCACATCTTGTTTCCAGACTGAAAAATTTCAACAACTACTGGATAAATTGTGTTTTGTTTCTTTAGCGCCACCATGAGGTTGATTTTCATGTTCTTTTGAGTTTTTCAAAAAGACAATTTTGAGGCATTTTGCCTTTTATTCTCTGACAGTGCTAGTTCTGAACGAAGGGACAGATTCAAACCCAGGCTGCTGGGGTAAGGACCCTCTCTACCAGATGAGCTACTGAGGCGCAACATTTGTAGTTTTTAGTGAAATCTCTTGAAAATTACTGGGTGTATTAGCACTAATCATACCCTCACGTACCCTGTCTGGAGGAATATTGTGATCCCTTAACTTTCATCTAGTGAAGCGATTTTCAAAAAGTATGGGCCTCCCTCTATGTCATCATCAGCCCCTGCTGTACTTCTGCACTAATGACTCAGTCTGTTGTCTCACCTGTGATTTCACCCTTCCTGAAGGAGAACAGTATCACCATGTCGAACGGCCTGAAACCGCTCCCGTTAACGCTGCTGCTGATTGGTTCCTGGGTATCTGACACCTGGAGAGGACAGAAACACACGGACAGCTTAACGCCTCTATTCAGCAGCATTAAAACAACTTCCTGTTCCCGCCAACCTAAATTAAAAACTAGAAACATGCTGCTACTGCAACCAAGCCTCGCCCACAGAGGGGCATCCTGGGAAGGGAAGCACGACAGAGCAGAAAAGAAAAAAAAGAGGATGATGATGATGATGATGAGGCAACTCTGTGATGCAGCCACAGCCATGAAGAGTGCACTGAGGAAGAGGAAAAAGAGAGGCCACTGCAACGAGGAGGGAAAAACAATGAGAAGTACTCAAAACGCACGTAACCATAGCAACGCCTTCTGCAACATCTTTCAGACACCTGGGTTTACATCATTCACGTTATGTTGTGTGGGAGGTCTGTGTCCCACCATATGTTAGCTTAAAAGATTAATTATGAGGAATATCAAGATGTGTTAACACGGTTAATCAGCGTTAACATGGCAGCATGTGCAACAGTAACTCTACTTAGACAAACTGCCTGAAATGTGTCTCAGGAAAGTGGACATGGGCACCGTGGCGAATGGTGGAGAAAACCTAGGGGTACCCAGGCTCCGGGCGCAGCCTGTTGCAGTCGAGACGTCTGCTCTTGGATCATGGGTACCTCATCAGTAGCCTGAAGACATGACAGTTGGGGTTAACACACACACACACACACACACACACACACACACAGCTGTGGCTTGGTGGGTAAATCCTGGACTGTAAACTGAAGGCAAGATGTCAACAAGTGAATCTGAAACCAACCAGTCATCTCTTAGTAGAGCATTAACAGACATTTTTGGCATAAGGACGTCATAACTCTAATGTAGTTACATCCATTTTCTACCGCTTATCCTCATAGGGTCTTTGGGGGGGTTGGAGGCTATCCCAGCTGTCTTAGGGTGAAAGACAGGGTACACCCTGGAAAAGTCTCCAGTTCATCACAGGACACATAGAGACAGACAACCACTCACACTCACATTCACACCTACGGTCAATTTAAATTAGCCAATTAATCTAATCCCCATGCATGTTTTTGGATGGTGGGAGGAAGCCAGAGTACCAGAGAGAACCCACACAGACACGGGGAGAACATGCAAACTCCACACAGAAAGGCCTGGGCCCGGGATTCTAACCCGGTACCTTCTTGCTGTGAGGCGACAGTGCTAACTAATGTAGTTACGGTCAATGTAAAAAAAAAAAATTCCATGTTGTACCTGCATGGATAAAAACCAGCTGCTTCCTGGAACAACAAGAAATGCATAAACAATTTAAAGCTCTAGAGATTTGTAGTTTAATGTATGGCCCTTTAAAAGTTGGAGCACACTCCAGCCCCCACATCTTTGGGAAAATCTTGACTCCCTCAGGTCACATGTACCCATTTTAGACCCCGAGTCAAAGCGTAATGAACACAATTCTGCATCCTGCCTCACCATGACTTTGAAGGGACTGCGTGGGATGTTTTCCCCTCCAAAGCGGACGTAGATGACGTAGTTTCCGGGCTCCAGTGCGGTGTAGAAAATGTCAAAGGTGCCGTCCTCGTTCTCCAGCACCTCAGCCTCCACCTCGCTGCCGTCAGGCTGGACCACCACACAGCTCACCTTCCTCTTCCCAGCAGCCTTAGCATTCACCACCAGGCCCAGCTCCTCGCCAATGGCCACTGTGGGACCCACACCTGGACCTGGGGAGGAGGGGGAGGACATTTTAGTAGATTTGCTTTTTCCCCAAAAAGATTTTTTCTGACACATCATCATCATCATCATCAGCATCATCCATGGTCACGTACCAGTGACGGTGCACTTGCTGGCATCTCCAGTTGCCGTGGCGCGGCCTCTATAAGATGAGGCAGGGATGTCATCACCGCCATACTTTATGACGATGGTGTAGCGCCCGGCATGGTCGGGGATGTAAGACACCTGGTATGTATCGTCACCGTTGTCATGGATACTGGGCTGCTTAGGTTTTCCATCCTGGTCCTGGAGTGGAAGAAGGAAGAAAGAAGGGAGCACAGAGTGTGAGGTCTCTTTTTTCCTCATAATGCTTAGTGGATAATCATGTCTGTGTGTTACTGACAGTGATGAGCACGTTCAGTTTGCCCTGGCCGGCATCCTTGGCATCAATATTGAACTCGACAGGGAAGCTGGCAGGGACGCCGCTGGTCAGTCCGGGGCCGCTGGCTCGCACTTTACTGGCATCGTGAGTGGGCAGAGTAAAAACTAAACTAAGACAAGAGTGTTAAACTAAGACACTTTTTCAATCCAAACTATCACAGTGACCTGGTGATGATGTTGAAGGTGTTGGGCTCCTCCGTCAGGGCTTGTTGGAGCCCAGGGCCAGAAGCCACAACCCTGCTGGGGTCACATCCATCCGACACAGACACCCTGAACGGGCTCTTAGGAACCGGTGTGTCGTCATAGAGAACCTGGACGCTGTGGACACCTGAAACACACAGATGCACACGTTGTTGTAGATTAGAGCAGTAAAGGCTGTGGTAAAGGCTGAACACAGGTGCAGCAGATGTGCTCACCATTCTCAAAAGGCGTGTACTCTACGTTGTAGGTGCCGTCTGGCTTGTCTGTGATCTGACAGTCAGTCAGCGCTCCGGACGGGTTCCTGACCTCCACCTTCACATGGTCTCCTCCTCGCTGTGTCAGAGGACTGGCGTCTACTGTGAATGATGTGGTGGCTTCTCTGAAAACAGCTGGAGGAGGGATGAGCATAGGTTTGAATAAAAATCTATCAAATGACCTCATATATTAAAATGGGAACAACGTTGTTTGAAGATGTTAATTTGGTTATCTTTGAAAAGAAGGAATATAAGTAATTTGCCACCTTTCCTCAAACCAAACACAATGGACCATACCACACCTTGTCTTTCCACTCCGGGTCCAAACACTTTGACCTTGGAGGTGTCAACGGCAGGGTCTGCCATCACCTTGGCAGGGAAGCCGGGGACAGCCTTGCCTGCATACTTCAGCTGCAAGGTGTACATGCCGGAGGTCAGGGGGACCTAGGTCACTGTGTACGTCCCGTCTCCGTTGTCAACCACCTCCGTCTTCGCTTTCAGACCTGCAACAAAACAGTCTTGTTTGTAAGTTCACATCTCAGAACAGTCTCAATATCCCAAACATTATTCTCAGAGTACACTCTGATATTAGACGCAGAGACGGTCCTGAGAGCAGACCGGACAGAAGATCACTTGGACCTGGCTCGACTAGCACCCCAGGTCATATCTGGCTTCTTGCAAACTAACAGCAAATTGTGTCATCAGATTGTTTCTTAGTCCAACACATAAACCCTGGTAAAATGGGTATGTAAAATAAAAAGAAAAAAACATGCTAATTAGTGAGCTTTGAGGTCATTTGACATTCAGGATAACTGTTTCCCCTGATTCCACAGTTATATTTAAGGATCAGATCTTACCCAAAATACCCATTACCCAAAATGTCAAACTAACATGATGTTGACTGAATGATTACTGATAGGCAGCAAGTTTCAAGTCTTTACAGAAAAGGAAATATATCTACCAGCTACTGGATCACTTTAAAAGAGTAGAGAAACACTGACACATGGCCTCACAAGCACTGGTGCACTCATTTACAGCTGACAGTGTGCAGACTGGATACTGCTGAATGATGAAACATGCTGTGTTACCAGAGCCTGGAGCAGACCCAGTCAGACTGGTTGGGGATGAGTCTGGTATGGCCTCCAGGCTGAGTTGTCCCAGTCCGGCCCGGGAACAGTCCACATTCACCATACTGGTCTCTCCAACCTGCAGACACAACAAGCTGGTTCATCTTCACACTGTGAGGGTCAGAGGCTCAGATCAGAGCTGCAGCAACTTAATTCACAAATCAACTTCTGTCATCAGATGCTCACCTTAGCCCTTTTCAGGCCTGACCCCGACGCCACCACTTTAAAGGGGTCAAAGGGCATCTGGATGTCGGCTCTGAATGGTGAGCCTGGGATGTGGACCCCCTCAAACAGGATGTTAAACAGGTAGTCCCCAGGCTCCGTGGGCAGGTAGGAGACGGAGCAGGTCCCGTCGCCGTTGTCCGAACACTTAATCTTGGCCTCAGTCGGCCCCTCCACCGTCAGACCAAGACCTCCAGTGCCAGCTCCCTTGGTGTCGATGGTGAACTCTGCCGGGTTTCCCACCAGACCTCCCTTCAGACCAGGACCGAAAGCCTTCACCTAGAGGCGGGCGAGGATGATGATGATGATGTAGCCCCTTTATTTATTGATTTCAGGCACCGACACTGAACTTGATTCAGTGTAGAAATGAAACTGCATTAGTCAGAAATGCACTGCAGATATTAATCTGCATCTGTGGCTCCTTCAGCTGATTATTTATTCTGACCTCTGCTGTATTCTCCTCAAACTCATGGCGGGAATAGAGTATATAACCTATAGATTATTGCTTGTGTTTTTCATTATTTTCATGCTGGTATTTATGAATGATTGACGTCAAGATACAGAGGACAAAAAGATAAAGAATAACAAAAACTTGAAAGAATAAAGCAATAAAAAGACTGGGTGCTGGTATGGAAAGGCTGGAGGGAATAAAGATGCTGGTGTCACCTTGCTCGGGTCTGGAGGCAGCTGGGTGTCCACAGGGAAGGGACTCCCAGGGACAGGATGTCCGTCGTAAGACACGTTGACAGCGTGGACCCCCTCCTCTGTGGGGGTGTAGCGGACCAGACTGACACCTGCTTTACCAGGCTGAGGCTCCATTTTACACTTTACCGCCTTCTGGCTGGGACTCAACTGGTAACACACACCAGAACATACAATGAATGAAGCAACGCCACAGACTCTAAGTCTGAGACTTCCACATGTTTTATTATGTAAACTAATCCTTGATCAAAAGAACAAACCAACAGATCCCACACACACATGCTGTCAGCTTATAGTGTCTCTGTGTCCTGTGATGAGGTGGCGACCTAAGACAGCTGGGATAGGCTCCAGCCCCCCCGCGACCCTATGAGGATAAATGGTAGATAATGGATGGATGGATTAAAAAATACCTTTTTAATCATATTTGCTCAAATTTACTCATTCACAATACCTTGAAAGTCGTGCATGAGAAAATGTGTGAAATAAATCATGTTCTCTGTGTCTCCTTGTCTCCTAATAGCAGGAGTCATTAACACAGCTGTCAATCACAGCATGCAAAGCTCATGACAGTGCTGTTCACATATAAATTAAGATTCTGTTACTGTGAGGACTGTTTTGCTGTAAAATGAGAACGTTTGTGACTCAGCCATGATGTTGAAATCCAAGCATCGTATGCCAGCTGGAGCAAACAATCTCATTTTACAGCTAAACAGTGAAATATGTTTCTGAAAACATTTGAGAGAAGAAAGAAGCATTTCAGCAACATAATCTTGATTCATATTAGATCATCACTACCTGGTTTGACAGTTTGAGACCCCAATGAGTCAGTGTGCAGAAAAGTGATGCCAACACTAGATTTCATCCACAGTAAGATCTGTTTTTAATCTGTGACATCACATAGGTGAGAGCAGACAGGTTTAACAATCAGAAATCTGAATCACAATGCCAGTTTTGAAAATGTAAACTATGCATAAAACAGATCACCATCTTATAATTTTTACTGCTACATGTCCAGGTTGGACAGAAGTCCAACTGGAAGCAGAGACAGATTTCTTACGTCCATCCAGGTTGTCCACGGCGACTTTGTTCAGATCCAGAGGGGCAGCGACGCCCACCGTGAAGGGGCTCTTAGCGATGGGATCGCCTCCAAACTTCACCATGATTGTCTGCTCCCCCTGCACACAGAGGACAAAGACAACATGGGAGTGGTTATGTTATGTATCACAGGACAGACAGTATACAGCACAGGTGTATATATGAACAGGTGCCTCATGCGCTGCTCTTTATCAGATGTGACTGATCGTACCTGCTGTACAGGCGTGTACTTCACAGTCTGGGAGTAGTCGTAGTTGTCAAAGAAGTCTTCGACAGGGGAGGAGAAGGAAACATCCAGCGGAGCTTTACCGGCTCCTTTAGTCAACACTGTAAAATGAGTGGGCTTACCGCTCTCTACACCTGCACAGGTAGAGACAGGGAGATTTAAAGTGTCAGTCAATGTGTGTGTGTGTGTGTGTGTGTGTGTGTGCGTACCTTGTCAGTGAACAGGACTTTAACAGTGAGTCTTCCAGCAGCAGGAGGTATGTATTTGACAGTGAACGTGTCGTTGGCATTGGGGATGATGTCAAAGTCCACGTCGGCCTCCTTGTCACCGACCATATTGGCATCACACTTAATGCCCACGCTGACATCACCTGAACCAACACACAAACAAACTATTGTTATTGTTATGTTTACAGTGCTTCATTAATGTATAGATGCCTGTGGTCTCTTTCTTTCCAGTGACACTGACTGCCACAAGGGGGAGCTGGAGTGTTTGGTTCTGTTCAGTCAGCTTATTAACTCATGTCAGAAACATTTCTCTGCAGGATTTTGTGCTGTCATTGAACTGTCTAATGCAAACAATGAACCAAGCATGCAACACAATCAAAGAGTCTCCTGCAGCAGACCTGAGCTGTCAATCACAGCAGAGGAATTCAAAGTATGAAAGCAACGACCATGTCTCTCTCTTCAGCTCCTGCACTCGTTGAAATGTGTTTGAGGAGAAATGTGGTGAGCAGCATGAAATGGAAGTACACAGGTAGACACCTGACAATCACACTGATGTGAACTACTTGAGTACATGTACTCTGGTACATCCCACCGCTGGAAATGAAGGATTCCAATGTAGATACGCAGCAAAAAGACAAAGCATAACAACATAAACATTAACCTCTCAACCTGCAGCAGTAATTTATTAAACAATGAAAGTTTTGATCCACCAACACCAGACTTCTTCTGAGTAACTTCACTAATACCACTGTCCACCAAATCTACGAAACGTATGCTGTCTTTAAATAATACTACACTACTATAAAAACAGGCTTTAGACTCATTTCTGTTTTCTGTACAATGTTTTTTCTTCCGGTGGGTCACGAGAGCACCAGAAACCAGTGTTAGAGCAGCTATCTGTAACTTATTCAGTCGCTCTTTCACACTCTGAGTTGCTGATTGTTGGAATAGTAGAAAGACAATTTTATTTTACGTACGTTTTATGACCATCAGTGAGTGAGATTGTTTCTGTCAATGCAGTCTGATGGCTTAGAGGAGAGCATGGTAACTGTATGTTCTGTGCATGCATAATTATACAAACTGCTTAAATCCCTGTTGACACGTCACCGTCTTATGGTGGAAGGCAGGGTACACCCTGGACAAGTCTCCAGTTCATCACAGGACACATAGAGACAGACAACCACTCACACTCACATTCACACCTACGGACAATTTAAATTAACCAGTTAACCTAATCCCCATGCATGTTTTTGAATGGTGGGAGGAAGCCGGAGTACCAGAGAGAACCCACACGGACATGAGGAGAACATGTAAACTCCACACAGAAAGGCCCCGGGCCGGGAATCAAACCCAGCACCTTCTTGCTGTGAGGCGACAGTGCTAACCACCACACCACCATAGTGTCCATAGAAAATGCAAACAGACTTCTTTTTGAAACCACCAGTATCACCCCCTGCTGGCTGGGGCAAGTTTATTTATTTCTGTATGGGCTTCATTGCCGTTGTTCACAAACCGACAAACCAGTGGGTGATGTCACGATGGCTCTGTCTACTCTTTATGTAGTCTATGTTTGTTGATTCAGCCAGACTGGCCAGGTGAGCTTTATCTGCACGTTTGAGCGTGTGAACATATTTTTCTCACTAAGTCCAAGTCCCCAGGAAGTGTGCTGGGCTTTGAAGCAAATTTTCCCAGTGGGGAAATAGTGGTTGTTGTTGTTGGGCCCAAAATACTATTCTCTGTAGACTTACATTGGGAAACATTCTCTTATTTGTATTTTTGAGTTTATGTCCCTTCTTCCATTCATGTGAATGAGACAGTGGGCTAATGCGGTCAAGCCAGCCATCTCTTGCAAACTGGTGGTCAAATGAGCCGCTGCTGAGGGAGTGTTAGCAGAGGAAGAGCTAGCAGAGAAGCGAGAGGGAGTGTTAGCAGAGGAAGAGCTAGCAGAGAAGCGAGAGGGAGTGTTAGCAGAGGAAGAGCTAGCAGAGAAGCGAGACGGAATGTTAGCAGAGGAAGAGCTAGCAGAGAAGCGAGACGGAATGTTAGCAGAGGAAGAGCTAGCAGAGGAGTGAGAGGGAGTGTTAGCAGAAGAAGAGCTAGCAGAGGAACGAGAGGGAGTGTTAGAAGAGGAAGAGCTAGCAGAGGAGCGAGAGGGAGTGTTAGCAGAGGAGCGAGAGGGAGTGTTAGCAGGGGAAGAGCTAGCAGAGGAACGAGAAGGAGTGTTAGCAGAGGAAGAGCTAGCAGAGAAGCGAGACGGCGTGTTAGCAGAGGAGCAAGAGGGAGTGTTAGCAGAAGAAGAGCTAGCAGAGGAACGAGAGGGAGTGTTAGAAGAGGAAGAGCTAGCAGAGGAGCGAGAGGGAGTGTCAGCAGAGGAAGAGCTAGCAGAGAAGCGAGACGGAATGTTAGCAGAGGAAGAGCTAGCAGAGGAGTGAGAGGGAGTGTTAGCAGAAGAAGAGCTAGCAGAGGAATGAGAGGGAGTGTTAGAAGAGGAAGAGCTAGCAGAGGAGCGAGAGGGAGTGTTAGCAGAGGAGCGAGAGGGAGTGTTAGCAGAGGAAGAGCTAGCAGAGGAGTGAGAGGGAGTGTTAGCAGAAGAAGAGCTAGCAGAGGAACGAGAGGGAGTGTTAGAAGAGGAAGAGCTAGCAGAGGAGCGAGAGGGAGTGTTAGCAGAAGAGCGAGAGGGAGTGTTAGCAGGGGAAGAGCTAGCAGAGGAACAAGAAGGAGTGTTAGCAGACGAAGAGCTAGCAGAGAAGCGAGACGCGTGTTAGCAGAGGAGCAAGAGGGAGTGTTAGCAGAAGAAGAGCTAGCAGAGGAACGAGAGGGAGTGTTAGAAGAGGAAGAGCTAGCAGAGGAACGAGAGGGAGTGTTAGAAGAGGAAGAGCTAGCAGAGGAGCGAGAGGGAGTGTTAGCAGAGGAGCGAGAGGGAGTGTTAGCAGAGGAAGAGCTAGCAGAGAAGCGAGACGGAATGTTAGCAGAGGAAGAGCTAGCAGAGGAGTGAGAGGGAGTGTTAGCAGAAGAAGAGCTAGCAGAGGAACGAGAGGGAGTGTTAGAAGAGGAAGAGCTAGCAGAGGAGCGAGAGGGAGTGTTAGCAGAGGAGCGAGAGGGAGTGTTAGCAGAGGAAGAGCTAGAAGAGGAACGAGAGGGAGTGTTAGCAGAGGAAGAGCTAGCAGAGGAGTGAGAGGGAGTGTTAGCAGAAGAAGAGCTAGCAGAGGAACGAGAGGGAGTGTTAGAAGAGGAAGAGCTAGCAGAGGAGCGAGAGGGAGTGTTAGCAGAGGAGCGAGAGGGAGTGTTAGCAGAGGAAGAGCTAGAAGAGGAACGAGAGGGAGTGTTAGCAGAGGAAGAGCTAGCAGAGGAGCGAGAGGGAGTGTTAGCAGAGGAAGAGCTAGAAGAGGAACGAGAGGGAGTGTTAGCAGAGGAGCGAGAGGGAGTGTTAGCAGAGGAAAAGCTAACAGAGGAACAAGAGGGAGTGTTAGCAGAGGAAGAGCTAGCAGAGGAGCGAGGGTGAGAGGGTTCACCACCGGGTGAGATACCAGTGCCCTCTGAGGTTGTGACCCTCTTCAGGATGACCCGGGTCCTGTTGGGGTCGTTGGGGTCATTGGGGTCAGGAGCCAGGTCATAAGCCCACCTGAAGCACTTGGCAACCATCAGACCACTGCTCCACATCAGGTTAGCATCTCATTAACAGTCATACCATGATTACTCTCTAACTCACTGACAGAAAATGTCAAGCAATACGCTGTACACAAGCAAAAGATAGATAGATATATAGATACATAGATATATGTCTCTGTCTACCTTCCTGTCTGTGAAGAACCGATCCTGCTCAAAGTAGTGTTACTGTACGCTGTGATGCTGTGACGTTTTGACCATAGCACTGCTAGATACCTTTCAAAGAGTGAAATTAATGACACTTTATTCAACGATATGTCACTCATAAATTGTCTTGAATGACTGAAGGTCGCCACCAAATCAGCATTTTCCTATCAAAACTTCTCTTTCAGATGTTACTTTTTGTGTATATTATTCTCCACATATCACTGCAAGCCTTGTGTTTTTTTGTTGGGGCTAGTTGGCTCAGAAGGCTCGTGGGGTGCCTTGTGTTTCTGGGGGGAGCTTGTAGACATTGTCAGGACCTCATAAGACTCATTACATACCTCTGAGGTCCTGGGGAGTCTTGTAGGCTCAGTAGGCGTCGTCCTCCTCAGCTTCCTCAGCTGATGGCTGTAGGATAAAGCGGCACCAGGTTCCAGGGATTGTCCTCCCCCTTTGGGATGGGGCAGCATTAGAAAACATCTAAATTAGTTATAACAAAATAATTATGCAGGCGTAACACACTAACAACCAACAACTAGCCACTATACAACGTTTAGGTGTGTCTGCATTTTCTTCAGTTACAACCGTGAAAACATCTGACATGAAATGTGTTATACATATGTTTACCTTGTTGACCCAGGAAAAGAGCGTAGGGAAGAGCTGTAGAAGTTAGAAGGGGTACGAGTGAATGGAAGGTGAAGGTCAGCAGAAGAGTGAGCGGCAGTGTCAGCAGAGGAAGAGTGAGAGGAAGTATTAGTAGAGGAAGAGTGAGTGATAATGTTAGCGGAGGAAGAGTGAGAGGAAGTATTAGTAGAGGAAGAGTGAGTGATAGTGTTAGCAGAGGAAGAGTGAGAAGTAGTGTTAGCAGAGTTAACAGAGTTAGCAGAGGAGCAGGAGGAAGAGCTAGCAGAGGAGTGAGAAGGAGTGTTAGCAGAGGAAGAGCTAGCAGAGGAGTGAGAGGGAGTGTTAGCAGAGGAAGAGCTAGCAGAGGAGTGAGAAGGAGTGTTAGCAGAGGAAGAGCTAGCAGAGGAGTGAGAAGGAGTGTTAGCAGAGGAAGAGCTAGCAGAGGAGCGAGAGGGAGTGTTAGCAGAGGAAGAGCTAGCAGAGGAGTGAGGATGAGAGGGTTCACCACCAGGTGAGATACCAGTGCCCTCTGAGGTTGTGACCCTCTTCAGGATGACCCGGGTCCTGTTGGGGTTGTTGGGGTCAGGAGCCAGGTTATGAGCCCACCTGAAGCGCTTGGCAACCATCAGACCACTGCTCCACATCAGGTTAGCATCTCATTAACAGTCATACCATTATTACTCTCTAACTCACTGACAGAAAATGTCAAGCAATACGCTGTACACAAGCAAAAGATAGATAGATATATAGATACATAGATATATGTGTCTCTGTCTACCTTCCTGTCTGTGAAGAACCGATCCTCCTCAAAGTAGTGTTACTGTACGTTGTGGCGTTTTGACTATAGCACTGCTAGATACCTTTCAAAGAGTGAAATTAATGACACTTTATTCAACTATATGTCACTCATAAATTGTCTTGATTGACTGAAGGTCGCCACCAAATCAGCATCTTTCCTATCAAAACCTCTCTTTCAGATGTTACTTTTTGTGTATAATATTCTCCACATATACAGTGTATACATGAAAGATCTCCTAGTTATTTAGAAACTGGTTTAATCATGAGCATATAATATTTCATATTGTCACATCCCTTACTAGTTTTCTTTTTGTTTTGTGTATTTGTTTGTTTGTCCGTTTCCCCCGCTAATTGTCAGAGGAAGTGCTTCAAGCTGGTTCAAATCCTATTTATCGGATCGATCACATTTTGTTCATGTTAATGATGAGTCCTCCATGCAGTCCATAGTCAGTTATGGAGTTCCTCAAGGTTCTGTGCTTGGGCCAATTCTATTTACTTTATATATGCTTCCTTTAGGCATTGTTATCAGAAAACACTCCATAAACTTTCACTTTTATGCAGATGATACTCAGCTTTATTTGTCATTTAAGTCAGACAAATCCAGCCAGTTAGCTAAACTCCAAACATGTCTTAAGGATATAAAAACTTGGATGACACACAATTTCTTGTTGTTAAATTCAGATAAAACTGAAGTTATTCTAATTGGCCCAGAAAATCTCAGAAATAACCTATCTAATGACTTATTTACTCTAGATGGCTTTGCACCAGCTTCGAGCACCACTGTTAGGAATCTAGGGGTCATTTTTGACCAAGATATGTCCTTCAACATCCACATGAAACAAACTAGAACTGCTTTTTTCCATCTGCGTAACATTGCAAAAATAAAGCATATTCTCTCTCAAAATGATGCAGAAAAATTAGTCCATGCATTTGTAACTTCTAGGCTGGACTACTGCAATTCCTTATTATCAGGCTGCCCTAATAAGTCTATCAGGACTCTCCAGCTGGTCCAGAACGCTGCAGCATGTGTTCTGACCAGAACCAGGAAAAGAGACCATATTTCCCCGGTGTTAGCCTCTCTGCACTGGCTCCCTGTAAAATCTAGAATAGAATTTAAAATCCTCCTCCTCACCTACAAGGCACTGAATGGTCAGGCACCATCTTATCCTAAAGAGCTAATAGTGCCTTATAATCCTGCTAGAACTCTGCACTCTCAGAATGCAGGACTACTAGCGGTTCCTAGGGTTTATAAAAGTAGAATGGGAGCTAGAGCTTTCAGTTATCAAGCTCCTCTTCTGTGGAACCAACTCCCTCTTTCAGTCCGGGAGGCAGACACCATCCCCTTATTTAAGAGTAGGCTTAAGACTTTCCTTTTTGATAGTGCTTATAGTTAGGACTGATCCAAGGCTGACTTAGACTGCATTGGATCAATCCTTAGTTATGCTGCTATAGGTCTAGACTGCCGGGGGACTTCCTCTGACACACTGAGCTTCTCTTCTTCTTCATTTCGATGCTTCCATTAAGTAATTTTACTAACTCATTTTCTTCCCTGGAGTCCCTGTGCTCTCAGCTCCCAGGTGTCTGTGAGCTGAGGCTACTTGGTGAGAAGGAGGTGGCGTCATCCAGGCTCCGTCTGTTGTGATGGTGGTGAGATGGAGAAGAGGTGATGCTGCTCAGGTTGTATCTGTTAGAGTAGTGGAGAAGAGGATGTGTGTACTCCTGTGTTCCTCCCTTTAACACATGCTGCAGATTAGTTTTGTGCCATGTAGTCCCTGTGTGTTCTCATCTCACAGGTATCCATGGATCCAGTCTACCTGGTGGAGTAGTGGTTGTGCAGACCAGTCAGGCTTCATCTTCTGGTTCTGAGTGACGTGGTGGTGATGAGGTCATCCTGCGGAGGTTTCTCCTGTTTGGTGTGGTGGAGAGGAGGACGTGCTGCCCAGGCTTCTTCTGGTTGGCGTGATGGAGAGAGGAAGACGTGCTGCCCAGGCTTCTTCTGGTTGGTGTGGTGGAGTGGAAGACGTGCTGCACAGGCTTCTTCTGGTTGGCGTGGTGGAGAGAGGAAGACGTGCTTCCCAGGCTTCTTCTGGTTGGTGTGGTGGAGAGGAAGATGTGCTTCTCATCCTTTGCTGATAGCTTGATGATGCTCTTCATCCCCTTAGACACTCTCATACAATTCTATATATACACACTGTATATTAGCTATTGTTATATTGAGTTGAACATTTCCATACAATTTTGTATGTTAGTGTTAATGTGTTTACATTGTTGTTATTCTGTACACATGGCATCTATTGCACGTCTGTCCATCCTGGAAGAGGGATCCCTCCTCTGTTGCTCTTCCTGAGGTTTCTTCCGTTTCTTTTTCCCTGTTAAAAGGTTTTTTTGGAGGGAGTTTTTCCTTAGTCGATGTGAGGGTCATTTGTAAAGGACAGAGGGTGTCATATCCTGTACAGATTGTAAAGCCCAATGGGGCAAATTCATAATTTGTGATATTGGGCTATACAAATAAACTTGACTTGACTTAATTCTTATGCAGGCCGAGCCTCAGCCACGCAGCAAGGCAGCATGCGTATTCAGTACACTGTGACTTATTATATTGGTGTGAAATGCTTAAGTTGCAGTGATTGAAACTTGTGTGTAAACTTCAGAAGGGTGCTTTTCACTCTGTGTGTGCTGCAGTGGGATTCAGACCCTGCCCTGTTAGCAGTGGATGAAAAGAAGACTGCATAGATAAAGCGGGCCTAATGAACTTGTCCGTAATAAAGGTATTTTCATATTGACCTGTGGGTTTTTTCCCGTCTTTGCTTTTGCTAGTCCCCTGTAGTGGGTGTAACATAAATAAAAGCTATTACCGTCACAATAAGGTGTGTTCATCCCACACAGTGACAGTCTGTTGAATACTGAAATACTTTTAAAAGTTGATCATCATCAGGCCATTGTCTAGTATGTCTACCATCATAAAGCCAAAATTACACAAAAATAGTATATTGAATTGAAATCATTAAACCATAATAATAATAAATATGGTTAAGACCGCTCTTTAGAGATAAGAGCGCAGTAAAGAAGGTGTCGCTAAGATAGGAGTGTTTCCCAGATGCCCTCTTAATGCCCTTCTCACGCTCCCTCTTAGAGACGCTCTTAACAGGAGCCGATCACTTCTGGTGCGCTGAAACGAAATCAAACGTTGTCAGGCAAAACAATCACCCACGATTTAATCAGCGCACAAGTCACACAGACGCTGCTGTCTAATACACTAATGCCATTTGCATGACGAAATCAAGAAAAGACTACAACTAAATAAGAAGTAGTCTTGGTAAGAGATTCACATAAGCACTGTGTTTATGAAAAGAACGTCTCTTTCTCTTTTCCTTTTCATCCATTTCACGTTACAAATTAATATTTTAATGATGCTCTTTGGTGGATTTGTTTGCTGAATTACAGGAGAAGGTTGGACAGATTCAGAAAAGATGGTTAATCATATTTTAAAGCACTAATTTCAACGCCCTATTTCAAACAAAAACATGAAAGATGGATAAAAGGACAAATGAAGTTCAGGACCTGCACTGTATCCTGACCACATTGTATCCACTTGAGCACATGACCGTTGTCTGCTAATGATCTTAATGTGATCAGTTCATGAACAGATGTATAAACTATATTAATCCACAGAAAACCCCAGCTATAAACTATAAAACACGCAGGCAACTCACCGAGGTCGGTGCCGTCTCCATGCATAAATACGCAGCGCACCAGGCACTGCAGCTGAGGGACAAATCACACCGGGCTGCCCTCTGGATGTTTGTGCCTGATCTATGTGAAATGTTGCAGGTTTGGATGGTTGATGTGTTTTTTGTTGCGCCCTGACACTTTTTTGGGTGCTGTAAACTATCACATATGGACATGCAGATGTGGAATATGCGGACAAATTATTATAAATGATAGTCATATTTATTCACACTTGTTATTCCTCCTAACATTACTTATTTTTTTTTATTATTGTTATTTTTCTTCTGCCAGGTTTCGGTGTGTCATTTATGCCACAGCTTTGAGCCCACAGGGCCTAAAACATAAATTAAAGATTGAAACATAAATTAAAGTGTTTATTGTCATATGCAAAGTAAGGATGAGTTTCCCTGAAGAATGAAATTCATTAATTTGTCACCCATGAAAGCTAAATAATATAAATCTGAAGTATAAAATAGATAATATGTATATATTTTAATACATCCTTATTAATTTAATTAATTTGCCTGTCACTAAGAAAACTGTTGAGAGTGGGATAGCTTGATCTTAGAGTTCCTTCTTAATGAAAGAGCGTCTTAAGGTAAGTGTGCTCTGGGAAATGCATTTTTCTTTCATGGGAGCCCAAAGAGACACTGTTAACGCTAAGAGCCTCTTAACTGAATCTGGGAAACACAGCCAATGTCAGGGCATACAGGGGTGTTGTCAGCAGCTGATGAATGTAGCCTAACTAATCAGGTAACTTGTAATCTAACTTAGTTACTCTTAAAATCAAGTAATCAGTGAAGTAACTAAGTTACATTTTAAAGGAGTAATCAGTAATCAGATTACTTTTTGAAGGTAACTGTGGTGCCACTGTTGGCCTCACGCTATGTTCCTCTAGAATGGCCCAATCACAGTCAGCGCTCACACCTGGGATGGATTTAGAAATATGTCATGCTCTTTCTGTGTATCAAGCGCTCCTGCTTTCAGTCAACTCCTCTATGGAGATGGAAGGACAAAGACAAGCTGAGAAACCACCCATGGTCATATCTAAACTCCATGTCTTATGAAATAAGAAATGATTCCTATTATTTCAAATGTGTTTTGTGTTTGCCGTAAACAAACTACATTTCTGCATTCAAGAACTCACCGTTCAGCCTGAGAAAGCAATACAGCAGTGTACTGAATTTAGAAAACGAACTTTTGAAGTAAGTACTTCAGTACTTCAACCTGAGTAAAATTGTGACCAAGCAACTTTTACTTGTAGTTGAGTAAGATTTGACCGCAAGTATTAATACTTTAACTCAAGTACTGGAGTTGAGTACTTTGTCCACCACTGCAGGACCCAGGCTAACGTACTGTGTCCTTTTTCAAACTTCTTTTGAGTTCTTCATGCTGGATCTATCCACAGGCACATCAGCTCAACATGAAATTGGTTATAAGGACATGAGGCTTGCTCTGAGGAAAATAAACCATGAAAACTGCTGTACTTGGAAGGGACACTGGACTTCTTTTACCTGCACAAATTACAAAAGTGCGCTTGCAGACACAAGGAATTTGACTTGGTGTTAAAAGCTGATGCTACTCACATCAAATATAAGTATAAAAAATATACAAAATATGAAGTCATACATTATCTGAGCACTATGTACAGTTGGTATAATAACTGCAGATGAATAAGTGGAAAAAAATAGGTTAGGCCTATGTGGTTTTATTTTATTTTTTTTAGATTTTAGTATATATATTTTAGGATTTAGTATTTTAGTATGTATATATTTTGAATAATTATGTCTGGATTGTTTGACAGTCTGTGTGCTCTGCTGCTCTTATGAATTTATAATTATTAAAATATCCACCTATCTATCTATCTATCTATCTATCTCTTTTGATTCACGATAGGTGTTTGTTTTAAAGTTAGATTTTTCTGACAAGTGGCCAACACACACACACTTGACACCATGGCTATGTATAATAAAGGCTAGATGGAGTCAACGGAATCGCACTGGCGGCCATCTTGCCACAGTAAACTCGCTCACCCATAACACTGTGTTGTAGTGGTGCATGTACTGTATGTAAGATTGTGGCCTAAACTGGTGCTGCAGTCACTCAAATTACGTAGGGCGGTGTCTCCCCCCCCCCCTTGCCAGCAAGGCTGCAGGATCCAGCAGGAACGTCTAGGTTGCGACGAGGAGGTAACTAGAGCAGAGCTGGCAACCCGGGTACTGACACACTACTCACTTGGTGATTGGGAGATAGGTGGAGGGTGGAGCATCAGACCAAAACACAGCTGAGGGCTGCAACTTGGCTTTAAATAAGAATATCCTGACTGGACTACTGTTGTCAGTGAAATAAGTATTTGAAATAAACATGATTTCTTAATGTTTGGTGACTTATCAGGACCATTTTATGATTAATTTCAATTTAAACCTTTCTTACATACAGTTCCTTTAAATAACCATAACTTGCTCAATTTTCTACCCATTTGGGTTGCAAATGGGTTGCTTTGTTATAAATGGTGCAATGAACGAACACACACACACGGTACTATATCAAATCATATGAGTTACTAAAACTTGAATTATTACATGTTAATTTAAACAAGTAATAATTCAAAATTTGGTATTATATTAGTAATATTTTTATAAATGTGACATTTATTTACAATAAAAAATAGGTAAAACATTTCCCTTTACAAATATATATCAGGAAACGCTGCATGTTGAAATCCCCACCCTGAAGAGAGAACTAGACTACTGTGGAGGTAAACACATGGAGGACAGAGATAAGAAATGACCCAAAAAAACATAGTGAAATCAATCATAATAAATATTTATTACACGATAAGGATTAGCCTCTGAAGCCATGTTAGTCTCATTCAATCGACCCCCCATGTCCACATATCTAAACAGTCAGTACATTTACATGCACATCCAAGACAAGCTATTGGCAATAACCGAGCTAAGGGCTTAACTGGAGTTCCTGAGAAACATGCGCGGCAAGAAAATCTAATTATTCAGTGAGGTACGTTCGTCTCTGAGACACTAGGTGGCGCTACACACTAGGGATGGCGAAAACTAAAAATATTTTTGACCGGCCACCGAGCCTCGTTAGCCGGTTAATACCTTTTAACCGCTAAGTATAAAATATGCTATTTGAAATAACAGTGATTTCGAGCCGTGTCTGCCATCTGCAGTTTCATAACTCTGCTTACCTCTCTGCCGCTCTGCCTCAGGTCTCTCTCACACACACTCTGCCCCGATGCCGTCACTTATCTTTAAATCCCCTACAGCGTGAAACATGGAGTCCCGCAAACGCTGCGCTGAGGAGCTTGTAAGTGGAGGACATTTGGCTCCATAGTTTGGAAATGGTTTGGCTGATGACAGCGTGGAAAATAAAGACATTCGTCTAGTGTTAGAAGCTCGTTTGAAACACTGCTGTGGCTCATTTATGAAAATGACAGCTCCGAAGAGACGCCACTTGTTTTGGGTGCGGAGACAGCAGCGCTAGTAATAATCGTCGTGCTGTCAGCTGAAGGAGAGGCAGAAAGGAAAGCTCTCAGGGGAAGTAGGTGTGCGGCGCACTGTTTCCACCGCAACTACGGACCAATAACAGAGTCTGACTTGCCGTGTATGGACGTACAGTGTGAGCAGTCAGGTCGCATCAGAGCATCGGGCCGTATAGTGTGAGCTGCGAACTCACTTTTTTTTTTTAAAACAACAACTGACAATTTTTTACCGGTTAACGTTGATACAGTCAACCGGTTACCGGTTAACATCCCTACTACACACCCTTTCGCTTTGGCATTCTTCCGGTTCTTCTGCTACTGTGTTGTTGTCATCCCACTTCCGTGGTCTCGTCACTTCCAAAAGGGGGAGTACCCAGGCCAGTCAATAGCTTGGCTAACTGTGGGTTGCTTAAAGATGCCGGAAAAGCTTGACTTAGAACCACATTATCTGGCACAAATAGTCTGATTATAAAAACTCCAGTTCGGTTTGACTACAGTCCGACTAGGGTGTATGGCTTTTAAAACTTCAATATTATCTTGACTACGGCAAAAAGTTCAAAGTTCAAAGTTCAAAAAAGTCAACTTTCTCTAAGTGCATGTAAATGCACTGACTGTTTGTGTCTGAGGATCATGTTGGACATGATTTTTGATGGCCACGGCATCCAGCATCAGAGCGACACATCCGTATTTGACCTCATCTTCCTGGCGCCATCTCTCAAGCATGTCCAACATCATTTCATTGTGACCGGGTCTGGTATCAAGAGAGCTCAGCCACCTTAGTAAAATTAAAAAGGTAGATATTTCACCATGTAGCCATTAAACCACTAACCCAATCATCCCTATGGTGGACAATGGACATACGACAAACAGCTATAATGTCAACATGTATCAGTGTGAGACATGGGGTCCGTTTCACAAAGCAGGTTCAACAAACTCTGAGTGTAACCCTGAACTCTGAGTTGATCTACGAGTTTCCGGTTCCAGAACAGCTGATTTGAGTTGGTTTGATCAACTCTGAGTAGTTTCATCTGGAGTTTAAGTGTGTGCGCCACAACTATAAAAAGCCAGCATCAATGGAGCCCCGATTCAACGAGTCACCATGGCAAAGGGGGAAGCGGAGGGCTGCGTTTTTCACCTCACTTGAATTTGAAATTTTAATGCGCTCATATAGCGAGTTTGAAGAGTTTAGCGAGTTTAGAAATAAATGCAACACCACTGCAGCTGCAAAAGAGAGGAAGACGGTGTGGAAGAACATTGCTGCCCGGGTCAATGGGTAAGTTTAAATGTAGTCCTTTATAATAATATTACAGGGGAAAACTGTTTGAATGGTAGCCTATTAACAGATCTGTGACTTAATGGTCACTAAAATGTTTTCTAATCTCACAATGTCCAATATTCACAATTCAATATTCACAAAATATTTTTTGCCAAGCAGAGCCAGTCAATTTGGACAAGTTTCGCCCGATCATTCCCCAGCTCGCCCCGTTAAAAAACATAACTGACATCTAAAGACGTCATTGGCAGTGAACTGCTGTATTTTTCTTGACATCTTTAAATGTCATTGGCAGCCAATGAATTTACCATTCATGATAATTTTGTCTGTAGTGTTTAATGTAATTCAGTTTAAAATTATACATCATGAAGAATACCTTTGCAATGAACTGGGATGTGGCAGGTGAATATGCAGTGTATCTCTCAGGTAGTGATATGCCTTTGGACCATGCAGATGGAGTGTAAGGGCAAAATCTCTCTGGGCCTTGGTGTACTCTACGCCCTGCCTCGACAGGAGATGAACTGGAAGATCTGAAACTCATTCAGCAAAAGTGATTCAGTAGGTCTCCTTTTAAATTGTAACAACAAAGTCAACAAAAAAAAAAACATAAAATACTCAATGTAATATTTTCATTTTACCTGAGTAACAGTCAAGCTTGTCTTTCAGCTCTTCGATGATGAGATTTTTCTCTTTCAGTTCCTCCAGAAGAGCCTGCATGTTGTTCTTGGTCCTATTTTCTCTCTTTAAGGCATTACTCTTCTCCCGCTGCAGTTTCCTCACTCTCACTGAGGCTTCTTCAAGTTTGGCCTTTATAGCCTTAGGGCAAGCAGGCAATGCATATATGTGGTCAGTGGACTGCCGCTTGCAGCTCAAACCCTTCTGTCCAGTGGCTCCCTGTTGTTTTGGCAAAATATATAATGAATAGTAAAATAGAAATTAATAACTTACTTTTTCAACAATTAAATATTCACTTTTCAATTCTAGGAGCCTGAATACATTTTTATGTTCTCCAATTTTTCAACAAAAAACAACAGCATACTTTGAAGAAATTGTATAGGACTGTCCACTTATAAGGCAAAAATATGTTTTGTGGCTCTGGACAAAAATGTGAAGGTTGCCTACCCCTGGGTGTAGTTTCAGGCTCCGTCCACATGACAACGGCACGATAACACTTGTCGCAATGTTGCCGGAAGTGTTTCCGTCTACATGGCAACGCGATAACGAGTAACAGTGAGTGAAAACGATGCCATGCTGATACGTGGCACTGCAGAGAAACAGTCGATTTTTTCCTCAAAGAGTCAAACTGACTCAAGTTTCTGTTTTGTGAAACACAGAGACCCACGAAAAAGAACGAAAGAATACAACAAGCATGCTCGTGAAGTCTTTGTTTACTACTACTTCAGGTCACGCAATGATGTGATGTTATCATTAGCAACAATGCCGGGTACACACTGCAACTCCGAAACGGCGCTGTTGTCAGATCTTCTCACTCTGGTACCCGTTGTCAGAAAATACAGTTTTGGGTCGCCGACAACACCGGAGTCGTCTGTACGCAAGGCTGAATCGGTATTAAAGTTTGTCGGATTTACAGAATTGTGTTGTCGTGTGGACGGCTTGTCAGTGTTCACACATACTGTATTTATTCATTCACATGTACGAGTGACAGAGAATGTGAGATAGCCAGTGGTTTTCAAACAGAGTACCACCTCAAATAATGTTGGGCTTTTGAGCCCAATTTACACCGCACGCGTAACTGCAACCTAACTGCAGCCGAGCGACAGCCGCTGTGAAACGCTTTCATTAAAGTCAATGAGTCAATTTACACCGCCCGCAAAACAACAATCTAACTGCAGCGTTCCCAGAGCGTATCACGCGCGGCTTCGTGAGAGATATGCTCTGGTTCTATTTACAAGCCGTGTCTCGAAACACAACAATCTCCACAAACTAGATCGAGCAGAGAGGAAGTCAGGCACCAGAATAAAAGAGTTTCCAGTGGATTTTCAAAATTAAGTGTCATGAGTGAACTCAAGCTACTTCATTTTAGCGGCACAACCGGCGGAAGGCCAAATAATGGACGAGGAAAGATTTATCATCGAAGTGGAAAAACTGTCATTTATGATGTCCAACATCATAAATGACAGTTTGTAAATAATGGACGAGGAAAGATTTATCATCGAAGTGGAAAAACTGTCATTTATGATGTCCAACATGCCTTTTATAAAGACAGCAACAGAAAGGAGAATGCATGGAGAGAAAGTGGTTGGAGTTAATGGTGAGTAAATTCTACTGTAGCCTATCCGTGCAATTGAATGAGTTTTCAAACGGACAAAGGAAGAACAAGGGAGAGATCAGCTGTGAAGTAATGAGTGGCTGTGCATAGTAAACGGGAAGTTCACTACATTATGTTGTGAATCTCGTGAGAGTGTGGAGCAGTCTCGCATGCAGTGCTACGCTGTAAAACGCTCCCGGTGTAAATTGATGTTGCAAGCAATACGACCATAATATGCACGAAAAACGCTGCATACAGTATGTGGGCGGTGTAAATTGGGCTTTACACTCTTAATGCTGCTTTTCCACAGCCGCTGTACGGTACGGTACAGCTCTATATGGTTGTGGCGCTTTTCCACTAGTACCTGGTACTAGGTACTTTTTTCGTACCTCCTCAGCCCTGGTTCCAAGTGAGCCAAAGTGATACTAAAACGCGATGTCAGCTGACTGCCTTCCACTGATTGGCCAACAAGCATCGTCATTGGAAACATCATCGAATGTGTGACATCCGACTAGACTGTAAAAGACAAACACAACTCAACCTCTTCACCTTTAAGACCAGCAACTGCTTTGCTATTTTTACACTCCCTGGAGTCTTCTCTGTCTCTTTTCTTTTGCTCTGTGTGTGACAAAAAGTTACAGAGCGAGCAACAAATACATGATCATTTCGGTGTCCCCCATTGTTTGTGTTGTTCTTCTTCTTCCCGGTTTTCTGTGTCGCATGTAAATCATGGCAGTTTCGCTCTGCCCACGCCGAGGAGGTACTCAGTTGTAATGGAAAAGCACCTAAACCGTACCGTACCGTTACTGTATAGTGGAAAAGCGCCATAACACCATCATAGACCTTTCTGAGTACCACCAAGATAAAGGATTTCATATAACAAGCCATGTGATGCTCTCATTTGTTTGTGACATTCCACATGCAAATACTCACAACATTAGGTTGACGTGCATCCTGAGACAAGCTCGTTGGCGGGTTGTTTTCTGTTCCTCTGGAACTGGTTGTGGTTCTTGTTGCTACTGACTAAAATAAACATGAAGTTTTGAGTGTCTAAAATGTGCGGTAATAAACAACACATTATATTACTAAAGTGTGACATTTAATCAAATATTTATATTGATATATCATGTTATACACCTTGAGTTATTGTTGGTCAATGATACACATACCATTTGAAGATGAGTTGGAAAGGTGAATATGGATGGCACAACACCATCTTTAAGCCGGACAGTCTGCCCTGTCCTGTCAAAGTCCTCGCTTCTGAAGTGCTCACTGCAGAGCAGTGTCCTGTCATTTGCAGCAAAACCCTCCCTTCTTAGGGCAAGTTCCCACTTCCTCCTCCTCTCTCTGGCTTTGGGAAACCTAAAAAAAGTGAGAAATGTCCCCAGATATATAAATTACTGTCAACATCTTCAATCCTCATTTCCTTTTACATTAAGGGTAAGGACACACCTAAATTATCATATTTTTGGGGTAATTGTATGTATGCATGTACTTTAAGAATAATCACATTAAAATAGTTATAGAAATGCTGTCCAAAAGAAACATTCAATGATTGTGCAAACAAACATATTCTAAAAAGCCTTGTGTCAACAACAATCTTGCAACACTATTATGTCAGCCCTGTTGTTCCTTTGTAACAGGACCTGTATTGTACACACTTCCACTAAGTAACTAACGATCATCCTGAATATAGTCATAGTATTGTCATGTCTTACAGGTGAAAGGTGATCCCACGGGCTCTGGTTTCAACAGAACGGAGATTAGAGCATCTGTAGGCTGCACAAAAGTCTGGCATCTTCACTCCGCAATGTCCTGTAGGAATCATAATGTAAGATGTTTTTAACAATCCAAACCGACTGGAATCATGTAGGCTGCTAAGGACTGCAACAGAAATGGTTGGCCAGTGACTAAATTTTTGCTCACTGTGAGGTCATTTCTTGGAGTATCTTCAAATAATTCATAACCCTAGAATCTGTACAACCTCAGCTAAAATATTATGTATTCCAATAAACCACAGGAAATGATCATTTAAACAGGACACTCCCAGAGCGGGAGTGGGTTAAATCGGGTGGTCTCAGCCTTAAACAACTATGCTGCGTGATTAAGTCGTTTTTTTAAGGAGAAAAGCTGCAATTTTAACATGTTCAAACATCCAGAATTGTAGCCACATTAATAACGTTTATAAGAAACCAAACCGTTTGTAAATCACTCCAGATTGCAGTGAGATAAGAGTATTTATGTTTGTGCAGATTACTCACCTTTCTTCACGTACCACAGACTACGCCAGCGAGCTTTCCTGTGGCAAGATGGCCACCGGTGACGACATTAGAGACTCCGCCTTAATGCTTGTCACCATGACAACACGGCTGATGGAGTAACACGTCAATCCATTGGTTATCTTTCTTGTGACGCAGTTCTTTGTAGCCAATGAGGTGGAGTTTCATTTACAGTGTGGTGTTGTTGCGGGAACCAGCAGACACTCAAATCGACAGAGTGAGGACGTTTCAACATTCAGCAAGTGTCCAGTTGGAAGAGCTTCAAAGTATTTTATGTGAGTTCTGCCAAGGCAACAGTGCTACACGTAAGGCTTCAGCCAATGGAAGTGTAGAGCTGCGTTCAGCCGAGGTTAGCTTACTTTTCTATCAAGCTAACTTTACTAGCTAAGAAGATAAACGCTTTAGCTAGTGTTGCTGGTAACTGTGTCAGTTATCCTGAAGACACCGGAAATAATGCAGTGCTTTCTTCAAAATAGACAAAGAGCTCTCACGTGTCCACATGATAGAGTGGGCGAGCTTTGTTGCGACTTTATTTTGACAGTTTTGAACAGAAAGGGGATTGTCACATTCAACCTGTGGAATGTTGTTTCTTAATGTTTGCCATTTGAAAACATCAATGCCTACTGGGAGGTGTGATGCACTGTCTTTCGCTCGATTAATCGATTGGTTATAATGAAGATCCGGCATAAGAATTTTAGTGAGCTTTTAATTATGCCCTCCTTTTTAGAGTGCTTTATAGTGATGGAAGAACACTGTGGGGTTTATTGTGACTGTCTAACTTAATGTCATCCATAAGAAACAGTCATCTCTTTAAATAAAGTCATTTATGTCTGTCGTAAAAGTGTATTATTTGGAGCATAATCAAGGTATGTCATACCGCTATGCATCGTGGGATCGTGGGTGCCATCTTGGAAGGATCGCGTACTTAAACAATCCCTCCCATGCCACTGCACAAAACTAGGATAAGGGATTAAGCCGGGCTATCTTGGTTATTCTGGCTCAATTTATTTGTGATCCGGTTGCACAAAAGCAGGATAGAGGACAGAGGGATATGTTATGATATATGTTACTATGGAGATTTATTCTGAGGAGCTAGCCTGCTCCAGACCAGATGATGTTCCAGGATCTATTTAGTCTCATCCCATATCTCAATCAGCAGTCAGTTATTTCACTGCCCACTACACAATATTATCACATTCAAACTACGGGCTTTTTAATCCAACTGGCTGTGCCCAAATTATATTATTAAATTCAATTATATTATATTTACTGCTGTTTCCTAAATGTGAAACAAATAAACACAGTTAAAGCGGGTCATGAAGCAGAACTCCATTCAAAAAATCAAGGAAACTAGAAATGCAGCTGTACCTACCCATCAAAAATGCTGATAAAATTAGATGAACCATTTTTTAATCTGTCCGAGCTTCTACTGTAATTCGGCAATCAAATAATCCACCAAAGACAAACACAGCGCTTACACACTTAATAGTTACAGTTACATAGTTACATTTACACAATTCACTCAATCTGTCACATCTGTAGTCATTTTCACTTACAATTTCAAGTTAACAGATTCATAATGAGTACCACTTGGTTTTCAGAGATCTTAATGACCTATTTGAATTATAATTGTGATGTTTCATGGAGCACTGAGTGTGTATTTGCGTACTAGTGACATATTCAGGTAGTCTGCAGTACTTTGCCCCACTTTCTTTGAAGTATCTCAGTGAAGAAACTTTGACGCAGCCATGGTCGGGCAGTATTGCTGTATTAAAAGCTGTTACAGCCGGTCGCATGAACGCTTTTGTTTATGTTCGTGTTCCTTCAAAGATGGCACTCACCCAAAATGCACAGCGATGTGACGTCACGTTCACATTCTCTATTAAAGATCCCATATTATTTTTTTCAGCAATTTTATATAGGTCTCAGACATCCAACAATATTGTATTCAAAGTGTATTACCCCAAACTCAGCTCTGATCCTGAATTCCAGCCAGTTAAAAATCACTGTATTGATCTCTGCTGAGAACAGGCTGTTTCTGTATCTGTACCTTTAAATTTTACTGTGCTGTGTCTGACCACGCCCCCTCTCTGGAGAGAGGAAGTGGCTCTCTCTCCTCTTACCATGTGCTTCTGTTTACTTCTAGATGCATATTGGCACTGGCTAAAGAGACTGCTAACGTTACTCCGCAGTGCACGAACAGTACCGTTAACAGTAGTCAGAGTCACCCAAATTACAAATAAATGTATAACATTAGCTTCAAATGAGCCTTGTGCGCTCTGAGCTTATGTTGAATGTCTCCTGATATTAATTAGCCTACTCAAGGAGCTCTGTTAATGGCAGTGCTCCATCTGTAAACATGTCCTTGTAGCGTTAGCACTGCAGCTAATGGAGCTAGCCAAGGTGACGAATATACCACAGGGGAAATAAAGTACTGGGAAGATCTGGACTGTATAGAATACATTATTCTATGATGGAGCTCAGTTAGCTGCAGTGCTAACAGAGCGCCGCATGACTGCTTTGTAAACATTGGGCCCATACAAATCATGCTTGGCTACACAGCTGAAGTTGAAGCATGGATTGGTACCAACTGTCCAGGACACTACAGGCGTGGAAGCTGCATTTTGTGTTGCAGCTCTGCTTAGCATGATGGCCTATAAACATGTTCTGTTTAGCACTCCAGCTACCGGAGCTACCCTCAGGTAGCTGCAGTGCTAACGCTACGGTGACATGTTTACAGGCCATCATGCTAAGTAGAGCTACACAGTAAAGCAACACAAGGAATGGAATAATTTACAGCTCTGCGTTTGTAGCTGTGTCCATGCTTCATCTTCAGCTGGTTAGTGAAGCCTGCTTTGTGAGATGATGGGCTCTTGCTCCATTTCCAGGTAAAATAAATAGATCCACTATAGCTTAGAAAATAAATACTGTACTTGTACACTTGTACCTGTACTTGTTGAAGCAGCCAACAACAGAGCAGCTGGTGTGCTTTGCTCCTAACTTTGTAAGGTTTGTTTGCGAAAGTCAGCGAGAATTAACAGTGGTGACCGGCTTCTCAGTAGCTTTATGGCGCTTTTCCACTAGTACCTGATACCTGGTACTTGGCACTTTTTCAGTACCTCCTCAGCCCTGGTTCCAAGCGAGCAGAAGCGATACTAAAACGCGACGTCGCCGACTGCCTTCCACTGATAAGCCAACGAGTGTCGTCATTGGAAGCGTCGTTGGATGCAGGAAGTCCGATTGGACTGTGAAAGCCAAACACAATTCGACCCCGGCATTTTTAAAACCGCAACTATTTTTTTTACACTTCCTGGAGTCTGCTCTGTCTCTCTTATTTCACTTTGTGCGTGACAAGTGGTCACAGAGCGAGCAACAAATACATGATCGCTTCGGTGCCCTCCATTGTTTGTGTTGTTGTTCTTCTTCTTCTTCCCGGTTTTCTGTCGCATGCAAATAAAGTTGCGGCAGTTTCGCGCTGCCAGATGATGACCCCGTCCACGCCGAGGAGGTACTCAGTTGTAATGGAAAAGCAACAAAACTGGGCTGTACCATGCCGTGCTGTGCCGTGCAGTTACTGTGTAGTGGAAAAGTGGAAATGAATATTGCACCAGACAGACGCTCTCCCTGTTGATTCACCACTCACTTCCCACATATACACTGTCTCTATTCCAAACAACCTACACTACACATTTGCAACCACTGTCCAGAGAGAGTTTCAGTTAATGCATGCTGCTTCTTTAAAATATGCTTCATGAATGAGATGTAATTTCTCTCCCCAAATTGCTTTTGTCTTTATACCAGTTGTCTGGGTTCCCTGTGGCTGATGGAGTGGACAGTATGTCTCACAGACTGACCAAGGAGGAGCTAGATGAACAGTTTGAGCTGTTCTTGAAGGAGGTAATGTAAGATTATTTATAGGCTACTGAGAGCTCTTCATAGATTGTCATGCTGTCCATTGCACTGTATGGAAGATCTATAAACATGCTTAGTAAGTACATTGGCAGCAGTGTTTTCCTTAAGGAATCTCTCAGACTTACTGTGAATCTGATTTGCTGTCAGTCTTTTTCAGATGATTCTGACCAGCAGCCCAGTGCTAAAAGCAGTCAGAAATCAGTACGGAAACCCAATGTGTCTTGGTGGCAAGATGACGAGCACAGCAGTGGAGGAACAAGGAGAGGTAATAATGAGGAAAGGATATAACTCACATCACACTGGCCATGTTACACTTTAGCCCCGTTTCCACCACATGACCTTCCCCCAGTGACTGGAACTGTTTAAACTGTGTTTCAACTGCAGGGACCATGATCTGTATTAAGTTCTTGGGGGCATTTCACCCTAGAAAGGACCTAGTCAGGGTGTAGAAGCTTCTGAAAGTACTTTTTATGTGGAGTTTGCAGGGATGACCACTGCTGATTGGTCAGACATATGGCTGAGATGATAACTGCATCACCGCAATACCGCGGGATTGTGGCGATTGCAGGGCACCACAGTAAACCGCCATACCGCATTGATTAGGTGCTTTATCATCACGGTAATAAAAAATCCATACCATTGCAGCCCTAGTCAGACACACACTCAGCACAGCTGCTT
Source organism: Synanceia verrucosa (assembly GCA_029721515.1). Taxonomy (NCBI): domain Eukaryota; kingdom Metazoa; phylum Chordata; class Actinopteri; order Perciformes; family Synanceiidae; genus Synanceia; species Synanceia verrucosa. The sequence continues at coordinate 1,846,739 of CM056557.1, read as the reverse complement.
CAGCTGTGCAGCTTCATTCATAAAGCAAGTACACTGGCTCCATACATGTACATGTATTTACTGGCTCCATTTTACAGGAGTGAATGGGGCACAAAAAAATGCAGCCAGTAAATGACACAAACTCTCATTTGAGTATGGAGTTGTCCCTAACTTGAAAATTCAATCTGTAAACAGATACTTCCTGTGTATCATAGTACTAAGGACCCCCTAATGCTCACCTACAGTATGTGGCCTTCACAGTGCCTAAACTTAAATACTTATCTACTTATTTGTGATGTTGTCACATATGCATAGATGCTTTGTTTTTCAGTATTTTATCCCAGAAATAAGCTCCAATTTGTAAAAGAAAAAAAAAACTCAATTAAAAAAGAGAGAGGTCCCATGTGTGAGCGGAGAAGACGAGTGGTCAAGAGACAAATGTGTGAATAAGAGGAAGAAAAGATTTTCTGTCATTGTTTCACAGAGGTTACACTCTAAAGCACAAATAAAGGATCATCAGTCACTCAACAGACAGTTTGTTTTCCTCCTCTGAATTCCATTAATTACATCCAACATGGGTCAGTAATGCATCAGTAAATCAGACTGTTTACTGTTTCATGTCATGGTGGTTTTTCATACAGTACATCAGTGGACTACTAATCTTCTAGGGTCTTTAGATCAAGAGAGAGAGCTGCTTTCCTCCGCTTTTGCTATGTAAAATTGATATGCAGACATTCACTTTGGATGTAATTATGGGTTAGAGCTTTGTGGTCGAATTGACATAAACATGGCCATTATTTATGTTGACATTAAATGTACTTGTACAATAGTTAACATAAGCTGTCTACATCCCAATCTATAATCATGCTGTTGATTTTGCCCTTTGGCTGTTAACTAGCCTAATGATATTTTAGGTGTAAATGCCCTGAAAACACATTTTGGAATTGGCAGTGAAGTGTGATTTTTGAGGTGAGGTGAATATATTGGTATGGGTTCTGGACTGTTGCTGGACCATCAGACATTACTTGTAATGTTTGTAATCTTTCACTGCAACATTGGACATTTTAAGACCAAATGACTAATGCGTGAAAATTATTTCCTCCTCATCCTGCGATTTGAAAATATTAGCAGGTCATGTAGTTATTTCCATAAAACGTTGATTAATTATGCAGCCCGAGGCAGGAGCAAATCTATGCTAGAGATTCACACAAGAGGCAAATTATTCTATATTCCTACCAGAAGTAAGTAAGAAGTAAATCCACTTAGTACCAGTAGTAAAGGTATTTCTTGTTATGTCCTGAAATACAAAGTGAGAGGTGACTGCTTGGACCACCGCTCAGATTGAAGAGTCATCCTCCTCCCTTCACCCTACTCATCGTATTATGTTTAATACCTCTCTGTCAAGCTTGTGTTCCTCTACTTTACACTTCTGACTGGTCTGACCCCACTGATATGACTCATGTACTTGACTGAAATTCCACCAGATCAAGCATGATAGTTTCACTTTCTGCTTCTCTCATAACACTGGATACTAATTCTCATGTTCTTTCCCTTTGTATTTACTGAGCAGCAGTGAAACTCTCATGTCCAGCATGCTCATGTGTGCAGCATGCATAGTAAAGACTTGCTTTACTTAAGTTGGTCTTTAAGGGCACTTTCGCTGGCCAGATTTATCCCTTTTAAAAACTGTGGTGCGGTTTTTTTTTGGGCAGTCATACTCATACAGTCATATTTGCAGTGAGAACATAATCTGAAAATGTAGGTTGCCTGCATGAGTATTTGCTGAGAGAAGGTAGGAGAGGATTGACCTGGCCTGACTGATTTTTGCTTGACATATGGGACGAAGAGAACATAGAATATAAATCAAGTTCATAAAAACTGTGGCATTTATATAAAGTCATTGGAGATAAACAAGAGGAAAAAGGATTGGGGTGCACAGTAGATCAGTCAAGCAACAAAGTGGAAACATTGAAAGCAATATTTCTATAGTTCTTGTGAAACCAAACCAGTTTTCACTCTGAGCCAAACTATGGCTTGTGAAAGCGCCCTAAGACGTTAATCTCAAATTTAGACGACTGGAGACCTTCATATAAAAATCAACATTAGACTAATTAGGTCTTTTGGAAGTGTTGCCCTTTATGACATTCTGATACTGTAATAAAATCAATATGTAGTACTATCCAGACAACACCACTCTTTCACTGCTATGTAACATCAAATGCAAAAATGTGCATTTCTGTCCCTTTCTGTTTTTCCTCTTTCCCTAGCAGAGACCAAAAGCAGATTTATCAAAGCCAAAAAGCGTCAGCCAGAGAATAACAACAACGGTGAGAGCCAGTAGAGGAGCTGTCCCTCTGCAGAGAGACTGTGTCCACATTTAGCAAGTCCATTTGAAACATCATCACACGCGTTTCATGGTTGTTCCTGTAAATTCATACTATCCAAGTCCTCGAGTGACATCACTTGAAGACATTTCACATAGCTGCATCTGGAGCAACAAACAGAAGGTTTTATACAACTTTTGTTCAGGGAGTTTATGGAATTAAACTATGTTAAATAACCATTTCCGGATCTTTTATTAGCGCTGTAACCTCCAGCAGTCCTCGTCTCATGCTAAAATATAATTATTGTTGTTAGCCCTCAATTTTCAAATTTACTGTTATACAGAAAAAAAATCTCAAAACACATTCTCATTATGTTTTGATTGAGATGTCAAATTGCAGTTATTTGCTGTCCTTCCTGAACAGAAAAATGTGTTTTAGTGGTTGTTTGTTATTCTGGATTCATTTCTGTCTTCTCAGTGAATTACAGTGTTCTGGATCAAATTTGGTTCTAAAAAAGGTGAATTCAGTTTAAATTTCTCACTACTGTTTAAAATGGTGAAGAGTAGGGAACTCAGTGAGGAAGAAAGAGTCCAGTTAAAGTGAAGAAGATGATGCTTTGGGTGATGCTGCTGCTCTGATACATTTCTTAAGCTCTGTATATACAGTCATGGAAAAAATTATTAGACCACCCTTGTTTTCTTCAATTTCTTGTTCATTCTAATATCTGGTACCACTAAACGTATAATACAATGAACACAACAAAAAATGCAGCTGGTCACATAATACTTTATGTCCTATTTGACATTCTTAAGCTTAATTGATTCCCAGGGTATATAAGAGGCCATTTCATGTCACAAGCAGCACTGCACATGCAAAGGCCTAGAGTGGTTTCCTGCTTACATTCAAGCCGTAGCACAACTCAGAAGTTGTCAGCTCTCACATAATGCCTAAAACAAAAGAATTATGTGAAGCAACAAAGGCAGCCATCTTGGCACTGCTGGAAATTGGCATGAGTGAGAGACAGGTAGCGAAAAAACTGAAGATCTCCAAGACAGCCGTTCATTACAACAAAAAAAAACAAGCTGAACATGGCACTACCAAATTGCTACCTGGCCGTGGCAGGAAACGCGTCTTTCTACCCCACGAGATGACCGTGCACTCATCCGTTCCTGTGTCAGGAATCGTCGTCAGACCTCCAGGGACCTTAAAAATGAGTGGGCACTGTCGAGAAATGTGACTTGCTCGGCAGGGACAGTTCGAAACCGACTTGTTGAAGCTGGTTTGAAGTCACACAGAGCACGCAAGAAGCCCTTCATCAATGAAAGGCCCGGTTACTCTTTGCTCGAGACCACAAGGATTGGACTGTTGATGATTGGGCTAAGGTTCTCTTCAGTGATGAATCCAATTTTGAATTGATGCCCACTCCAGCCAACTTACTGGTTAGGAGGAAGCCTGGAGAAGCTTACAACCCAGACTGTCTTGCCCCTACAGTAAAACATGGGGGTGGATCAGTCATGATCTGGGGTTGTTTCAGTCTGAGTGGAACAGGGCAAATGCAATTGTGTGAAGGCCGAATGAACCAGGTCAAGTACAGGACTACCCTTGAAAACAGTCTTCTTCCATCAGCTGGAAAACTCTTTCCTGCCTCGAATGACTGGATTTTCCAACAAGACAATGCCCCTTGCCACACGGCAAGGTCAGTTAAAGCCTGGATGGAGAACCACAACATTCGCACCATGCCTTGGCCTGCTCAATCACCAGATCTTAATCCAATTGAAAACCTGTGGAAAATCAAATTCAAAATGGAGAACCACAAGGCCAAAAACAAAGAAAATTTGTTTGAATTTGTCCAACAGGAATGGGCTGCTGTGACAGCAGAACAATGTCAGAAGCTGGTGGAGAGCATGCCAAGACGCATGGCTGCAGTCATCAAAAACAATGGTTATGCAATCAAGTATTAACTCTTGTGTGTATCATGTGTTTAAAGCAAACAGAAAAGAAAACATGGAATGCTTAAAAGTAGTGTTTTTGGCGGTACAATGCCATAGCTATTGATGTAAGAATTTAAGTAATTTTGGTTATTATCAAGAAAACCATGGAAAATGAATAATCCTTAGTTCTTAAATTAAACTCTCATGAGCTATTTTTGTTGTTATCATTATAATTGTCCAAACAAATGTACCTTTAGTTGAGCCAGGCATTAAAACTAACAAGAAATTGAAGAAAACAAGGGTGGTCTAATAATTTTTTCCATGACTGTATTTTCCCTTAACTTGTACTGACTAAATGAAACCAAGCATCCCATCTTCACCTCACAAGGATGTGTAACCAGTTCCTGTTCCTTCAGTGTCTACTTCTTGCATCAAAGTAGCGCTAGCTCGAAGGTTGGGTATTATTATATAAAATAGTCAGTTGTCCACACTGGCACTAACTGAGTTGGCAACAGTCAGCCTTTACTGTTTGAAGTGAAATCAGTTGAACAGTGAGTCTGATCTTACTTTGGCTATTCCTGCTGTGAAACGAATAATACTCCATTGTAAAATTGCAAATAATGATGAGCCAGTATGAGAATATGAATGAAAACAAAACCTTGTATAGTTTGAGTTTTAAATCAACAGTACACAGATATTGTTAACCCCAGTTTTTTTTTTTGTTTTTTTTTTCTCACTGTGTGAAGCTGTCAGTGCAGAGCCGTTGTGTAAGCCGGTCCCCAAGCCTCGCTACAAAGCTCTTGATAAACTGGTTCAACTGGACAAGAGCCACAAAGGTCCAGTTTTGGAGGTTTCTGTGGAAAGACACAGACATCCCTCTGATGGCTCTGACAGTCTGAGCAGTCCTACTCATGAAAAGCTCCAGTGTGAATCAGGAGACAGGAGCCCTGATGAGACACTGCAGTGTGATGATCCAGCAGCAGTCAGCTCTGCTGGTCACTGTCAGGGGGACAGTGAGGACGGTAACTTCAACCCTCAAACCTCCTGCTAGTAGTGTGCTAGACATCAGTAGCACCACCCCAGTTCACTTCAGTTTGTCTCAGTGTCCCTGTAACTTTTAGTTTTCATTTTGTATGTTATAGTTTTTTTTTTCTGAGGACTGACAGTCTGAACATGTAGTGGTGGCAAATGTCCTTATTATTCATACACTGTTTTTAGTTACACACCTCTCAGGTTTTATCACAGTATCCACCTACACAACAGATCTTGAAGAGAAGCTTTGCTTTGATGTTAGTCAATCAAATCTGTGAGACAAATGCTGCCTTTTTGAAGTAAAGCTGTTGTGAATATTGTGTTGTGATTGTGTCATGTGTGTAGTAATGCTTTTGTCCACAGTGTGTTGATGTATGTGTCGTCATTAACTTGTAGTACTAGTAGTGTGCATAGAAAAAAGGCCCTCGGTATTGGATAATAGATGGCACAAGATGGATAAATCCACTGGTGTAACCATCATATTCTCAGACTGTTTTGGTCAACTCATTCTGAACTGAAGTGTATTCGTTGAAACAAGGTTCACTCATGCTTTTGACATTTTTTTAGGACTGCTTGGGTCTGGGAGGACTTTCAGGAAGTCTTTGAGGAAGTCAAGTCGAGAAGAGCTTGATCCAGGAGACACAGGTGTGAAGGATGGTGGGCTGGAAGCAGCTGTTCCCAGCAGAGACAGGATTGAGCTAGATGGTGAGTCAAGGACACCAGGGACCAATGTACACACTACTTTTTTTAAAGCACATACTGGATAGTAGTTTGTTGGTGCAGATGTGGCCTCCAACATCCCTCATCATATTTCAGTTTATTTCTGTGTGCAGACTCAGTGATGGTACCAGCGAACACGACCACTGTTGGTTTGGACACTATAGAGGAAGAGGAAGAGAAAGCCAGGTTCTTCGCCCAGCTGGAGGCAGAGGCTTCAACAACTATAGATTACTACAAACTGAACAGAGAGCTGGACTCAACCAGTTCTACCAACGCTACTAACCTCAGGTACGCTGGAATATTCAACCAGCAGCCACTAAAGGTCAGAGGTAGTCTGAACAGATGGGTCCTGAAGGTGCTCCTGTATAGGGGTAACAGCATCCTGTGTCCTAGACTAAACTGCCCATTAAGGTTCTGTTTCACCATTTAAGCTCCCTCCACCAGTGTTTTACTGTTGCTGACACATGTTGCTTTTACAATGGGGAGATACTGTAGTTGGGCTTCATTTAAGAAGATTACTCTACTCTGTCAGACCAAGCTTGCCATAAGTAGTTTGTTTCTACTTGATGAATGATATCATACCTGTATGTGTTGAACTTTGATCATTAGCTTCAACACCTCTAAATGTCTTCATAATACGGTGCCGATAGAAAGTCACCATAACCTTGCCTAACCTTTGAAATGGTATCAAACTGGAATAACCTGGTTGGACATGATTAGTCCACTGAGACAGGAAGGTGAGCATCCTAGAGTGGCGCAGTCAGAGTCCTGACTTACATCCTGTGAAACATCTCTGGATGATTTGAGGGCTGCAGTCCATCACTGCTCACCATGGAGTTTGACTGAACTCCACCAGTTGTGCAGGAAGAAGAATGAGGAAATATTGTAGCTTCACAAAGCTCGTAGAGACATCTCCAAACAGACTGATGGCTGGAATTAAAGCAAAAGGTGCTTCACGTGTTCTTATTTCAGGCTGTAAAACAAAATTTTGTTATCATGACTCCCTATTGGCATTGTAACTGTTCTACAATAAAATAGAAGGAATAAAAAGAAGTATTTTAAACCATGGAGCTTACAAAAATATAACAATGAGCAACTATTATCGTATGTACTAGTATCATGTCAGCTGTTATAGCAAGAAAGTAAGAGTGAATGTTGAAGGACAGAAAACTCCTTGTAAAAAAAACTTGTAGCAATGCTGTGCATCCCATTAATATTGTGAACATTAATTTATGTCAAAGGTCCATTATGTAATACATTTATCATAATAAATCATAAATGACCATGCAGTGTCATCAGAGGAAGCATGCTAATTTGAAATATTAGCATCTCCAACAGCAGTGTCACATTAAGTATTTTCTCATTTTAAAATTCCATTTCAGTCCAGAGTGTTTTTGTTTTGGCCAGTGCCACTGGCCCATCATGGTCATGTCTAAAAGGTAACCCTCAAATTGCTTCTCTTAGTCATATCAGAGGAGTGGATGGGACACTCGGTGCTTTGAATTTGGACTGCTGTTACATATTTTGAATGCTAGCTGTCAGTACAATATTTTATTTTGTTTCACTGTGTTTTGCTGGGACAAATGTCAGCTGAGCAGTAGGCTAAGGTGTGACTCTGATACTGGTCCTGGAACCAGACTGATGTAGAGGGCCTCATAGGGTTACCTTAGCCCTGAAGATCAAAGCTGTGACAGTAAGGTAATGAAGATGACTATGGTTCCTCCAGGAGGGCTGAGGAAGCAGTGGAGCAGAGTGATGGTGATCAGGGGAAGGCCAGAGAGTCTCCAGGTGAGAGAAACAAACCCTCAGTAAACCTCTGTTTTCTTCATAGCTCTTAAGGTCTTTCCCCTGTCAGCCTTTACAGGATCTCCACATTACAGCGAGGACTTTGAGGAAGAGGAGAATGGAAAGAAGTCCTTGGAGGAGGTTCGTTATTGGATCAATATAATATAATGAATGAAGTCAGAAAGTTAGGAATCGTTTCACCTCAAGGTCACCTTGTTAACCTTTTTATAGCTTTAACAACATGTCATGACCAGCGTGGTTGTTATCATGTGACTGAAGTATCCTTAGGTCAGTCAGTGACTAATATATATTTGTGAGAAATCATAACCCCTGGTGAGTTGTGATCAGTAGTTATCTGTCTGTGCTCTCTCTTGCTGGCTTACATGCAGCAAAATGAGACTGAGGCTTTATCTTTGTTTATACTGACATTTCATAAAATGTATACAGTCATGGAAAAAATTATTAGACCACCCTTGTTTTCTTCAATTTCTTGTTAATTTTAATGCCTGGCTCAACTAAAGGTACATTTGTTTGGACAATTATAATGATAACAACAAAAATAGCTCATGAGAGTTTAATTTAAGAACTAAGGATTATTCATTTTCCATGGTTTTCTTGATAATAACCAAAATTACTTAAATTCTTACATCAATAGCTATGGCATTGTACCGCCAAAAACACTACTTTTAAGCATTCCATGTTTTCTTTTCTGTTTGCTTTAAACACATGATACACACAAGAGTTAATACTTGATTGCATAACCATTGTTTTTGATGACTGCAGCCATGCGTCTTGGCATGCTCTCCACCAGCTTCTGACATTGTTCTGCTGTCACAGCAGCCCATTCCTGTTGGACAAATTCAAACAAATTTTCTTTGTTTTTGGGCTTGTGGTTCTCCATTTTGAGTTTGATGATTTTCCACAGGTTTTCAATTGGATTAAGATCTGGTGATTGAGCAGGCCAAGGCATGGTGCGAATGTTGTGGTTCTCCATCCAGGCTTTAACTGACCTTGCCGTGTGGCAAGGGGCATTGTCTTGTTGGAAAATCCAGTCATTCGAGGCAGGAAAGAGTTTTCCAGCTGATGGAAGAAGACTGTTTTCAAGGGTAGTCCTGTACTTGACCTGGTTCATTCGGCCTTCACACAATTGCATTTGCCCTGCTCCACTCAGACTGAAACAACCCCAGATCATGACTGATCCACCCCCATGTTTTACTGTAGGGGCAAGACAGTCTGGGTTGTAAGCTTCTCCAGGCTTCCTCCTAACCAGTAAGTTGGCTGGAGTGGGCATCAATTCAAAATTGGATTCATCACTGAAGAGAACCTTAGCCCAATCATCAACAGTCCAATCCTTGTGGTCTCGAGCAAAGAGTAACCGGGCCTTCCTCTGCCTTTCATTGATGAAGGGCTTCTTGCGTGCTCTGTGTGACTTCAAACCAGCTTCAACAAGTCGGTTTCGAACTGTCCTTGCCGAGCAAGTCACATTTCTCGACAGTGCCCACTCATTTTTAAGGTCCCTGGAGGTCTGACGACGATTCCTGACACAGGAACGGATGAGTGCACGGTCATCTCGTGGGGTAGAAAGACGTTTCCTGCCACGGCCAGGTAGCAATTTGGTAGTGCCATGTTCAGCTTGTTTTTTTTTTGTTGTAATGAACGGCTGTCTTGGACTCACTCATGCCAATTTCCAGCAGTGCCAAGATGGCTGCCTTTGTTGCTTCACATAATTCTTTTGTTTTAGGCATTATGTGAGAGCTGACAACTTCTGAGTTGTGCTACGGCTTGAATGTAAGCAGGAAACCACTCTAGGCCTTTGCATGTGCAGTGCTGCTTGTGACATGAAATGGCCTCTTATATACCCTGGGAATCAATTAAGCTTAAGAATGTCAAATAGGACATAAAGTATTATGTGACCAGCTGCATTTTTTGTTGTGTTCATTGTATTATACGTTTAGTGGTACCAGATATTAGAATGAACAAGAAATTGAAGAAAACAAGGGTGGTCTAATAATTTTTTCCATGACTGTATGTTGCTACATGAAGTAATTCATGCTATTATCTGTCTTTCAGAATAGTAAAATACCTCCAATTCTTGCCAAAGGTAAGTCACTGAGGTCATGGGTGGGTATTTGGAAGAATACAATCTTTTAACGAGGATGAGGAATAGAGTTCATCAGTCTCAGAGGCCTGCGATAAACAAGTCATACACAGCACTTCTACCACTGAATGATGAAGCGCTACAGTGGAAACCATGTTATCCATGTTAATACAAATATTGTCAGGTAGTGAAATGTTTCAAGTCATAACAGTTGCAGAGAAGCTGTTGGAAAGCTTAGATCTCAGGCTTCCTCCAGCTATGCTCATTTAATATGCTCATCAGGTTTAGTTGAATTTATAGACTGCCTGCTGTGTCAGTACACAGGATATTAGCTCTTTACTGCTGTACTTCACTGAAGAAAGTGATTGTTGCCATGAAATACCACATGCTTTGAGAGTTGATCTGAACTGCAAAAGAAAAAAAAGGTCCTCTGACTTAATGTTTGTCTCAGTTTCTCTCCATGACTCCCTGGATGACACAGGTGAAGAAGAGCACAGGAAAGACCCAGCAGGGTCATTGGACAGAGGTAACACAAACACAAGAGGAACAAGCAGCACACCATATAATCTCAAATTTACTTAACTTTTTATCTCTTCCCTTATTTTTATTGTTAACAATGTTTAAATGTGGTGATATAGCATATGTGTGGCTTCCAAGACTGACCAGACAGTGAACTGAGGAATACAAAGTAAGAGAGAGGTTGTCCTACATACTGTATATCATTATATATTCTATGAGCCTACATGACTTGTTTTGATAGAGAGCGCCTGTAGCAGCAGAACATGACATACTGTGTCTTTAAGTGTCACCTTGCCTTGTTTCTGACACACTGAAGTAGTAAGTTGTGTGTATAGGCCAGCTGTATGTGCAGAGTGGAGGCTCAGAGATGGAGGCTCTTCATGAGGCCTACAGACAGATACATGTTGTGGAGTCAGATGACCTCAATCATCTTCATTCATCTCTGGAAGAGAGGGGGAGGATCAATAGACCAGTGTCTTCACCATCCCCTCCTCACCACACCAGACAGTCTCTTCAGCCTGCTTCTACCACTGACTCAGGTCTGGTCTGACTGGGGGAATGATGCCTCTACAAAGCTGTAGAACAGCCAGTAAGTCCTTTACAGCTGTCAGTAACTCACTAACCATAATTATGTCTGTGTATCTAGAACTACCCACTGCAGAGGAGCTGATGAGACCCATCCGGCCAGAGAAAGAGCTCATCAGAGGCTTCACCCTCCAGCCTGTCAGGTCAGAACTTCTACGTCTTACTTGGAATTATTCAAAATGAACAAAGCAAAAGTTCATTATTTTCATTGTTCACTGCTTGATCTTCTTCTGGATTTTGATCTGTGTGTAATCACTGAGTGTTGCTGAATATCTTCAGTGTTTTATTGCTGAAACTTTTCTTTATGCATGCCAGTTATTTCTTTTACATGAACCTTTATATGTGTTACAGTTACATATAGAACAGATATTAGAATCAACCAAATAAAAAGAATATGATGTCATGCAGGAGTGTAGTTGAAATAAAATAGGATGAATGCTAATGGAATAAAATCAGCATTCAGCTTACATACAATAATAAGGGGGACAAGCCAAGCTCTGAGAAGTTCTTGTGAAACTCGGCCTGTTGTGGTTCTGTTAAACATGTAATAACAGAGGTATTGATGGAAGAGTGTGCACATAAATATCACTGTAACCTTATTTAAAACAATATGACTTCCTGTGAGAATAGACTTTGTCTCCATACTGCATGGCTAAGATTATTTATTTGTGGATGATGTCTGTTCAGAGATTCAACCAAGGAATATCCAACAGTGTGCCGTGACCATCAGACAGATCTGATTTCCCTCTCTTCTGATCCCAGTGCTGTAGGATATGATCAAGAAAAAGCCTCCTTCTTTGAAACTTCTGCAGAGTCACACCTGAATCGACCACAGAAGCCTGACCCAGCAGCAGAGATAAAAGGAGCCAGGCAGTTAACTGGCCACCTGTCCAGTCCCCCCGACCCTCCCAACCTGACTTGGAGCATAAGACAGGAAGTAGAAAGGCTGATGCAGGATCAGAACAAGGATTCTTCTTCAACCCCTCAGGCTAGCAAAGCTAACAAACAACAGGTGAGGAAAGCTCTGGACTTTTCTCCATTCCATCAGTGCTTGAATTTGTGTCTGTTTTGACAGTTGTTTTAGATGTAATATGTCTCAAAATGCTTATTAATGTATGTTTTAGTCACTGAAAAGATGTCTCATTCCAGTTACTTTTAGTCAAATCCTTCCCTCTCGTAATGGTGTCCGCTATTTTATTTGTATCAGTCCTTTGAAATGTTCAATATAATCTGAGGACCAACATTTGACATTTTGTGCAAGTCAAAAGTAATCATTTTAGATGTTTTTTTTTCTGAGATACTCTGAATGAGTGGAATTCCCTTTGGTGTAGACATTAGTGTTTGTTTCTTTGCAGACATTTTACATGCACAAACCACTAAACACTACATAACACACCAAAGGAAAGGGAAACACACAATATGGAAGTTAGGGTTGGTACCAGATCAGCTTTTATAAACCAGAAAGCACTTCCACTGCACCGTCAATACTATGATTTTGTTCCATACTTTCAATCCACCATTGTGTCATTTTCCCCAGGCCTCTCGTGGTTCCACTATGTCTCATTCCTCTGCATCTTCAGTGAGGAAAGCCACTGTGGCTCCAGTGAGAGGCAGGAGGGTGGAGGCCAGGACGGCAGGGACGTCCAGTGGAGCTGCTGCAGCCAGAAGCCACAACTCTCTTTCCCGTCCTCTGCAGCATCCACGAGGAAAAGCCAACTCCACAAAGAGCCAAGAGAAAGACCCAGACGCAGGTACACATCACGCACATCAACTAACTAAGCTGTTCATATCATTTAGATAAAGGTGTGTCTGTTCATACTGCCTTCAACTGTTGCGTGATACAGATACTATATAATATAGAAGATATATATATAGAGATTTATAGATTTCTTTTTCTTTGTTTTAATCAATATTTTCTGTCCTCTTCATCAGAATCTGATTTATTTGCCAAGTACATACAGTACATCCAAGGAATTAGACTCTGCTTTTATGCATATCTATCAATGTATGAAGAATAAAGGTACACGAGCAGTGAAACAATAGGTGTACATATAAATATTGTAAGTCAGGCAAGTGTTCTTTTGGTTGTAAACAGTACAAATTGTGCAAAGAAGTAAATACTGAATGTCATCAGTGATCTTTGAAAATAATCATTAATTATCAAACTTGAATTTGCCTTCATAATCCAGTAGCACTGTGTGTGTGTTGTGTTTGATAAGTTTTGGTTTGTTCAGCTGAGCCTGGTCTGAAGGTGAGCGGTGAGCTGGTAGCCTCTGTTCAGTCCTTAGTGGCTGTCCTCCAGCAGCAGATAGAAGCCAGCACTCATCAGGAAGCTGCAGACACTCGGGAAGTCAGAGGCCCTCCACAAACAAGACTGACACATCATCTTCCAAAAAACAATGTAGGGAAAGACTTGATCTCCTGAATAACCCAATATCTCAAATGACAAATCCACCTCTGGGTGCTTTACAGTCTGTACAGAGTACGACCCTCTCAACAGTAAATATTAAAAAGAGAAAATAAGACGGGTCTCTCAAAATGAACTAATTGGCTTTGCTGTAATAATTGTTATTGCTTAAATTGCAAACACTAATATAATGTCAAAACTAAACCATTTAGTGTATTTACTTGTCACATTAACCTTTAAAGAAAGTCCTTTTCTCAAATGCAAAGATTTACAAACTGTTATGTGAGGTTTACGATGCCTCTGATATCTTGCAGAGGGAGGAGGACAGCTCTCTGGTGGACCAGCTCAGGGTCCAGCTAGCTCAGAAAGAGAGGGAGGTGCAGATGATGAAGGACGATGCAGAGGAGCTGAGCTCACTCAGACAGCAGAACTATGTCCTGCAAAGCAAGGTGGCCAAGGATGACCCTTGTGGACATCTCCATTAGCAGCACTGATAAGTCAGGCTGTAGTGAATCAGCTGTGATCCTTTTGTCTCCTCAGCTGCGAAGCGCAGATGAAGCCAGTCAGAAGAAGAGATGGGCTGAGGCCACTGACTCTGCTGCAGAGGAAAAGCTCCAACAGTTGGATAAAGAAATCAAAGACCAGGAGACGCTCATAAAAGGCTACCAGCAGGTCAGCTCCTCTGAACACTTCCCTCTGTATGCCCTTCCTTTCACTGCTCATTTCTGTCCTTCATCTGTGTATGGTTTTTGTTTCTGTGTTGATATGCCTTCTCAAGCCATATACCAGTAATGTTATTTATTTTGTCATTGCAGTGTTTGCTCAGCAGGGGTGTGCAAGCATTCACAAGAATCCACAAAATATATATAGCACATTTTTGGGACAAAAAGCCATGCTTGATGTGAGAGAGCTTTAGACTGCAAGTGAACATTGAGAAGCCACTCAAGTGGTCATCTCTTCCACTGTCCCATGAAAGAGAACATAGATGGTATCTTAAGTATTAAGACCAACAAATATGATCTCTTCTAATGTGTTACTGATAAGAACATGTATGTAACAGAATAATTCCACAGTACTGTGCGACTCTGCATGACTATTGAATGCAGGATGTATCATGAATTCATGTGATTAATTTTAAAGAACATTCATTCAGTCATTTTATACATACACTTTCATTTGCTCATGAATGCAGAACACCTGTTTTCATAGAAATATGAAGCTACTTTTGTAATCAAACTGGTTATAATAAACACTCACCAAAGACTTCCTATGGTACACCTGTTCAGCTGCTTACAAATATCCAATCAGACAATCGCATGGCAGCAAATCAGTGCATTAAGTTATATAGACGAAGGCGTGGATCCATCCTGGCTTGTATCAATGGTTCAGGCTGCTGCTGGTGTAATGGTGGGGGATATTTTCTTGGCTCACTTTGGGCCCCTTAGTACCAACTGAGCACGGTTTATACACCACAGCACTCAGTGTTTTGTTACACTGAGGTATAACCAAGGCTCTCTCACAGGAGAATGAGAAGCTGTGTTTGCAGATGAAGGCTCAGCTGCTGAAGAGTAAAGCCAACGAGGAGGCCATGTTCAGTGAGAACCAGAGGCTGCTGAGTGAGCTGGCCTTCACCAGGTGGGTTCAGCAAAGAGCTGTGAATGTCTTCCAAATATATATGTGTGTATTATTATTAGTAGGCTACAGTGCGGGATTGTCTGACCCAAAGGGCTCTCCGTAGCATGGATGTTCCTTTAGCTCCTTGACATTTGTAAGAGTATGAGCAATATACTGTAATATCTGAATAACTCCGGTACCTTCTTGCTGTGAGGCAACAGTGCTAACCACTACACCACCGTGCTGCTGTGAACATGCCACATTAAAATAAATTACAACACAGAAAACAGTGTGAAAAATGTCATATGTTGGATTTTCGTGCCATCTAGTGGTGTGGTTACAGATTGCAACAAGCTAAAAAAATAATGAAATATGAAACTTTTTTAAAAAATTTTTGTTGTTGTCATAAATTGTGTTTTTAATGTTATTTGTATTCGCTTCACCAGGGAGCAACTGAATAAAACCTCAAGGACTGTGGGAAATGTCTGCTCAATGGATCACACTCGGCGCATTACAGACCTGTTAGCGCAAATAAACACATTTCAGGTAAGTGCCACAATTACCCTGCCCTGTTTCTAATGTCCAGCCACCTCAGTTACCACAGAGATGTTCCTGTGTGCAGAGGAATGAGGCCAAGCTGTCTGAGGAGACTCACACACTGAAGCAGGAGAAGCAGGCTCTGGAGGTGGAGCTGCAGCTGATGAGACAAGAGAGGGACGTAGCTAGAGCTCAGGCCCTGTCTACCACAGGTAGCAACCTTCAGTATCAAACACAAATATATGCATGAGTTAGCTTTGGTTATAGCTTAGCTTATATATTTTTTCTGAACGTGTCAGGTGACAAGACTTTTGAGATGCGTGTGCTGGAGGACAAGCACAGAGAGGAAGTGACGGCCCTGAAGGAGAAGCTGCAGTGGTTCGCTGAGAACCAGGAGCTGCTGGACAGAGATGCTGGCAGACTGAAGGCTGCTGCAGCTGAGATAGAGCAGCTCAGAGAGCAGGTGAGGCTGCTCTACAGGTGCCTGCACTGTCTATCTATACAAAGTCTTCCTCCTGGTAGCGACACAGCTACTTCGGAAGACCGCTTCATTTGGTCATATAATGATTTTCTTGCAGCAGGCAGTATATTTCTTTGTGGTGTTGCTATCTGTTTATCATATGGACGAGTCAACATCACTGATATAAACAAACCGATCTCTGGAAAAGACAAAGGACACTCAGTACCTACATGCACTTATTGCCTCAGTCCAGCCAACATCATTTTAAGTTTTAAAACCCATATATACACCTTAGTAGGAGTCGGACTGTAGTCGAAACAAACTGGAGTTTTTATTATCGGACTATTTGTGCCAGATAATGCGGTTCTAAGTTTAGCTTTTCCGGCATGTACATGCAAACCACGGTTAGCCAGACTATTGCCTGGCCTGGGTACTACTTTTGGTAGTGATGAGACCACAGAAGTGGGATGTAGCAGAAGACCCAGAAGAATGTCAACACGAAAGGGCGTGTAGCACCACCTAGTGTTTCAGAGGCGAACGTATCTCACTCAATAATTTGATTTTCCTGCTGCACATGTACACTCCACTGAACAAAGTTCAGAGTTTATGGTCTCCAAATTGCACCAATTTGTCAAATCACTCCTTTGAATCCCTGTTAATACACGCACTATGTGTGAAGTTGAGATATGCTTATAACACAGACTGACAGATTCCTCGCGTCATCGTCAAGGTGGTTTTTCTTTTTTGAGAGGAACACATATCATCCATGTTAAAATGTAAATGACTGTCCACAGCTTTGGATTTCATCAGCACTTATTTCTTGATGGTAGTCATGGCTGACGAAGACTTTCACATTAAAACAGTATCCTGTTTTAAAGCTGTATGTGGAACAATGTGTTTCCCATTTTCAGCAACTGGAACTGGACACTAACTACTGCAATATTCAAATCACAGTTGTGAACATACCATTGTTTTCCATTGTATTGCTAAATTACATATTGCAGTGCTGCAGAGATGTCCTGGCCTGCATGTCATATTCTGCAGACTTCAGATCACACCATAATCCTATTAATTTGTTTTCAGTGACAATGAGAATAATGACGTACCAATGAGCAAAAACTACAATTACATTTAAACAAAAGTGTGTGATTGAAAGCCAGTTCTAGTTGGCTGGCTCTGACAGCCTGTCTCTGTTTCAGGTAGAGAAACTGAAACTGGATGTGGGTAAAAGTAGCAGTGAGCAGCAGAGAAAGACCAAAGAGAAAACAGCTAAGAGGATGCAGGACCTTGAGCGACAGGTTTCTGACACAAAACAGCAACAAGCTACCACCTCTACCATCTCCCTCCACTATTCACTATTATTAATTATAATTTAATATGATTCTGTCTCTCTTCACCAGGTGAAAGAGCTTGAGCAGATACTAAGAAGGAACCCAAACTCCCTACCTGCTCTGATCTATGCTGCAGCCACGGCTGAGGCTAAGGAGGACGTGGCATCCAAGACGTCCCCACCCAGCAGGATCAACGCCCTGCTGGAGCGCAGGATTCAGCGTCTGGAGGCGGAGCTGGAGGGTCATGATGTGGAGGCCAAGCGTAGCCTGAGGACCATGGAACAACAGTTCCACAGGATCAAGGTCCAGCTGTTTGTCCTGTCATTACTATGATATGAGCAGATGTAGATGTAGTAACAATAAGCTACATTTTGATGACGAGGTGATGGCCCTAAAGAGCCAAAAGGCACATAGCTTAGCATGAACAGTGACACGTTTACCAGATTTCCTGTTGACAGCCAAGTGTGGGAACAGTAAAGAGCATTGGATCCTAAAACTCGGACATGAGTCAGCATTTTGTAGGTGGTTAACACGCTAAAGTGTTTTTAGTGTTTTGTTATAGTGATAGTGATAGTGATATGAAAAATGTCAGTAAATATGCCACTGTCTGAAAAACAGTGTTAGCTAACAAGTGAAGGTTGTCACGCCTTTAGCTTAGCGGCGGTACTCTACCTGCTCAGCAGCAAGAGAGACCAGCTGGTGAACATCGTGAAACATTCAGGAGTTGGTAGAGACCAAAACCAGAGCTAAAAGTGTTGTGTTCAAAACTTATACCTGCTGCCCACAAGTGGGTTAAGAAGTCAGTTTTTGTACGTCTAATATAACAGCTGGTAATTAGCATGTGAAATTAATATTTCTAATATATACATACACAATGTGATACAATTAAATAATAGGAAACATTTTTGCTGCTGGTAGACTAGCTGTTCAAAAAGAGTTTTAAGATTCATGGATTCATTGTGATTAACTATAATTTAAAGTAAAACAATATACTTTTATGCCAAATGTATTTATATTTTTCATTTTCGTAAGTTTGACTTTTCTGTGTGTGTGTGTGTGTGTTTAGCTGCGCTATGAGCAGCAGATCTCTGAGCTGGAGCAGCAGCTGGAGCAGAAGCAGCAGCTGGAAACAGCTGGGAGCGAGCCATGGGCATCACAGCTGGGAACAGTGAAAGAAGAGCTGCAGCGTGTGAAGGAAAGCCACCGGGAGAAAGAAAAGTCCCTCCAGGACCAGATTGAGTCTCTCCAGCAGCAGCTGAAACGAAAGACTGGCACAGGAGCTACCCAGGTCTTCAACAGCCTCTAAACGACTGGCAGAAATAAAACATTTGGCATATTGTTCTATATAAGAATCTGGTCTATATGTGATTACAGGCCCAACCAAGTCCAGGCCGACACCAGCGTCAAGCCGAGGCAGCGTTTGGCGCCCGTATAGAGCGGCTGAACCAAGACCTGGCCTCCAAGACACGGACCATTCAGGATCTGTGCCGCACCGTGGAGAGACTGCAGAAGGAGAGGAGGAACATGCTGTCTGTCCCTGTCCCACGAGCAGAGAGCCGCTCCACAGAGCCCAAGAGAGCAGGACCACCAGGCCCAGCCAGACCAGAGGAAACGTTCCCAGCTGCTCACTACGAGAAGACCTACCAGCCCACAGTCTTCACAGGTGTGGGTGTGGACGTTTTGTTTGGGTCAGCATTCCTCATGCATGCTGAGAGGAATATTAGAATATGTTGAACGTTGTGATCCATGATGCGTGCCTAACTCGGCTTTACTTAAACTGGACTAAAAGCTGTAAACTCACCTAAACTGTGAGCACTTAGCTGCTCTCTCGTCACATATATTTAATTATCTAATGTCTAATTCTACTCTTCAAATTCTTAATCAACATTTCAATGCTAATTTCTGCACAGCAAGAAAAAAGGGCACCTTTGTGTTCTCACCACTGAAGAGGGCACATGCGTCTTTGCCTCCCAAGAGGGCATTTTATTGTGTTTTTCAAGGGGGGGCCTAATTGTTGGTGCCCAGTGCACACAACTGTATGAGAGCCGACCCATAACTGGAACAATAATACGGCAACATACAGTTGTTTCACCTTTATTTTGTATGTTTATCATATTGAGGAGGCTCTAAATGACATATAAAGGGAAGGCCACTGTCCCAGTGTCCAGCAGGTTTCATTCTATGTCTGAAGGAGCCTCACTTCTGCCATAGCTAGTAGCAGTAGTGAACATTTGCATGCCGCTCTTTATATTGTTGTATCTTTTGGACAGGCTGTCATATATCAGAGGTTGTGCAGGAGAACGAGTCTCTGAAGGAGCGTCTGGAGCTGCTGCAGCTGCACAGTGAGCAGGAGAGGGAGGCGTTAAAAGCTGGTGCTGAACAAGCCAAGGAGGACCTGTGCAGGTATGTATCAGCAGGAACACAGTAAGAGGGATGTGATTAAAAAAGGCTGAATCACATGCTCTGTTAGGCTGAAGGAGCAGTGTGCAGAGCGCCTGTCCTCCATGGAAGCAGAGCATGTCAGGGTGGTAGACCAGCTGAGGGCCACCCACGCCCTGGAGCACTCCTCCTCAAAGGTTGCTGAACTGGCCAATAAGCTCAACACGCAGGAGGTACTGGCTCACTCATGACGCAGTGTCATGTCAGCAGAATGTTCTGATGATCACCCTGTTGCTTTAACTTTCACATGACCCTGCAGATAGCGGTGAAACATCTGCAAGAGCAGCTCAAAGAGGCTCAGGGAGCTAAAGGTGCACTGGCAATATCCAGGACCAGAGAGGACGCTCTGCAGAAGCAGGTGATGTTGTCCCAGCAATATGAAGCAACCATTAACAATGATTGTCCGATCAATGATGTCAGGTGACAACCAGCCAACCAGAGATGGTCTCTTTTGATGTTGACTGGTCTGCAGTCAGCTGACATTTAACTTCTTCATTTAGTTTCATCCTCAGCTCTGTGGACACTTGGTCACTGATAAATAGTAGTTTTAGCCTGTTAGCCATTAGCTGCACTAGCATATTTAGCTCGTAGCTGCTAGCTCAGACTAGAAGCTCGACTGAGCTTTTCAAAATAAAACAAACCATCCAGAAGTGTATTGCTGTAATTCTCTATGACTGCAGTAGGAAACAGGAAACTGCCCGTGAGGATGAGACAAAGAGACAAAATAGCAGCATGTGATTTTAATTTGAATTATTCTCTGGTCACCATTTTAACGTCCATCACTGCTTTGTGCTCAGTTGACCAGACTCCTGAAGGAGCTGAAGGAGGCTAAAGAAGCTCAGAGCCCAGAGGTGAAACTGCTGTGCAGCCTGGAGAGGAAGATGGTCAGCATGGAGCTGAGACACCAACACAGAGAGAGGGAGCTACAGCAGGTACACTGATCGTACGACGTACCACCACACTGTACTGACACATCATATTGGAGGTGATCTGAGCTCATTCTGTCTATAGACTCACACAGAGCCGTGGAAACAGTAGCATCCATCAGGACCACTCTATCAGCATCAGTGTATTCCCTCTAAAATTAGAAGATGAGGAAGCGACAGTGAGAAAACAGCTTTTCTTTTTCATCATGAGAATATAAAAACTTGGGCAGTCGTGTGGTCACACTGCGTTATTAATTACAATCCAGCTGTTGCACCCATCCAAAAAACAGCTGGACTTCCCCAGATATTCAGATGACATTTAGAGATGGACAGTGTAGCACCTCTACCAGCTAACACGCTGCTAATTCATTGCCAACAAGCTGCCGACACATTGCCAACACACTGCTAACCCATTGCCAACTCGCTGTTGTCACATTGCTAACACGCTGCTGTCACATTGCTAACACGCTGCTGTCCCTCTGGCAGCTGGTGATCAGAGGCTAACACATTGCCAACACGCTGCTAATACGCTCCTGTCACATTGCTAATATGCTGCTAACAAATTGCTAACACGCTGCTGTCACATTGCTAACACACTGCTAACACATTGCTAACAAGCTGCTAACACGCTGCTAAGACATTGCCAACATGTGGCTAACACGTTGCTAACAAGCTGCTAACACGCTGCTAATTCATTGCCAACACGCTGCTGTCACATTGCCAACACACTGCTGTCACATTACCAGCACGCTGCTGTCACATTGCTAACACGCTGCTGTCCCTCTGGTGGCAGGTGATCCAATGCTAACACATTGCCAACACACTGCTAATACACTGCTGTCAAATTGTTAACACGCAGCTGTCCTTCTGGCGGCAGGTGATCAGATGCTACACGCTGCTAACACATTGCCAACACACAGCTAACACACTGCTGTCACATTGCCAACACACTGCTAACACAATGCTAACAAGCTGCTAACATGCTGCTAAGACATTGCCAACACGCTGCTAATGCACTGCTGTCACATTGCTAACACGTTGCCAACACGCTGCTAACACACTGCTAACAAGCTGCTAACATGCTGCTAAGACATTGCCAACGCGCTACTAAGGCACTGCTGTCACATTGCTAACATGCTACTAACACACTGCCAACACACTGTTGTCACATTGCTAACACATTGCCAACACATTGCTGTCACATTGCCAACACACTGCTGTCACATAGCTAACACGCTGCTAACACATTGCCAACACACTGCTGTCACATTCCTAACACGCTGCTAACACATTGCTAACACGCTGCTAACACATTGCTAACAAGCTGCTTAGACATTGCCACCACAATGCTAACATGCTGCTAACACGCTACCATCCGTCTGGCTGCAGGTGATCGGAGGCTCGTGGCAGATGTTGGAGGCTGACCAGCAGTCAGAGTTGGACAGCTGGAAGCGTCTGGCTCAGGACAAGAGCAGAGAGCTGGAGGCTTTCCGTCTGGAGCTGGACTCCATCCTGGACATCCTGAGACACCTCCAGAGACAGGGCGTGGTCCTCCCCACTCCTGCACCCCCATCACAGAGGAGCTGATGCACCTGCAAGGATTGACTTTCTGTTAGTGAATGTTAATGCTGATAAGTGTGTATTGAAGCCAAACATAGCAACAATGTGTGTCAGCATTAGGAGGAGTTCAGGTGAAGGGCCTCATAAATAAATATGAAAACAGTAAATATCCCACTTATTGGAGTATTTATACAAATATTGTGTACATTTTGTAGCTAATTTAAAGGATTGTAATTTATTGAAGATGTAGTGAAAATAAAGTTGAAACTGAGGAATTGTATTCATTGACAAATTGAATGAAAGGAGGAAACTGAAGAATAGAGGTCAGGACATGCTGAAGGTCTGCATCTAGACTTTGATCACTCGTATTAGTTCTTCCTTCCTCAATTTCACTTCTGATCTGCTGCTGTACCTGTGTTCTCTCTAAATTATTTTAGTATCAATGGGTGCTGTTGCATCAGAGACCCTGAGTATTCTGGAATTAACATGAGGAAGAAAATCATTCTCAGTGTGCTTCTATGAGTTACACAAAGCTTTGCGTCAATCCTGAAGAATTGGACAAACCAATGAAAAAATATCATCTTTTTAAGGGCATGACTGCTGTGACTTTTCATGTTTAAACCCTTTTATAAGATATGAAGAATTTGTTTACAACGTATCTCAATGAAGAACATCTGATCCTCTCAAACTTCTCCACTCTGCATACTTTCAGCTACAGACTGCATTTCAACTTTTAAGGGGTTTAAGAATTTGAACTATTAAAGTATGATTTAGCTTTTTGATTTCTTCTGGATGAACAGAACCAGGACCAGCTGAAGACTCGTATAGGGAGTCATAGGAAGTCTGTTTGCCATATGCAGAAATTTTCTGATGATACTGTTACTGTTCGGTCTTATCAATAAGGGTGACGACTTGGCCTATAAAAGGGAGATTGATTCCTTTTCCCATTATTGTGATGCCAATTTCCTACAGGTTAATGTTGGTAAAACTATGGAGCTAGTTATCAACTTCAGTAAGAAGAAGGCGAGTGTCTCGCTTGTCGTCATCATCAAGGGGCAGGAGTTAGAAATAGTTCAGTTTTATAAATACCTTGGTGTTTACCTTGACAGTAAGCTGGATTGGAAGAAGAATTCTGACTCTGTTAAAGAAAGCCCAGTCTGGCCTGTTCCACCTGAGGAAACTTAGATCGTTTGATATCAGCAGGCCACTCCTATGTGTTTTCTACCAGGGCATCTTTGCTATTATCTTTTTTATGCTATGCTCTGCTGGAGCATCAGGGCCTTGGACAAAATAGAATTAATAAAATTCTTAAAAAAAAGCTGGCTCAGTGATTGGCCTCCCTCTGGATTCCCTGATTCCCTGGAGACCATTACAGCCAAGCTCTGTATAATGTATTTAATGCCCCGCAAAGTTCATTTAGTGACAGACTTCTGATGCCTTCATGCACTACTGAGTGATTCAGAAGATCTTTTGTCCCTGCTGCTGTGAAATTATTTACTAGCTCTGTCTTGTGAGGCTTATGTCTTATGTTACAGTTTCCTCTGTTTTGTATTGTCTACTGTATGTTGTACTTTTTGTGTACTGTTCTCGCTTTGGTGGCAAACTATGTTTCCCCTCAGGGAATCAAGGAATAAACCATACCATAGATCAGAGGACCAGGACCAGCTGAAGACTCTTCAGGGTAAACAGATCCAGGTCCAGCTGAAGACTCACCACTGGTCTATATGGAGTTCTTCTGGATAAACAGCTGGTCTGTTTTGCACTCTGCCTTTAAATAAAGAGGCTTTTAATCTAGTGTATCCATCAACAACTTCCTGTCTTCTGCTTTTCTCTTTGAGCTTAAATGGTCTGTGTACATAGTAACATGTCTGCCATGACTCCCTCACTGCTTTTCTTAATGATTAGGGAACTTGTAATATTTCATCTGCATCTGGGCAAGAGACCACGTGACCTGGACGATGCAGCAGTGGTCTGCCGTCCTGTTCACTGATGAGGGTTGGGTCACCTTGCACAGAAATGATGGTCGTCAGTGTCGCTGGAGAGGACAAGGTGAGCGATACGCCAAGGTCAATGTGGTCCCCAGGGTTCACTCTGGTGGAGGAGGTGCAACAGCCTGGTCAGGCATCATCAGTCATAGCAGTCAAAACAGATTTGGTGACTGTAGATGGCTCAGTTACTGTACGTTCTTACCTCAGAGACATCGTAGGACCATCATCATCCCCCAATTCAACCAGCACACCCCCAACTTTATGTTCATGGATGATGATGCTCCACCACATGGTGCCAGAACTGTCACAGCTCATATGGTATGGCCGGCAATGTCCCCTGTCCTGAACCCCATAGAGCAGGTCTGGGACCAGCAGAAACAGCGACTGGATGCTCGTACCCCACCCCCATATATACACGTGTATATAGGGTGGGTGGGGTGTATATATATACATATGTATATATATATATATATATATATATATATATATATCAGCTTCAGACTGCACACTTTACCAGACACCTTCAGGCTTGCTGAGGCTGTCAATGATTTTAAGATGCGACTTTGACTCTTTAACCTTTTTAACTACCTGTCAGTTCAGTTGTTTCAGGTTTCAGCTTGTTTCTTTGATAACTTCAACTCTGGTTATCTGGTTTAAAATGCCCAAAATCATAAAGTGCACCATAATAATGTGGTTTACGACTGTGGTTTGAACACTGTTGGAAATGTTTGGGATACAATTACCACGACTACAATCATTACATAAGTAGAGTCATTGTTGGCCATTTTAATTTTCACATTTGTCATGTTGGAGCAGTTTCCCTGAGCGTTTCACATTGATGCACTTGGATTGACTCTGTCTCTTATGACACTACAGGAAGCCTGGAGCGTTGTGGTAGCTTCAGTCACAAACTGCTCACCAAGGTCAACCAGGACCATGACCTAGCTGCCTCGAAAGAACAAAGTAATATGAGCTAAAGAGTGAGGTCCCCAAACCCCAGTAAAATAAACTAAAATAACAACTAAAAATGTTTTTCTATCATTATTTATGTAGCTGGCTGATCTGTCTTGTCACCTCTCTTAAATGTTAACATTTAATATGCTAAAAGTTAGTATTCTGCACTGTGCTTTGCTTTTTAACCCATGAATGAATTTTAAACTTTTCTCCACCAAATAACAAAAATCCTTAACTCCTCTCTGAACATCATAAAAAAAACAACACACTTCTGGTGAAGAAATAATGAATTTATTTATGTTGGCCTAAATGTTTGCCGGCAGTCAGCATGATCAGGTCCTTGGTGCATAGAATTAGAATATCACATTCACTTCTGACAAATACAAGTTTATAAATTATAATGAAATGTCTCTCTCTCTCTCTCTCTCTCTCTCTCAGGCACTCAGTCTCAGTCAGTGGAGGCAGATTTTTTCATCCCTGGAAGCCGTGGAGCTCCTCATCACTGAAGCCCTGCTGCTTCAACAACCTGGCAGAGAAACAAAGAGGAGATTTTGAGTTTCACTGACAGACGGTGATATTTTCTGTTAGGTTGATAAATGGTCTAATAGTCAGGTTTCACTACACACCCTATTGTCAGCTCTGTGAAGGCAGTGGGGCCACAAACACAAACATAGCACTTGGACCCTTCTGGTCTGCTGAGGACCTCCTGCAGCATGGACTGGTCCACCCGTCCTGTCCTGCCGGTCCAGCTTTCACAGGGATCAGAGAGGACGTACTCCACCTGGAACCTGACACAGACAGACACACACACACACACACGCACAGACAAAAACGCTGAGTCCAGATGTAGCAGAAGAACATTAATGCTCATGACAGATGTGGATGTGTCCAGTCTAAAAGCAGTGAGCATTCACACTGCAGCTCCAAAACACAGACTGTGTACAAAGAATAGACTGTATGTAAAACAGACTGTGTATAAAGAATAGACTGTATATAAAACAGACTGTGTACAAAGAACAGACTGTATGTAAAACAGACTGTGTATAAAGAATAGACTGTATATAAAACAGACTGTGTATAAAGAATAGACTGTATATAAAACATACTGTGTATAAAGAATAGACTGTATATAAAACATACTGTGTATAAAGAATAGACTGTATATAAAACAGACTGTGTATAAAGAATAGACTGTATATAAAACAGACTGTGTACAAAGAACAGACTGTATGTAAAACAGACTGTGTATAAAGAATAGACTGTATATAAAACAGACTGTGTATAAAGAATAGACTGTGTACAAAGAATAGACTGTATGTAAAACAGACGGTGTATGAAGAATAGACTGTGTATAAAACAGACTGTGTACAAAGAATAGACTGTATATAAAACAGACTGTGTATAAAGAATAGACTGTATATAAAACAGACTGTGTATAAAGAATAGACTGTTTATAAAACAGACTGTGTACAAAGAATAGACTGTATATAAAACATACTGTGTATAAAGAATAGACTGTATATAAAACAGACTGTGTATAAAGAATAGACTGTATATAAAACATACTGTGTATAAAGAATAGACTGTATATAAAACAGACTGTGTATAAAGAATAGACTGTGTATAAAACAGACTGTGTATAAAGAATAGACTGTGTATAAAACAGACTGTGTATAAAGAATAGACTGTGTATAAAACAGACTGTGTATAAAGAATAGACTGTATATAAAACAGACTGTGTATAAAGAATAGACTGTGTATAAAACATACTGTGTATAAAGAATAGACTGTGTATAAAACAGACTGTGTATAAAGAATAGACTGTGTATAAAACAGACTGTGTATAAAGAATAGACTGTATATAAAACAGACTGTGTATAAAGAATAGACTGTATATAAAACAGACTGTGTATAAAGAATAGACTGTGTATAAAGAATAGACTGTATATAAAACATACTGTGTATAAAGAATAGACTGTGCATAAAACAGACTGTGTATAAAGAATAGACTGTGTATAAAACAGACTGTATATAAAACAGACTGTGTATAAAGAACAGACTGTATATAAAACAGACTGATAAAGAATAATATACTGTCTATAAAACAGACAGTGTATAAAGAATAGACTGTATATAAAACAGACTGTGTATAAAGAATAGAGTGTATAAAGAATAGACTGTATAAAGAATAGACTGTATATAAAACATACTGTGTATAAAGAATAGACTGTGTATAAAACAGACTGTGTATAAAGAATAGACTGTGTATAAAGAATAGACTGTATATAAAACAGACTGTGTATGAAGAATAGACTGTGTATAAAACAGACTGTGTACAAAGAATAGACTGTATATAAAACAGAGTGTGTTTAAATAACAGACTGTTTATAAAAAAGACTGTTTATAAAGAATAGACTTTGTATAAAACAGACTTTTTATAAAGAATAGACTGTGTATAAAACAGACTGTGTATAAAGAATAGACTGTATATAAAACAGACTGTGTATAAAGAATAGACTGTGTATAAAACAGACTGTGTATAAAGAATAGACTGTATATAAAACAGACTGTGTATAAAGAATAGACTGTATATAAAACAGACTGTGTATAAAGAATAGACTGTGTATAAAGAATAGACTGTGTATAAAACAGACTGTGTATAAAGAATAGACTGTATATAAAACAGACTGTGTATAAAGAATAGACTGTATATAAAACAGACTGTGTATAAAGAATAGACTGTGTATAAAACAGACTGTGTATAAAACAGACTGAGTATAAAGAATAGACTGTGTATAAAACAGACTGTGTATAAAGAATAGACTGTGTATAAAACAGACTGTGTATAAAGAATAGACTGTGTATAAAGAATAGACTGTGTATAAAGAATAGACTGTATATAAAACAGACTGTGTATAAAGAATAGACTGTATATAAAACAGACTGTGTATAAAGAATAGACTGTATATAAAACAGACTGTGTATAAAGAATAGACCGTATATAAAACAGACTGTGTATAAAGAATAGACTGTGTATAAAGAATAGACTGTGTATAAAACAGACTGTGTATAAAACAGACTGTGTATAAAGAATAGACTGTATATAAAACATACTGTGTATAAAGAATAGACTGTATATAAAACATACTGTGTATAAAGAATAGACTGTATATAAAACAGACTGTGTATAAAGAATAGACTGTATATAAAACAGACTGTGTATAAAGAATATACTGTATATAAAACATACTGTGTATAAAGAATATACTGTATATAAAACAGACTGTGTATAAAGAATAGACTGTATATAAAACAGACTGTGTATAAAGAATAGACTGTATATAAAACATACTGTGTATAAAGAATAGACTGTATATAAAACAGACTGTGTATAAAGAATAGACTGTGTATAAAGAATAGACTGTGTATAAAGAATAGACTGTGTATAAAACAGACTGTGTATAAAACAGACTGTGTATAAAGAATAGACTGTATATAAAACAGACTGTGTATAAAGAATAGACTGTATATAAAACAGACTGTGTATAAAGAATATACTGTATATAAAACATACTGTGTATAAAGAATATACTGTATATAAAACAGACTGTGTATAAAGAATAGACTGTATATAAAACATACTGTGGATAAAGAATAGACTGTGTATAAAACAGACTGTGTATAAAGAATAGACTGTATATAAAACAGACTGTGTATAAAGAATAGACTGTAGATAAAACAGACCGTGTATAAAGAATAGACTGTGTATAAAGAATAGACTGTGTAGAAAGAATAGACTGTGTATAAAACAGACTGTGTATAAAGAATAGACTGTATATAAAACAGACTGTGTATAAAGAAGAGACTGTGTATAAAGAATAGACTGTGTATAAAGAATAGACTGTATATAAAACAGACTGTGTATAAAGAATAGACTGTATATAAAACAGACTGTGTATAAAGAATAGACTGAAAATAAAACAGACTGTGTATAAAGAATAGACTGAAAATAAAACAGACTGTGTATAAAGAATAGACTGTATATAAAACAGACTGTGTATAAAGAATAGACTGTGTATAAAGAATAGACTGTATATAAAACAGACTGTGTATAAAGAATAGACTGTATAAAAAACAGACTGTGTATAAAGAATAGACTGTATATAAAACAGACTGTATATAAAACAGACTGCGTATAAAGAACAGACTGTATATAAAACAGACTGTGTATGAAGAATAGACTGTGTATAAAACAGACTGTGTATAAAGAACAGACTGTATATAAAACAGACTGTGTATAAAGAATAGACTGTGTATAAAGAATAGACTGTATATAAAACAGACTGTAAATAAAACAGACTGTGTATAAAGAATAGACTGTATATAAAACAGACTGTAAATAAAACAGACTGTGTATAAAGAATAGACTGTATATAAAACAGACTGTGTATAAAGAATATACTGTATATAAAACATACTGTGTATAAAGAATAGACTGTTTATAAAACAGACTGTGTATAAAGAATAGACTGTATATAAAACAGACTGTGTATAAAGAATAGACTGTATATAAAACAGACTGTAAATAAAACAGACTGTGTATAAAGAATAGACTGTATATAAAGCAGAGTGTGTATAAAGAATAGACTGTATATAAAACAGACTGTGTATAAAGAATAGACTGTATATAAAACAGACTGTAAATAAAACAGACTGTGTATAAAGAATAGACTGTGTGTAAAACAGACTGTATATAAAACAGACTGTGTATAAAGAACAGACTGTATATAAAACAGACTGTGTATGAAGAATAGACTGTGTATAAAACAGACTGTGTATAAAGAACAGACTGTATATAAAACAGACTGTGTATAAAGAACAGACTGTATATAAAACATACTGTGTATAAAGAATAGACTGTGTATAAAACAGACTGTGTATAAAGAACAGACTGCGTATAAAACAGACTGTGTATAAAGAATAGACTGTGTATAAAGAATAGACTGTATATAAAACAGACTGTAAATAAAACAGACTGTGTATAAAGAATAGACTGTATATAAAACAGACTGTAAATAAAACAGACTGTGTATAAAGAATAGACTGTATATAAAACAGACTGTGTATAAAGAATATACTGTATATAAAACATACTGTGTATAAAGAACATACTGTATATAAAACATACTGTGTATAAAGAATAGACTGTATATAAAACAGACTGTAAATAAAACAGACTGTGTATAAAGAATAGACTGTATATAAAACAGACTGTGTATAAAGAATAGACTGTATATAAAACAGACTGTAAATAAAACAGACTGTGTATAAAGAATAGACTGTATATAAAACAGACTGTGTATAAAGAATAGACTGTATATAAAACAGACTGTGTATAAAGAACAGACTGTATATAAAACAGACTGTGTATAAAGAATAGACTGTATATAAAACAGACTGCGTATAAAGAACAGACTGTATATAAAACAGACTGTGTATGAAGAATAGACTGTGTATAAAACAGACTGTGTATAAAGAACAGACTGTATATAAAACAGACTGTGTATAAAGAACAGACTGTATATAAAACAGACTGTGTATAAAGAATAGACTGTATATAAAACAGACTGTAAATAAAACAGACTGTGTATAAAGAATAGACTGTATATAAAACAGACTGTAAATAAAACAGACTGTGTATAAAGAATAGACTGTATATAAAACAGACTGTGTATAAAGAATATACTGTATATAAAACATACTGTGTATAAAGAATATACTGTATATAAAACATACTGTGTATAAAGAATAGACTGTATATAAAACAGACTGTGTATAAAGAACAGACTGTATTTTAAACAGACTGTGTATAAAGAATAGACTGTGTATAAAGAATAGACTGTATATAAAACAGACTGTAAATAAAACAGACTGTGTATAAAGAATAGACTGTATATAAAACAGACTGTAAATAAAACAGACTGTGTATAAAGAATAGACTGTATATAAAACAGACTGTGTATAAAGAATATACTGTATATAAAACATACTGTGTATAAAGAATATACTGTATATAAAACATACTGTGTATAAAGAATAGACTGTATATAAAACAGACTGTAAATAAAACAGACTGTGTATAAAGAATAGACTGTATATAAAACAGACTGTGTATAAAGAATAGACTGTATATAAAACAGACTGTGTATAAAACAGACTGTGTATAAAGAATAGACTGTATATAAAACAGACTGTGTATGAAGAATAGACTGTGTATAAAACAGACTGTGTATAAAGAACAGACTGTATATAAAACAGACTGTGTATAAAGAATAGACTGTGTATAAAACAGACTGTGTATAAAGAACAGACTGTATATAAAACAGACTGTGTATGAAGAATAGACTGTGTATAAAACAGACTGTGTATAAAGAACAGACTGTATATCAAACAGACTGTGTATAAAGAATAGACTGTGTATAAAGAATAGACTGTATATAAAACAGACTGAATAGACTGTATATAAAACAGACTGTGTATAAAGAATAGACTGTATATAAAACAGACTGTGTATAAAGAATATACTGTATATAAAACAGACTGTGTATAAAGAATATACTGTATATAAAACAGACTGTGTATAAATAATAGACTGTATATAAAACAGACTGTAAATAAAACAGACTGTGTATAAAGAATAGACTGTATATAAAACATACTGTGTATAAAGAATAGACTGTATATAAAACAGACTGTGTATAAAGAATAGACTGTGTATAAAGAATAGACTGTATATAAAACAGACTGTGTATAAAGAATAGACTGTATATAAAACAGACTGTGTATAAAGAATAGACTGTGTATAAAACAGACTGTGTATAAAGGATAGACTGTGTACAAAGAATAGACTGTATGTAAAACAGACGGTGTATGAAGAATAGACTGTGTATAAAGAATAGACTGTATATAAAGAACAGACTGTGTATAAAGAATAGACTGTATATAAAACAGACTGTGTATAAAGAATAGACTGTATATAAAACAGACTGTGTATAAAGAATAGACTGTATATAAAACAGACTGTGTATAAAGAATAGACTGTGTATAAAGAATAGACTATATAAAACAGACTGTGTACAAAGAATAGACTGTATGTAAAACAGACGGTGTATGAAGAATAGACTGTGTATAAAACAGACTGTGTACAAAGAATAGACTGTATATAAAACAGACT
Source organism: Synanceia verrucosa (assembly GCA_029721515.1). NCBI lineage: Eukaryota > Metazoa > Chordata > Actinopteri > Perciformes > Synanceiidae > Synanceia > Synanceia verrucosa. Next base: position 1,814,316 of record CM056557.1, on the reverse strand, counting down.
GTGTATAAAGAATAGACTGTATATAAAACAGACTGTGTATAAAGAATAGACTGTATATAAAACAGACTGTGTATAAAGAATAGACTGTATATAAAACAGACTGTGTATAAAGAATAGACTGTATATAAAACAGACTGTATATAAAGAACAGACTGTGTATAAAGAATAGACTGTATATAAAACAGACTGTGTATGAAGAATAGACTGTGTATAAAACAGACTGTGTATATAAAATAGACTGTATATAAAACATACTGTGTATAAAGAATAGACTGTATATAAAACATACTGTGTATAAAGAATAGACTGTATATAAAACAGACTGTGTATAAAGAATAGACTGTATATAAAACATACTGTGTATAAAGAAAAGACAGTATATAAAACAGACTGTGTATAAAGAATAGACTGTGTATAAAACAGACTGTGTATAAAGAATAGACTGTGTATAAAACAGATTGTATATAAAACAGACTGTGTATAAAGAACAGACTGTATATAAAACAGACTGTGTATGAAGAATAGACTGTGTATAAAACAGACTGTGTATAAAGAACAGACTGTATATAAAACAGACTGTGTATAAAGAACAGACTGTATATAAAACATACTGTGTATAAAGAATAGACTGTGTATAAAACAGACTGTGTATAAAGAACAGACTGTATATAAAACATACTGTGTATAAAGAATAGACTGTATATAAAACAGACTGTGTATAAAGAATAGACTGTGTATAAAACAATAGACTGTGTATAAAGAATAGACTGTATATAAAACAGACTGTGTATAAAGAATAGACTGTATATAAAACAGACTGTGTATAAAGAATAGACTGTATATAAAACAGACTGTGTATAAAACAGAATAGACTGTATATAAAACAGACTGTGTATAAAACAGACTGTATATAAAACAGACTGTGTATAAAGAATAGACTGTATATAAAACAGACTGTATATAAAGAATAGACTGTATATAAAACATACTGTGTATAAAGAATAGACTGTATATAAAACAGACTGTGTATAAAGAATAGACTGTATATAAAACATACTGTGTATAAAGAATAGACTGTATTTAAAACAGACTGTGTATAAAGAATAGACTGTATATAAAACAAACTGTGTATAAAGAATAGACTGTATATAAAACAGACTGTGTATAAAGAATAGACTGTATATAAAACAGACTGTGTATAAAGAATAGACTGTATATAAAACAGACTGTGTATAAAGAATAGACTGTATATAAAACAGACTGTGTATAAAACAGACTGTGTATAAAACAGACTGTATATAAAACAGACTGTGTATAAAGAACAGACTGTATATAAAGAACAGACTGTATATAAAACAGACTGTGTATAAAGAATAGACTGTATATAAAACATACTGTGTATAAAGAATAGACTGTATATAAAACAGACTGTGTATAAAGAATAGACTGTGTATAAAACAGACTGTGTATAAAACAGACTGTATATAAAACAGACTGTGTATAAAGAATAGACTGTGTATAAAACAGACTGTGTATAAAACAGACTGTATATAAAACAGACTGTGTATAAAACAGACTGTGTATAAAGAATAGACTGTATATAAAACAGACTGTGTATAAAGAATAGACTGTATATAAAACAGACTGTGTATAAAGAATAGACTGTATATAAAACAGACTGTGTATAAAGAATAGACTGTATATAAAACATGCTGTGTATAAAGAACAGACTGTATATAAAACAGACTGTGTATAAAGAATAGACTGTATATAAAACAGACTGTAAATAAAACAGACTGTGTATAAAGAATAGACTGTATATAAAACAGACTGTGTATAAAGAATAGACTGTATATAAAACAGACTGTAAATAAAACAGACTGTGTATAAAGAATAGACTGTATATAAAACAGACTGTGTATAAAGAATAGACTGTATATAAAACAGACTGTGTATAAAGAACAGACTGTATATAAAACAGACTGTGTATAAAGAATAGACTGTATATAAAACAGACTGTGTATAAAGAACAGACTGTATATAAAACAGACTGTATATAAAATAGACTGTGTATAAAGAATAGACTGTATATAAAACAGACTGTGTATAAAACAGACTGTGTATAAAGAATAGACTGTGTATAAAGAACAGACTGTGTATAAAGAATATACTGTATATAAAACAGACTGTGTATAAAGAATAGACTGTATATAAAACAGACTGTGTATAAAGAATAGACTGTGTATAAAGAATAGACTGTATATAAAACAGACTGTGTATAAAGAATAGACTGTATATAAAACAGACTGTGTATAAAGAATAGACTGTATATAAAACAGACTGTATATAAAACATACTGTGTATAAAGAATAGACTGTGTATAAAACAGACTGTGTATAAAGAATAGACTGTGTATAAAACAGACTGTGTATAAAGAATAGACTGTGTATAAAACAGACTGTGTAGAAAGAATAGACTGTATATAAAACAGACTGTGTATATAAAACAGACTGTGTATAAAGAATAGACTGTATATAAAACAGACTGTGTATTAAGAATAGACTGTATATAAAACAGACTGTGTATAAAGAATAGACTGTATATAAAACAGACTGTGTATAAATAATAGACTGTATATAAAACAGACTGTGTATAAAGAATAGACTGTATATAAAACAGACTGTGTATAAAGAATAGACTGTGTATAAAACAGACTGTGTATAAAACAGACTGTATATAAAACAGACTGTGTATAAAGAATAGACTGTGTATAAAACAGACTGTGTATAAAACAGACTGTATATAAAACAGACTGTGTATAAAACAGACTGTGTATAAAGAATAGACTGTATATAAACAGACTGTGTATAAAGAATAGACTGTATATAAAACAGACTGTGTATAAAGAATAGACTGTATATAAAACAGACTGTGTATAAAGAATAGACTGTATATAAAACAGACTGTGTATAAAGAATAGACTGTATATAAAACATACTGTGTATAAAGAATAGACTGTATATAAAACATAATGTGTATAAAGAATAGACTGTATATAAAAAAGACTGTGTATAAAGAATAGACTGTGTATAAAACAGACTGTGTATAAAGAATAGACTGTATATAAAACAGACTGTGTATAAAGAATAGACTGTATATAAAACAGACTGTGTATAAAGAATATACTGTATATAAAACAGACTGTGTATAAAGAATAGACTGTATATAAAACAGACTGTGTATAAAGAATAGACTGTATATAAAACAGACTGTGTATAAAGAATAGACTGTGTATAAAGAATAGACTGTATATAAAACAGACTGTGTATAAAGAATAGACTGTATATAAAACAGACTGTGTATAAAGAATAGACTGTATATAAAACAGACTGTGTATAAAGAATAGACTGTGTGTAAAGAATAGACTGTATATAAAACAGACTGTGTATAAAGAATAGACTGTATATAAAACAGACTGTGTATAAAGAATAGACTGTGTATAAAACATACTGTGTATAAAGAATGGACTGTGTATAAAACAGACTGTGTATAAAGAATAGACTGTGTATAAAACATACTGTGTATAAAGAATAGACTGTATATAAAACATACTGTGTATAAAGAATAGACTGTGCATAAAACAGACTGTGTATAAAGAATAGACTGTATATAAAACAGACTGTGTATAAAGAATAGACTGTATATAAAGAATAGACTGTATATAAAATAGACTGTGTATAAAGAATAGACTGTATATAAAACAGACTGTGTATAAAGAATAGACTGTGTATAAAACAGACTGTGTATAAAGAATAGACTGTATATAAAACAGACTGTGTATAAAGAATAGACTGTATATAAAACAGACTGTGTATAAAGAATAGACTGTATATAAAACAGACTGTGTATAAAGAATAGACTGTATATAAAACAGACTGTGTATAAAGAATAGACTGTATATAAAACAGACTGTGTATAAAGAATAGACTGTATATAAAACAGACTGTGTATAAAGAATAGACTGTATATAAAACAGACTGTGTATAAAGAATAGACTGTATATAAAACAGACTGTGTATAAAGAATAGACTGTATATAAAACAGACTGTGTATAAAGAATAGACTGTATATAAAACAGACTGTGTATAAAGAATAGACTGTATATAAAACAGACTGTGTATAAAGAATAGACTGTGTATAAAACAGACTGTGTATAAAGAATAGACTGTGTATAAAACAGACTGTGTATAAAGAATAGACTGTGTATAAAACAGACTGTATAAAACAGACTGTGTATAAAGAATAGACTGTGTATAAAACAGACTGTGTATAAAGAATAGAATGTGTATAAAACAGACTGTGTATAAAGAATAGACTGTATATAAAACAGACTGTGTATAAAGAATAGACTGTATATAAAACAGACTGTGTATAAAGAATAGACTGTATATAAAACAGACTGTGTATAAAGAATAGACTGTGTATAAAACATACTGTGTATAAAGAATAGACTGTATATAAAACAGACTGTGTATAAAGAATAGACTGTGTATAAAACATACTGTGTATAAAGAATAGACTGTGTATAAAACAGACTGTGTATAAAGAATAGACTGTGTATAAAACAGACTGTGTATAAAGAATAGACTGTGTATAAAACAGACTGTGTAGAAAGAATAGACTGTATATAAAACAGACTGTGTATAAAGAATAGACTGTATATAAAACAGACTGTGTATAAAGAACAGACTGTATATAAAACAGACTGTGTATAAAGAATAGACTGTATATAAAACATACTGTGTATAAAGAATAGACTGTATATAAAACATAATGTGTATAAAGAATAGACTGTATATAAAACAGACTGTGTATAAAGAATAGACTGTGTATAAAACAGACTGTGTATAAAGAATAGACTGTGTGTAAAACAGACTGTATATAAAACAGACTGTGTATAAAGAACAGACTGTATATAAAACAGAATGTGTATGAAGAATAGACTGTGTATAAAACAGACTGTGTATAAAGAACAGACTGTATATAAAACAGACTGTGTATAAAGAACAGACTGTATATAAAACAGACTGTGTATAAAGAATAGACTGTATATAAAACATACTGTGTATAAAGAATAGACTGTATATAAAACAGACTGTGTATAAAGAATAGACTGTATATAAAACAGACTGTGTATAAAGAATAGACTGTATATAAAACAGACTGTGTATAAAGAATAGACTGTATAAAACAGACTGTGTATAAAGAATAGACTGTGTATAAAAGAATAGACTGTGTATAAAGAATAGACTGTGTATAAAGAACAGACTGTGTATAAAGAATAGACTGTGTATAAAACAGACTGTGTATAAAGAATAGACTGTGTATAAAACAGACTGTGTATAAAGAATAGACTGTATATAAAACAGACTGTGTATAAAGAATAGACTGTATATAAAACAGACTGTGTATAAAGAATAGACTGTATATAAAACAGACTGTGTATAAAGAATAGACTGTATATAAAACAGACTGTGTATAAAGAATAGACTGTATATAAAACAGACTGTGTATAAAGAATAGACTGTGTATAAAACAGACTGTGTATAAAGAATAGACTGTATATAAAACAGACTGTGTATAAAGAATAGACTGTATATAAAACAGACTGTGTATAAAGAATAGACTGTATATAAAACAGACTGTGTATAAAGAATAGACTGTATATAAAACAGACTGTGTATAAAGAATAGACTGTATATAAAACAGACTGTGTATAAAGAATAGACTGTGTATATAAAACAGACTGTGTATAAAAAGAATAGACTGTATATAAAACAGACTGTGTATTAAGAATAGACTGTATATAAAACAGACTGTGTATAAAGAATAGACTGTATATAAAACAGACTGTGTATAAAGAATAGACTGTATATAAAACAGACTGTGTATAAAGAATATACTGTATATAAAACAGACTGTGTATAAAGAATAGACTGTATATAAAACAGACTGTGTATGAAGAATAGACTGTGTATAAAACAGACTGTGTATAAAGAACAGACTGTATATAAAACAGACTGTGTATAAAGAATAGACTGTATATAAAACAGACTGTGTATAAAGAATAGACTGTATATAAAACAGACTGTGTATAAAGAATAGACTGTATATAAAACAGACTGTGTATAAAGAATAGACTGTATATAAAACAGACTGTGTATAAAGAATAGACTGTATATAAAACAGACTGTGTATAAAGAATAGACTGTATATAAAACAGACTGTGTATAAAGAATAGACTGTATATAAAACAGACTGTGTATAAAGAATAGACTGTATATAAAACAGACTGTGTATAAAGAATAGACTGTATATAAAACAGACTGTGTATAAAGAATAGACTGTATATAAAACAGACTGTGTATAAAGAATAGACTGTATATAAAACAGACTGTGTATAAAGAATAGACTGTGTATAAAGAATAGACTGTATATAAAGAATAGACTGTGTATAAAACAGACTGTGTATAAAGAATAGACTGTATATAAAACAGACTGTGTATAAAGAATAGACTGTATATAAAACAGACTGTGTATAAAGAATAGACTGTATATAAAACAGACTGTGTATAAAACAGACTGTGTATAAAAGAATAGACTGTGTATAAAACAGACTGTGTATAAAGAATAGACTGTGTATAAAACAGACTGTGTATAAAGAATAGACTGTATATAAAACAGACTGTGTATAAAGAATAGACTGTATATAAAACAGACTGTGTATAAAGAATAGACTGTGTATAAAACAGACTGTGTATAAAGAAAAGACTGTGTATAAAACAGACTGTGTATAAAGAATAGACTGTATATAAAACAGACTGTGTATGAAGAATAGACTGTGTATAAAACAGACTGTGTATAAAGAACAGACTGTATATAAAACAGACTGTGTATGAAGAATAGACTGTATAAAACAGACTGTGTATAAAGAATAGACTGTATATAAAACAGACTGTGTATGAAGAATAGACTGTATATAAAACAGACTGTGTATAAAGAACAGACTGTATATAAAACAGACTGTGTATAAAGAACAGACTGTATATAAAACAGACTGTGTATAAAGAATAGACTGTATATAAAACATACTGTGTATAAAGAATAGACTGTGTATAAAACAGACTGTGTATAAAGAACAGACTGCGTATAAAACAGACTGTGTATAAAGAATAGACTGTATATAAAACAGACTGTATATAAAGAATAGACTGTATATAAAACATACTGTGTATAAAGAATAGACTGTATATAAAACAGACTGTGTATAAAGAATAGACTGTATAAAGAACAGACTGTGTATAAAGAATAGACTGTGTATAAAACATACTGTGTATAAAGAATAGACTGTGTATAAAACAGACTGTGTATAAAGAATAGACTGTGTATAAAACAGACTGTGTATAAAGAATAGACTGTATATAAAACAGACTGTATATAAAACAGACTGTGTATAAAGCAGACTGTGTATAAAACAGACTGTGTATAAAGAATAGACTGTGTATAAAACAGACTGTGTATAAAGAATAGACTGTATATAAAACAGACTGTGTATAAAGAATAGACTGTATATAAAACAGACTGTGTATAAAGAATATACTGTATATAAAACAGACTGTGTATAAATAATAGACTGTATATAAAACAGACTGTGTATAAAGAATAGTCTGTGTATACAACAGACTGTATATAAAACAGACTGTGTATAAAGAATAGACTGTATATAAAACAGACTGTGTATAAAGAATAGACTGTTTATAAAACAGACTGTGTATAAAGAATAGACTGTATATAAAACAGACTGTGTATAAAGAATAGACTGTATATAAAACAGACTGTGTATAAAGAATAGACTGTATATAAAACAGACTGTGTATAAAGAATAGACTGTATATAAAACAGACTGTGTATAAAGAATAGACTGTGTATATAAGAATAGACTGTATATAAAACAGACTGTGTATAAAGAATAGACTGTATATAAAACAAACTGTGTATAAAGAATAGACTGTATATAAAACAGACTGTGTATAAAGAATAGACTGTGTATAAAACAGACTGTGTATAAAGAATAGACTGTATATAAAACAGACTGTGTAAAGAATAGACTGTGTATAAAGAATAGACTGTATATAAAACAGACTGTGTATAAAGAACTGACTGTATATAAAACAGACTGTGTATAAAGAATAGACTGTGTATAAAACAGACTGTGTATAAAGAATAGACTGTGTATAAAGAATAGACTGTATATAAAACAGACTGTGTATAAAGAATAGACTGTGTATAAAACAGACTGTGAATAAAGAATAGACTGTATATAAAACAGACTGTGTATAAAGAATAGACTGTATATAAAACAGACTGTGTATAAAGAATAGACTGTATATAAAACAGACTGTGTATAAAGAATAGACTGTATATAAAACAGACTGTGTATAAAGAATAGACTGTATATAAAACAGACTGTGTATAAAGAATAGACTGTGTATAAAACAGACTGTGTATAAAGAATAGACTGTATATAAAACAGACTGTGTATAAAGAATAGACTGTATATAAAACAGACTGTGTATAAAGAATAGACTGTATATAAAACAGACTGTGTATAAAGAATAGACTGTATATAAAACAGACTGTATGTAAAACAGACTGTGTATAAAGAATAGACTGTATATAAAACAGACTGTGTATAAAGAATAGACTGTGTACAAAGAATAGACTGTATGTAAAACAGACGGTGTATGAAGAATAGACTGTGTATAAAACAGACTGTGTACAAAGAATAGACTGTATATAAAACAGACTGTGTATAAAGAATAGACTGTATATAAAACAGACTGTGTATAAAGAATAGACTGTGTATAAAACAGACTGTGTACAAAGAATAGACTGTGTATAAAACAGACTGTGTATAAAGAATAGACTGTATATAAAACAGACTGTGTATAAAGAATAGACTGTATATAAAACAGACTGTGTATAAAGAATAGACTGTGTAAAAAGAATAGACTGTATATAAAACAGACTGTAAATAAAACAGACTGTGGATCAAGACTAGACTGTATATAAAACATACTGGGTATAAAGAATAGACTGTATATAAAACATACTGTGTATAAAGAATAGACTGTATATAAAACAGACTGTGTATAAAAAAGAATAGACTGTATATAAAACAGACTGTGTATAAAGAATAGACTGTATATAAAACAGACTGTGTATAAAGAATAGACTGTATATAAAACAGACTGTTTATAAAGAATAGACTGTATATAAAACAGACTGTGTATAAAGAACAGACTGTATATAAAACAGACTGTGTATAAAGAATAGACTGTATATAAAACAGACTGTGTATAAAGAATAGACTGTATATAAAACAGACTGTGTATAAAGAATAGACTGTATATAAAACATACTGTGTATAAAGAATAGACTGTGTATAAAACAGACTGTGTATAAAGAAAAGACTGTGTATAAAACAGACTGTGTATAAAGAATAGACTGTATATAAAACAGACTGTGTATGAAGAATAGACTGTGTATAAAACAGACTGTGTATAAAGAACAGACTGTATATAAAACAGACTGTGTATAAAGAATAGACTGTATATATAAAACAGACTGTGTATAAAGAATAGACTGTTTATAAAACAGACTGTGTATAAAGAACAGACTGTATATAAAACAGACTGTGTATTAAGAACAGACTGTATATAAAACAGACTGTGTATAAAGAATAGACTGTATATAAAACAGACTGTGTATAAAGAATAGACTGTATATAAAACAGACTGTGTATAAAGAATAGACTGTATATAAAACAGACTGTGTATAAAGAATAGACTGTATATAAAACAGACTGTGTATAAAGAATAGACTGTGTATAAAACAGACTGTATATAAGAGAACAGACTGTATATAAAACAGACTGTGTATAAAGAATAGACTGTGTATAAAGAATAGACTGTATATAAAACAGACTGTGTATAAAGAATAGACTGTATATAAAACAGACTGTGTATAAAGAATAGACTGTATATAAAACAGACTGTGTATAAAGAATAGACTGTATATAAAACAGACTGTGTATAAAGAATAGACTGTATATAAAACAGACTGTGTATAAAGAATAGACTGTATGTAAAACAGACTGTGTATAAAGAATAGACTGTATATAAAACAGACTGTGTACAAAGAACAGACTGTATGTAAAACAGACTGTGTATAAAGAATAGACTGTATATAAAACAGACTGTGTATAAAGAATAGACTGTGTACAAAGAATAGACTGTATGTAAAACAGACGGTGTATGAAGAATAGACTGTGTATAAAACAGACTGTGTACAAAGAATAGACTGTATATAAAACAGACTGTGTATAAAGAATAGACTGTATATAAAACAGACTGTGTATAAAGAATAGACTGTGTATAAAACAGACTGTGTATAAAGAATAGACTGTGTGTAAAACAGACTGTATATAAAACAGACTGTGTATAAAGAACAGACTGTATATAAAACAGACTGTGTATAAAGAATAGACTGTGTATATAAAACAGACTGTGTATAAAGAATAGACTGTATATAAAACAGAATGTGTATGAAGAATAGACTGTGTATAAAACAGACTGTGTATAAAGAACAGACTGTATATAAAACAGACTGTGTATAAAGAACAGACTGTATATAAAACATACTGTGTATAAAGAATAGACTGTGTATAAAGAATAGACTGTATATAAAACAGACTGTATATAAAGAATAGACTGTATATAAAACATACTGTGTATAAAGAATAGACTGTATATAAAACAGACTGTGTATAAAGAATAGACTGTATATAAAACATACTGTGTATAAAGAATAGACTGTATATAAAACAATAGACTGTGTATAAAGAATAGACTGTATATAAAACAGACTGTGTATAAAGAATAGACTGTATATAAAACAGACTGTGTATAAAAAGAATAGACTGTATATAAAACAGACTGTGTATAAAGAATAGACTGTGTATAAAACAGACTGTGTATAAAGAATAGACTGTATATAAAACAGACTGTGTATAAAGAATAGACTGTATATAAAACAGACTGTGTATAAAGAATAGACTGTATGTAAAACAGACTGTGTATAAAGAATAGACTGTATATAAAACAGACTGTGTACAAAGAACAGACTGTATATAAAACAGACTGTGTATAAAGAATAGACTGTATATAAAACAGACTGTGTATAAAGAATAGACTGTGTATAAAGAATAGACTGTATATAAAACAGACTGTGTATAAAGAATATACTGTATATAAAACAGACTGTGTATAAAGAATAGACTGTATATAAAACAGACTGTGTATAAAGAATAGACTGTGTGTAAAGAATAGACTGTATATAAAACAGACTGTGTATAAAGAATAGACTGTATATAAAACAGACTGTGTATAAAGAATATACTGTGTATAAAACAGACTGTGTATAAAGAATAGACTGTGTATAAAACAGACTGTGTATAAAGAATAGACTGTATATAAAACAGACTGTGTATAAAGAATAGACTGTATATAAAACATACTGTGTATAAAGAATAGACTGTGTATAAAGAATAGACTGTGTATAAAACAGACTGTGTATAAAGAATAGACTGTGTATAAAACAGACTGTGTATAAAGAATAGACTGTGTATAAAACAGACTGTGTATAAAGAATAGACTGTGTATAAAACAGACTGTGTATAAAGAATAGACTGTGTATAAAACAGACTGTGTATAAAGAATAGACTGTATATAAAACAAACTGTGTATAAAGAATAGACTGTATATAAAACAGACTGTGTATAAAGAATAGACTGTTTATAAAACAGACTGTGTATAAAGAATAGACTGTATATAAAACATACTGTGTATAAAGAAAAGACAGTATAAAGAATAGACTGTGTATAAAGAATAGACTGTGTATAAAACAGACTGTGTATAAAGAAAAGACTGTGTATAAAACAGACTGTGTATAAAGAATAGACTGTGTATAAAACAGACTGTGTATAAAGAATAGACTGTATATAAAACAGACTGTGTATGAAGAATAGACTGTGTATAAAACAGACTGTGTATAAAGAACAGACTGTATATAAAACAGACTGTGTATAAAGAACAGACTGTATATAAAACATACTGTGTATAAAGAATAGACTGTATAAAACAGACTGTGTATAAAGAATAGACTGTGTATAAAACAGACTGTGTATAAAGAATAGACTGTATATAAAACAGACTGTGTATAAAGAATAGACTGTATATAAAACAGACTGTGTATAAATAATAGACTGTATATAAAACAGACTGTGTATAAAGAACAGACTGTATATAAAACAGACTGTGTATAAAGAATAGACTGTATATAAAACAGACTGTGTATAAAGAATAGACTGTGTATAAAACAGACTGTGTATAAAGAATAGACTGTGTATAAAACAGACTGTGTATAAAGAATAGACTGTGTATAAAACAGACTGTATATAAAACAGACTGTGTATAAAGAACAGACTGTATATAAAACAGACTGTGTATGAAGAATAGACTGTGTATAAAACAGACTGTGTATAAAGAACAGACTGTATATAAAACAGACTGTGTATAAAGAATAGACTGTGTATAAAACAGACTGTGTATAAAGAATAGACTGTGTATAAAACAGACTGTATATAAAACAGACTGTGTATAAAGAATAGACTGTTTATAAAACAGACTGTGTATAAAGAACAGACTGCGTATAAAACAGACTGTGTATAAAGAATAGACTGTATATAAAACAGACTGTGTATAAAGAATAGACTGTATATAAAACATACTGTGTATAAAGAATAGACTGTATATAAAACAGACTGTGTATAAAGAATAGACTGTGTATAAGATTAGACTGTGTATAAAGAATAGACTGTGTATAAAACAGACTGTGTATAAAGAATAGACTGTATATAAAACAGACTGTGTATAAAGAATAGACTGTATATAAAACAGACTGTGTATAAAGAATAGACTGTATATAAAAGAATAGACTGTGTATAAAGAATAGACTGTGTATAAAACAGACTGTGTATAAAGAACAGACTGTATATAAAACAGACTGTGTATAAAGAACAGACTGTATATAAAACATACTGTGTATAAAGAATAGACTGTGTATAAAACAGACTGTGTATAAAGAACAGACTGCGTATAAAACAGACTGTGTATAAAGAATAGACTGTGTATAAAACAGACTGTGTATAAAGAACAGACTGTATATAAAACAGACTGTGTATAAAGAATAGACTGTATATAAAACATACTGTGTATAAAGAATAGACTGTATATAAAACAGACTGTGTATAAAGAATAGACTGTGTATAAAGAATAGACTGTATATAAAACAGACTGTGTATAAAGAATAGACTGTGTATAAAGAATAGACTGTATATAAAACAGACTGTAAATAAAACAGACTGTGTATAAAGAATAGACTGTATATAAAACATACTGTGTATAAAGAATAGACTGTATATAAAACATACTGTGTATAAAGAATAGACTGTGTATAAAACAGACTGTGTATAAAACAGACTGTGTATAAAGAATAGACTGTGTATAAAACAGACTGTGTATAAAGAATAGACTGTGTATAAAACAGATTGTATATAAAGAATAGACTGTATATAAAACATACTGTGTATAAAGAATAGACTGTATATAAAACAGACTGTGTATAAAGAAAAGACTGTGTATAAAACAGACTGTGTATAAAGAAAAGACTGTGTATAAAACAGACTGTGTATAAAGAACAGACTGTATATAAAACAGACTGTGTATGAAGAATAGACTGTGTATAAAACAGACTGTGTATAAAGAACAGACTGTATATAAAACAGACTGTGTATAAAGAACAGACTGTATATAAAACATACTGTGTATAAAGAATAGACTGTGTATAAAACAGACTGTGTATAAAGAACAGACTGCGTATAAAACAGACTGTGTATAAAGAATAGACTGTATATAAAACAGACTGTGTATAAAGAATAGACTGTATATAAAACATACTGTGTATAAAGAATAGACTGTATATAAAACAGACTGTGTATAAAGAATAGACTGTGTATAAACAGTATAAAGAATAGACTGTATATAAAACATACTGTGTATAAAGAATAGACTGTATATAAAACAGACTGTGTATAAAGAATAGACTGTATATAAAACAGACTGTGTACAAAGAATA